>CAKAJE020001277.1:0-354834 GCA_916610135.2 Macropis europaea | reverse complement strand
GGTTAATATAAGAATTCAGCGAAATTCTATCACATTTGTTCAATTTACGTCGCTCCTATTTCAGATAGCGTATTGGGCTAAGCGGCATCTCAAAGCGCATGAAATGGCGAGTAAAATGCACTGTTAAACTTCTAGGGTAGGGCAAACAGAGACCCGATTAGATCATTTTATATTATGGTTAATTTAAGAATTCAGCGAAATTCTATCACATTTGTTCAATTTACGTCGCTCCCTATTGCAGATAGCGTATTGGGCTAAGCGGCATCTTAAAGCGCGTGGAATGGCCAGTAAAATTCACTATTAAACTTCTATGATAGGGCAATCAGAGACCCGATTAGATCATTTTATATTTGGTTAATATAAGAATTCAGCGAAATTCTATCACATTTGGTCAATTTACGTCGCTCCTATTTCAGATAGCTTATTGGGCTAAGCGGCATCTCAAAGCGCATGAAATGACGAGTGAAATGCACTATTAAACTTCTAGGGTAGGGCAAACAGAGACCCGATTAGATCATTTTATATTACGGTAAATATAAGAATTCAGCGAAATTCTATCACATTTGTTCAATTTACGTCGCTCCTATTTCAGATAGCGTATTGGGCTAAGCGGCATCTCAAAGCGCATGAAATGGCGAGTAAAATGCACTGTTTAAACTTCTAGGGTAGGGCAAACAGAGACCTGATTAGATCATTTATATTATGGTTAATTTAAGAATTCAGCGAAATTCTATCACATTTGTTCAATTTACGTCGCTCCTATTGCAGATAGCGTATTGGGCTAAGCGGCATCTTAAAGCGCGTGGAATGGCGAGTAAAATTCACTATTAAACTTCTATGATAGGGCAATCAGAGACCCGATTAGATCATTTTATATTTTGGTTAATATAAGAATTCAGCGAAATTCTATCACAATTTGTTCAATTTACGTCGCTCCTATTTCAGATAGCTTATTGGGCTAAGCGGCATCTCAAAGCGCATGAAATGACGAGTGAAATGCACTATTATACTTCTAGGGTAGGGCGAACAGAGACCAGATTAGATCATTTTACATTAAGGTTAATATAAGAATTCAGCGTAATTCTGTCACATTTGTTCAACTTACGTAGCTCCTATTTCAGATAGCGTACTGGGCTAGGCGGCATCTAAAAGCGCGTAGAATGGCGAGTAAAATGCACTATTAAACTTCTATGATAGGGCAATCAGAGACCCGATTAGATCATTTTGTATTTTGGTTAATATAAGAATTCAGCGAAATTCTATCAAATTTGTTCAATTTACGTCGCTCCTATTTCAGATAGCGTATTGGGCTAAGCGGCATCTCAAAGCGCATGGATTGACGAGTGAAATGCTCTATTAAACTTCTGGGGTAGGGCGAACAGAAACCCGAATAGATCATTTTATATTACGGTTAATATAAGAATTCAGCGAAATTCTATCACATTTGTTCAATTTACGTCGCTCATATTTCAGATAGTGTACTGGGCTAAGCGGCATCTCAAAGCGCATGAAATGGCGAGTAAAATGCACTATAAACTTCTAGGATAAGGCAAACAGAGACCCGATTAGATCATTTTATATTGCGGTTAATATAAGAATTCAGCGTAATTCTGTCACATTTGTTCAACTTACGTAGCTCCTATATCAGATAGCGTACTGGGCTATGCGGCAACTTAAAGCGCGTGGAATGTCGAGTAAAATGCACTATCAAACTTCTATGATAGGGCAATCAGAGACCCGATTAGATCATTTTATATTTTGGTTAATATAAGAATTCAGCGAAACTCTATCACATTTGTTCAACCTACGTCGCTCCTATTTCAGATAGCGTAGTGGGCTAGGCGGCATCTCAAAGCGCGTGGAAGGGCGAGTAAAATGCACTACTAAACTTCTATGATAGGGCAATCAGAGACCCGATTACATCATTTTATATTTTGGTTAATATAAGAATTCAGCGAAATTCTCTCACATTTGTTCAATTTACGTCGCTGATATTTCAGATAGCGTATTGGGCTAAGAGGCATCTCAATGCGCATGAAATGGTGAGTAAAATGCACTATTAAACTTCTAGGATAAGGCAAACAGAGACCCGATTAGATCATTTGATATTTTGGTTAATATAAGAATTCAGCGTAATTCTATCACATTTGTTCAAATTACGTCGCTCCTATTTCAGATAGCGTACTGGGCTAGGCGGCATCTCAAAGCGCGTGGAAGGGCGAGTAAAATGCACTACTAAACTTCTATGATAGGGCAATCAGAGACCCGATTAGATCATTTTATATTTTGGTTAATATAAGAATTCAGCGAAATTCTCTCACATTTGTTCAATTTACGTCGCTGATATTTCAGATAGCGTATTGGGCTAAGCGGCATCTCAAAGCGCAAGAAATGTCGAGTAAAATGCACTATTAAACTTCTAGGGTAGGGCAAACAGAGACCCGATAAGATCATTTTATATTATGGTTAATTTAAGAATTCAGCGAAATTCTATCACATTTGTTCAATTTACGTCGCTCCTATTTCAGATAGCGTATTGGGCTGAGCGGCATCTCAATGCGCATGAAATGGCGAGTAAAATGCACTATTAAACTTCTAGGGTAGGGCAAACACAGACCCGATTAGATCATTTTATATTTTGGTTAATATAAGAATTCAGCGAAATTCTGTCACATTTGTTCAATTTACGTCGCTCCTATTAAAGATAGCGTATTGGGCTAAGCGGCATCTGAAAGCGCATGAAATGGCGAGTAAAATGCACTATTAAACTTCTAGGGCAGGGCAAACAGTGACCCGATTACTTCATTTTTATATTACGGTTAATATAAGAATTCAGCGTAATTCTATCACATTTGTTCAACTTACGTCGCTCCTATTTCAGATAGCGTACTGGGCTAGGCGGCATCTTAAAGCGCGTGGAATGGCGAGTAAAATGCACTACTAAACTACTATGATAGGGCAATCAGAGACCCGTTTAGGTCATTTTATATTTTGGTTAATATAAGAATTCAGCGAAATTCTATCACATTTGTTCAATTTACGTCGCTCCTATTAAAGATAGCGTATTGTGCTAAGCGGCATCTGAACGCGCATGAAATGGCGAGTAAAATGCACTATTAAACTTCTAGGGTAGGGCAAACAGAGACCCGATTAGATCATTTTATATTATGATTAATTTAAGAAGTCAGCAAAATTCTATCACATTTGTTCAATTTACGTGGTTCCTATCTCAGATAGCGTACTGGGCTAGGCGGCATCTTAAAGCGCGTGGAAGGGCGAGTAAAATGCACTACTAAACTTCTACGATAGGGCAATCAGAGACCCGATTAGATCATTTTATATTTTGTTTAACATAAGATTTCAGGGAAATTCTATCACATTTGTTCAATTTACGTCGCTCCTATTTCAGATAGCTTATTGGGCTTAGAGGCATCTGAAGGCGCATGAAATGGCGAGTAAAATGCACTATTAAACTTCTAGGGTAGGGCAAACAGAGACCCGATTAGATCATTTTATATTATGGTTAATTTAAGAATTCACCGAAATTCTATCACATTTGTTCAATTTACGTCGCTCCTATTTCAGATAGCGTATTGGGCTAAGCGGCATCTCAAAGCCCATGAAATGGCGATTAAAATGCACTATTAAACTTCTAGGGTAAGGCAAAACAGATACCCGATTAGATCATTTTATATTACGGTTAATATAAGAATTCAGCGTAATTCTATCACATTTGTTCAACTTACGTCACTCCTCTTTCAGATAGCGTACTGGGCTAGGCGGCATCTTAAAGCGCGTGGAATGGCGAGTAAAATGCACTATTAAACTTCTATGGTAGGGCTATCAGAGACCCGATTAGATCATTTTATGTTTTGGTTAATATAAGAATTCAGCGAAACTCTATCACATTTGTTCAATTTACGTCGCTCCTATTTCAGATAGCGTATTGGGGTAAGCTGCATCTCAAAGCGCAAGACATGGCGAGTAAAATGCACTATTAAACTTCTAGGGTAGGGCAATCAGAGACCCGATTAGATCATTTTGTATTTTGGTTAATATAAGAATTCAGCGAAATTCTATCACATTTGTTTAATTTACGTCGCTCCTATTTCAGATAAGCGTATTGGGCTAAGCGGCATCTCAATGCGCATGAAATGGCGAGTAACATGCACTATTAAACTTCTAGGATAAGGCAAACAGAGACCCGATTAGATCATTTTATATTACGGTTAATATAAGAATTCAGCGTAATTCTATCACATTTGTTCAACTTACGTCGCTCCTCTTTCAGATAGCATACTGGGCTAGGCGGCATCTTAAAGCGCGTGGAATGGCGAGTAAAATGCACTATTAAACTTCTATGATAGGGCTATCAGAGACCCGATTAGATCATTTTATATTTGGTTAATAAGGAATTCAGCGAAATTCTATCACTTTTGTTCAATTTACGTCGCTCATATTTCAGATAGCGTACTGGCTAAGCGGCATCTCAAAGCGCATGAAATGTCGAGTAAAATGCACTATTAAACTTCTAGGATAAGGCAAACAGAGACCCGATTAGATCATTTTATATTACGGTTAATATAAGAATTCAGCGTAATTCTATCACATTTGTTCAACTTACGTCGCTCCTCTTTCAGATAGCATACTGGGCTAGGCGGCATCTTAAAGCGCGTGGAATGGCGAGTAAAATGCACTATTAAACTTCTATGATAGGGCTATCAGAGACCCGATTAGATCATTTTATATTTTGGTTAATAAGGAATTCAGCGAAATTCTATCACATTTGTTCAATTTACGTCGCTCATATTTCAGATAGCGTACTGGGACCTAAGCGGCATCTCAAAGCGCATGAAATGGCGAGTAAAATGCACTATTAAACTTCTAGGATAAGGCAAACAGAGACCCGATTAGATCATTTTATATTGCGGTTAATATAAGAATTCAGCGTAATTCTGTCACATTTGTTCAACTTACGTAGCTCCTATTTCAGATAGCGTACTGGGCTAGGCGGCAACTTAAAGCGCGTGGAATGTCAAGTAAAATGCACTATCAAACTTCTATGATAGGGCAATCAGAGACCCGATTAGATCATTTTATATTTTGGTTAATATAAGAATTCAGCGAAATTCTATCACATTTGTTCAATTTACGTCGCTCCTATTTCAGGAAGCGTATTGGGCTAAGCGGCATCTCAAAGCGCATGAAATGACGAGGTAAAATTCACTATTAAACTTCTAGGGTAGGGCAAACAGAGACCCCATTAGATCATTTTATATTACGGTTAATATAAGAATTCAGCGTAATTCTATCACATTTGTTCAACTTACGTCGCTCCTCTTTCAGATAGCGTACTGGGCTAGGCGGCATCTTAAAGCGCGTGGAATGGCGAGTAAAATGCACAATTAAACTTCTATGATGTGGCTATCAGAGACCCGATTAGATCATTTTATATTGTGGTTAATATAAGAATTCAGTGAAATTCTAACACATTTGTTCAATTTACTGTCGCTCCTATTTCAGATAGCGTACTGGGCTAGGCTGCATCATAAAGCGCGTGGAATGGCGAGTAAAATGCACTATTAAACTTCTAGGATAAGGCAAACAGAGACCCGATTAGATCATTTTATATTACGGTTAATATAAGAATTCAGCGTAATTCTATCACATTTGTTCAATTTACGTAGTTCCTATTTCAGATAGCGTACTGGGCTAGGCGGCATCTTAAAGCGCGTGGAATGGCGAGTAAAATGCACTATTAAACTTCTATGATTGGCTATCAGAGACCCGATTAGATCATTTTATATTACGGTTAATATAAGAATTCAGCGAAATTCTATCAGATTTGTTCAATTTACGTCGCTCCTATTTCAGATAGCGTATTGGGAGTAGCGGCATCTCAAAGCGCATGAAAGGGCGAGTAAAATGCACTATTAAACTTCAAGGGTAGGGCAAACAGAGACCCGATTAGATCATTTTATATTATGGTTAATTTAAGAATTCAGAAAAATTCTATCACATTTGTTCAATTTACGTCGTTCCTATTTCAGATAGCGTATTGGGCTATGCGGCATCTCAAAGCGCATGAAATGACGAGAAAAATGCAATATTAAACTTCTAGGGTAGGGCAAACAGAGACCCGATTAGATCATTTTATATTACGGTTAATATAAGAATTCAGCGTAATTCTATCACATTTGTTCAAATTACGTCGCTCCTATTTCAGATAGCGTACTGGGCTAGGCGGCATCTCAAAGCGCCTGGAAGGGCGAGTAAAATGCACTACTAAACTTCTATGATAGGACAATCAGAGACCCGATTAGATCATTTTATATTTTGGTTAATATAAGAATTCAGCGAAATTCTCTCACATTTGTTCAATTCACGTCGCTGATATTTCAGTTAGCGAATTGGGCTAAGCAGCATCTCAAAGTGCATGAAATGGCGAGTAAAATGCACTATTAAACTTCTAGGGTAGGGCAAACACAGACCCGATTAGATCATTTTATATTTTGGTTAATATAAGAATTCAGCGAAATTCTCTCACATTTGTTCAATTTACGTCGCTGATATTTCAGATAGCGTATTGGGCTAAGCGGCATCTCAAAGCGCAAGAAATGTCGAGTAAAATGCACTATTAAACTTCTAGGGTAGGGCAAACAGAGACCCGATAAGATCATTTTATATTATGGTTAATTTAAGAATTCAGCGAAATTCTATCACATTTGTTCAATTTACGTCGCTCCTATTTCAGATAGCGTATTGGGCTGAGCGGCATCTCAATGCGCATGAAATGGCGAGTAAAATGCACTATTAAACTTCTAGGGTAGGGCAAACACAGACCCGATTAGATCATTTTATATTTTGGTTAATATAAGAATTCAGCGAAATTCTGTCACATTTGTTCAATTTACGTCGCTCCTATTAAAGATAGCGTATTGGGCTAAGCGGCATCTGAAAGCGCATGAAATGGCGAGTAAAATGCACTATTAAACTTCTAGGGCAGGGCAAACAGTGACCCGATTACATCATTTTATATTACGGTTAATATAAGAATTCAGCGTAATTCTATCACATTTGTTCAACTTACGTCGCTCCTATTTCAGATAGCGCACTGGGCTAGGCGGCATCTTAAAGCGCGTGGAATGGCGAGTAAAATGCACTACTAAACTACTATGATAGGGCAATCAGAGACCCGTTTAGGTCATTTTATATTTTGGTTAATATAAGAATTCAGCGAAATTCTATCACATTTGTTCAATTTACGTCGCTCCTATTAAAGATAGCGTATTGTGCTAAGCGGCATCTGAACGCGCATGAAATGGCGAGTAAAATGCACTATTAAACTTCTAGGGTAGGGCAAACAGAGACCCGATTAGATCATTTTATATTATGATTAATTTAAGAAGTCAGCAAAATTCTATCACATTTGTTCAATTTACGTGGTTCCTATCTCAGATAGCGTACTGGGCTAGGCGGCATCTTAAAGCGCGTGGAAGGGCGAGTAAAATGCACTACTAAACTTCTACGATAGGGCAATCAGAGACCCGATTAGATCATTTTATATTTTGTTTAACATAAGATTTCAGGGAAATTCTATCACATTTGTTCAATTTACGTCGCTCCTATTTCAGATAGCTTATTGGGCTTAGAGGCATCTGAAGGCGCATGAAATGGCGAGTAAAATGCACTATTAAACTTCTAGGGTAGGGCAAACAGAGACCCGATTAGATCATTTTATATTATGGTTAATTTAAGAATTCACCGAAATTCTATCACATTTGTTCAATTTACGTCGCTCCTATTTCAGATAGCGTATTGGGCTAAGCGGCATCTCAAAGCCCATGAAATGGCGATTAAAATGCACTATTAAACTTCTAGGGTAAGGCAAACAGATACCCGATTAGATCATTTTATATTACGGTTAATATAAGAATTCAGCGTAATTCTATCACATTTGTTCAACTTACGTCACTCCTCTTTCAGATAGCGTACTGGGCTAGGCGGCATCTTAAAGCGCGTGGAATGGCGAGTAAAATGCACTATTAAACTTCTATGGTAGGGCTATCAGAGACCCGATTAGATCATTTTATGTTTTGGTTAATATAAGAATTCAGCGAAACTCTATCACATTTGTTCAATTTACGTCGCTCCTATTTCAGATAGCGTATTGGGGTAAGCTGCATCTCAAAGCGCAAGACATGGCGAGTAAAATGCACTATTAAACTTCTAGGGTAGGGCAATCAGAGACCCGATTAGATCATTTTGTATTTTGGTTAATATAAGAATTCAGCGAAATTCTATCACATTTGTTTAATTTACGTCGCTCCTATTTCAGATAGCGTATTGGGCTAAGCGGCATCTCAATGCGCATGAAATGGCGAGTAACATGCACTATTAAACTTCTAGGATAAGGCAAACAGAGACCCGATTAGATCATTTTATATTACGGTTAATATAAGAATTCAGCGTAATTCTATCACATTTGTTCAACTTACGTCGCTCCTCTTTCAGATAGCATACTGGGCTAGGCGGCATCTTAAAGCGCGTGGAATGGCGAGTAAAATGCACTATTAAACTTCTATGATAGGGCTATCAGAGACCCGATTAGATCATTTTATATTTTGGTTAATAAGGAATTCAGCGAAATTCTATCACATTTGTTCAATTTACGTCGCTCATATTTCAGATAGCGTACTGGGCTAAGCGGCATCTCAAAGCGCATGAAATGTCGAGTAAAATGCACTATTAAACTTCTAGGATAAGGCAAACAGAGACCCGATTAGATCATTTTATATTACGGTTAATATAAGAATTCAGCGTAATTCTATCACATTTGTTCAACTTACGTCGCTCCTCTTTCAGATAGCATACTGGGCTAGGCGGCATCTTAAAGCGCGTGGGATGGCGAGTAAAATGCACTATTAAACTTCTATGATAGGGCTATCAGAGACCCGATTAGATCATTTTATATTTTGGTTAATAAGGAATTCAGCGAAATTCTATCACATTTGTTCAATTTACGTCGCTCATATTTCAGATAGCGTACTGGGCTAAGCGGCATCTCAAAGCGCATGAAATGGCGAGTAAAATGCACTATTAAACTTCTAGGATAAGGCAAACAGAGACCCGATTAGATCATTTTATATTGCGGTTAATATAAGAATTCAGCGTAATTCTGTCACATTTGTTCAACTTACGTAGCTCCTATTTCAGATAGCGTACTGGGCTAGGCGGCAACTTAAAGCGCGTGGAATGTCAAGTAAAATGCACTATCAAACTTCTATGATAGGGCAATCAGAGACCCGATTAGATCATTTTATATTTTGGTTAATATAAGAATTCAGCGAAATTCTATCACATTTGTTCAATTTACGTCGCTCCTATTTCAGATAGCGTATTGGGCTAAGCGGCATCTCAAAGCGCATGAAATGACGAGTAAAATTCACTATTAAACTTCTAGGGTAGGGCAAACAGAGACCCCATTAGATCATTTTATATTACGGTTAATATAAGAATTCAGCGTAATTCTATCACATTTGTTCAACTTACGTCGCTCCTCTTTCAGATAGCGTACTGGGCTAGGCGGCATCTTAAAGCGCGTGGAATGGCGAGTAAAATGCACAATTAAACTTCTATGATGTGGCTATCAGAGACCCGATTAGATCATTTTATATTGTGGTTAATATAAGAATTCAGTGAAATTCTAACACATTTGTTCAATTTACGTCGCTCCTATTTCAGATAGCGTACTGGGCTAGGCTGCATCATAAAGCGCGTGGAATGGCGAGTAAAATGCACTATTAAACTTCTAGGATAAGGCAAACAGAGACCCGATTAGATCATTTTATATTACGGTTAATATAAGAATTCAGCGTAATTCTATCACATTTGTTCAATTTACGTAGTTCCTATTTCAGATAGCGTACTGGGCTAGGCGGTATCTTAAAGCGCGTGGAATGGCGAGTAAAATGCACTATTAAACTTCTATGATTGGGCTATCAGAGACCCGATTAGATCATTTTATATTACGGTTAATATAAGAATTCAGCGAAATTCTATCAGATTTGTTCAATTTACGTCGCTCCTATTTCAGATAGCGTATTGGGAGTAGCGGCATCTCAAAGCGCATGAAAGGGCGAGTAAAATGCACTATTAAACTTCAAGGGTAGGGCAAACAGAGACCCGATTAGATCATTTTATATTATGGTTAATTTAAGAATTCAGAAAAATTCTATCACATTTGTTCAATTTACGTCGTTCCTATTTCAGATAGCGTATTGGGCTATGCGGCATCTCAAAGCGCATGAAATGACGAGAAAAATGCAATATTAAACTTCTAGGGTAGGGCAAACAGAGACCCGATTAGATCATTTTATATTACGGTTAATATAAGAATTCAGCGTAATTCTATCACATTTGTTCAAATTACGTCGCTCCTATTTCAGATAGCGTACTGGGCTAGGCGGCATCTCAAAGCGCCTGGAAGGGCGAGTAAAATGCACTACTAAACTTCTATGATAGGACAATCAGAGACCCGATTAGATCATTTTATATTTTGGTTAATATAAGAATTCAGCGAAATTCTCTCACATTTGTTCAATTCACGTCGCTGATATTTCAGTTAGCGTATTGGGCTAAGCAGCATCTCAAAGTGCATGAAATGGCGAGTAAAATGCACTATTAAACTTCTAGGGTAGGGCAAACAGAGACCCGATTAGATCATTTTATATAATGGTTAATTTAAGAATTCAGCAAAATTCTATCACATTTTTTCAATTTACGTCGCTCCTATTTCTGATAGCGGACTGGGCTAGGCGGCATCTCAAAGCGCGTGGAATGGCGAGTAAAATGCACTATTAAACTTCTAGGGTAGGGCAAACAGAGACCCGATTAGATCATTTTATATTATGGTTAATATAAGAATTCAGCGAAATTCTATCACATTTGTTCAATTTACGTCGCTCCTATTTCTGATAGCGTACTGGGCTAGACGGCATCTTAAAGCGCGTGGAATGGCGAGTAAAATGCACTATTAAACTTCTATGATTGGGCTATCAGAGACCCGATTAGATCATTTTATATTTTGGTTAATATAAGAATTCAGTGAAATTCTATCACATTTGTTCAACTTACGTCGCTCCTATTTCAGTTAGCGTATTGGGCTAAGCAGCATCTCAAAGTGCATGAAATGGCGAGTAAAATGCACTATTAAACTTCTAGGGTAGGGCAAACAGAGACCCGATTAGATCATTTTATATAATGGTTAATTTAAGAATTCAGCAAAATTCTATCACATTTTTTCAATTTACGTCGCTCCTATTTCTGATAGCGGACTGGGCTAGGCGGCATCTCAAAGCGCGTGGAATGGCGAGTAAAATGCACTATTAAACTTCTAGGGTAGGGCAAACAGAGACCCGATTAGATCATTTTATATTATGGTTAATATAAGAATTCAGCGAAATTCTATCACATTTGTTCAATTTACGTCGCTCACGTTTCATATAGCGTATTGGGCTAAGCGGCATCTCAAAGAGCATGCAATGGCGAGTAAAATGCACTATTAAACTCCTAGGGTAGGGCAAACAGAGACCCGATTAGATCATTTTATATTATTGTTAATTTAAGAATTCAGCAAAATTCTATCACATTTGTTCAATTTACGTCGCTCCTATTTCTGATAGCGTACTGGGCTAGGCGGCATCTTCAAGCGCGTGAAATGGCGAGTAAAATGCACTATTAAACTTCTAGGGTAGGGCAAACAGAGACCCGATTAGATCATTTTATATTATGGTTAATATAAGAATTCAGCGAAATACTATCACAATCGTTCAATTTATGTCGCTCCTATTTCAGATAGCGTATTGGGCAACGCGGCATCTCAAAGCGCATGAAATGACGAGTAAAATGCACTATTAAACTTCTAGGGTAGGGCTAGCAGTGACCCGAGTAGATCATTTTATATTATGGTTAATTTAAGAATTCAGCAAAATTCTATCACATTTGTTCAACTTACGTCGCTCCTATTTCAGATAGCGTATTGGGCTAAGCGGCATCTCAAAGCGCATGAAATGGCGAGTAAAATGCACTATTAAACTTCTAGGGTAGGGCAAACAGAGACCCGATTAGATCATTTTATATTATGGATAATTTAAGAATTCAGCAAAATTCTATCACATTTGTTCAATTTACGTCGCTCCTATTTCTGATAGCGTACTGGGCTAGACGGCATCTTAAAGCGCGTGGAAGGTCGAGTAAAATGCACTATGAATCTTCTATGATAGGGCAATAAGAGACCCGATTAGATCATTTTATATTTTGGTTAATATAAGGATTCAGCGAAATTCTATCACATTTGTTCAATTTACGTCGCTCCTATTTCAGATAGCGTACTGGGCTAGGCGTTAGCATAAAGCGCGTGGAATGGCGAGTACAATGCACTATTAAACTTCTATGATAGGGCAATCAGAGACCCGATTAGATCATTTTATATTTTGGTTAATATAAGAATTCAGCGAAATTCTATCACATTTGTTCAATTTATATCGCTCCTATTTCAGATAGCGTATTGGGCTAAGCGGCATCTCAAAGCGCATGAAATGTGGAGTATAATGCACTATTAAAGATCTAGGGTAGGGCAAACAGAGACCCGACTAGATCATTTTATATTATGGTTAATTTAAGAATTCAGCAAAATTCTATCACATTTGTTCAACTTACGTCGCTCCTATTTCAGATAGCGTATTGGGCTAAGCGGCATCTCAAAGCGCATGAAATGGCGAGTAAAATGCACTATTAAACTTCTAGGGTAGGGCAAACAGAGACCCGATTAGATCATTTTATATTATGGATAATTTAAGAATTCAGCAAAATTCTATCACATTTGTTCAATTTACGTCGCTCCTATTTCTGATAGCGTACTGGGCTAGACGGCATCTTAAAGCGCGTGGAAGGTCGAGTAAAATGCACTATGAATCTTCTATGATAGGGCAATAAGAGACCCGATTAGATCATTTTATATTTTGGTTAATATAAGGATTCAGCGAAATTCTATCACATTTGTTCAATTTACGTCGCTCCTATTTCAGATAGCGTACTGGGCTAGGCGTTAGCATAAAGCGCGTGGAATGGCGAGTACAATGCACTATTAAACTTCTATGATAGGGCAATCAGAGACCCGATTAGATCATTTTATATTTTGGTTAATATAAGAATTCAGCGAAATTCTATCACATTTGTTCAATTTATATCGCTCCTATTTCAGATAGCGTATTGGGCTAAGCGGCATCTCAAAGCGCATGAAATGTGGAGTATAATGCACTATTAAAGATCTAGGGTAGGGCAAACAGAGACCCGACTAGATCATTTTATATTATGGTTAATTTAAGAATTCAGCGAAATACTATCACATTCGTTCA
The DNA here is from genome assembly GCA_916610135.2 of Macropis europaea. Lineage (NCBI taxonomy): Eukaryota > Metazoa > Arthropoda > Insecta > Hymenoptera > Melittidae > Macropis > Macropis europaea. Next base: position 341,416 of record CAKAJE020001277.1, on the reverse strand, counting down.
ATTTACGTCGCTCCTAGATCAGATAGCGTATTGGGCAAAGCGGCATCTCAAAGCGCATGAAATGACGAGTAAAATGCACTATTAAACTTCTAGGGTAGGGCAAACAGAGACCCGATTAGATCATTTTATATTATGGTTAATTAAATCATTCAGCAAAATTCCTTCACTTTTGTTCAATTTACGTCGTTCCTATTTCAGATAGCGTACTGGGCTAGGCGGCACCTTAAAGCGCGTGGAATGGCGAGTAAAATGCACTATTAAACTTCTACGATAGGGCAATCAGGGACCCGATCAGATCATTTTATATTTTGTTTAATATAAGATTTCAGGGAAATTCTATCACATTCGTCCAATTTACGTCGTTCCTATTTCAGATAGCGTATTGGGCTAAGCGGCATCTCAAAGCGCATGAGATGGCGAATAAAATGCACTATTACACTTATAGGCTTGGGTGAACAGAGACCCGATTAGATCATTTTACATTACGGTTAATAAATGAATTCAGCGAAATTCTATCACATTTGTTAAATTTACGTCTCTCCTATTTCAGATAGCGTAGTGGGCTAAGCGGCATCTCAAAGCGCATAAAATGACGAGTGAAATGCACTATTAAACTTCTAGGGTAAGGCAAAGAGAGACCCGATTAGATAATTTTACATTACGGTTAATATAAGAATTCAGCGTAATTCTATCACATTTGTTCAATTTACGTCGCTCCTATTTCAGATAGCGTACTGGGCTAGGCGTTAGCATAAAGCGCGTGGAATGGCGAGTACAATGCACTATTAAACTTCTATGATAGGGCAATCAGAGACCCGATTAGATCATTTTATATTTTGGTTAATATAAGAATTCAGCGAAATTCTATCACATTTGTTCAATTTATATCGCTCCTATTTCAGATAGCGTATTGGGCTAAACGGCATCTCAAAGCGCATGAAATGTGGAGTATAATGCACTATTAAAGATCTAGGGTAGGGCAAACAGAGACCCGACTAGATCATTTTATATTATGGTTAATTTAAGAATTCAGCGAAATACTATCACATTCGTTCAATTTACGTCGCTCCTAGATCAGATAGCGTATTGGGCAACGCGGCATCTCAAAGCGCATGAAATGACGAGTAAAATGCACTATTAAACTTCTAGGGTAGGGCAAGCAGTGACCCGAGTAGATCATTTTATATTATGGTTAATTTAAGAATTCAGCAAAATTCTATCACATTTGTTCAACTTACGTCGCTCCTATTTCAGATAGCGTATTGGGCTAAGCGGCATCTCAAAGCGCATGAAATGGCGAGTAAAATGCACTATTAAACTTCTAGGGTAGGGCAAACAGAGACCCGATTAGATCATTTTATATTATGGATAATTTAAGAATTCAGCAAAATTCTATCACATTTGTTCAATTTACGTCGCTCCTATTTCTGATAGCGTACTGGGCTAGACGGCATCTTAAAGCGCGTGGAAGGTCGAGTAAAATGCACTATGAATCTTCTATGATAGGGCAATAAGAGACCCGATTAGATCATTTTATATTTTGGTTAATATAAGGATTCAGCGAAATTCTATCACATTTGTTCAATTTACGTCGCTCCTATTTCAGATAGCGTACTGGGCTAGGCGTTAGCATAAAGCGCGTGGAATGGCGAGTACAATGCACTATTAAACTTCTATGATAGGGCAATCAGAGACCCGATTAGATCATTTTATATTTTGGTTAATATAAGAATTCAGCGAAATTCTATCACATTTGTTCAATTTATATCGCTCCTATTTCAGATAGCGTATTGGGCTAAGCGGCATCTCAAAGCGCATGAAATGTGGAGTATAATGCACTATTAAAGATCTAGGGTAGGGCAAACAGAGACCCGACTAGATCATTTTATATTATGGTTAATTTAAGAATTCAGCGAAATACTATCACATTCGTTCAATTTACGTCGCTCCTAGATCAGATAGCGTATTGGGCAAAGCGGCATCTCAAAGCGCATGAAATGACGAGTAAAATGCACTATTAAACTTCTAGGGTAGGGCAAACAGAGACCCGATTAGATCATTTTATATTATGGTTAATTAAATCATTCAGCAAAATTCCTTCACTTTTGTTCAATTTACGTCGTTCCTATTTCAGATAGCGTACTGGGCTAGGCGGCACCTTAAAGCGCGTGGAATGGCGAGTAAAATGCACTATTAAACTTCTACGATAGGGCAATCAGGGACCCGATCAGATCATTTTATATTTTGTTTAATATAAGATTTCAGGGAAATTCTATCACATTCGTCCAATTTACGTCGTTCCTATTTCAGATAGCGTATTGGGCTAAGCGGCATCTCAAAGCGCATGGGATGGCGAATAAAATGCACTATTACACTTATAGGCTTGGGTGAACAGAGACCCGATTAGATCATTTTACATTACGGTTAATAAATGAATTCAGCGAAATTCTATCACATTTGTTAAATTTACGTCTCTCCTATTTCAGATAGCGTAGTGGGCTAAGCGGCATCTCAAAGCGCATAAAATGACGAGTGAAATGCACTATTAAACTTCTAGGGTAAGGCAAAGAGAGACCCGATTAGATAATTTTACATTACGGTTAATATAAGAATTCAGCGTAATTCTATCACATTTGTTCAATTTACGTCGCTCCTATTTCAGATAGCGTATTGGGCTAAGCGGCATCTCAAAGCGCATGAAATGGCGAGTGCAATGCAATATTAAACTTCTAGGGTAGGGCGAACAGAGTCCCGATTAGATCATTTTACATTAATGTTAATTTAAGAATTCAGGGAAATTCTATCACATTTGTTCAATTTACGTCGCTCCTATTTCAGATAGCGTATTGGGCTAAGCGGCATCTCAATGCGCATGAAATGGCGAGTAAAATGCACTATTAAACTTCTATGAAAGGGCAATCAGAGACTCGATTAGATCATTTTATATTTTGGTTAATATATGAATTCAGCGAAATTCTATCACATTTGTTCAATTTACGTCGCTCCTATTTCAGATAGCGTATTGGGCTAAGCGGCATCTCAAAGCGCATGAGATGGCGAATAAAATGCACTATTAAACTTATAGGCTAGGGCGAACAGAGACCCGATTAGATCATTTTACATTACGGTTAATAAAAGAATTCAGCGAAATTCTATCACATTTGTTCAATTTACGTCTCTCCTATTTCAGATAGCGTAGTGGGCTAAGCGGCATCTCAAAGCGCATGAAATGGCGAGTAAAATGCACTATTAAACTTCTAGGGTAGGTCTAACAGAGACCCGATTAGATCATTTTATATTACCGTCAATTTAGGACATCAGCAAAATTCTATCACATTTGTTCAATTTACGTCGCTCCTATTTCAAATAGCGTACTGGGCTAGGCGGCATCTCAAGGCGCATGAAATGACGAGTGAAATGCAACATTAAACTTCTAGGGTAGGGCGAACAGAGACCCGATTAGATCATTTTACATTAAGGTTAATATAAGAATTCAGCAAAATTCTATCACATTTGTTCAATTTACGTCGCTCATATTTCAGATAGCGTACTGTGCTAAGCGGCATCTCAAAGCGCATGAAATGGCGAGTAAAATGCACTCCTAAACTTCTATGATAGGGCAATCAGAGACCCGATTAGATCATTTTATATTTTGTTTAATATAAGATTTCAGAGAAATTCTATCACATTTGTTCAATTTACGTCGCTCATATTTCAGATAGCGTATTGGGCTAAGCGGCATCTCAGAGCGCATGAAATGGCGAGTAAAATGCACTATTATACTTCTAGGGTAGGGCAAACAGAGACCCGATTAGATCATTTTGTATTATGGTTAATTTAAGAATTCAGCAAAATTCTATCACATTTGTTCAATTTACCGTCGGTCCTATTTAAGATAGCGTATTGGGCTAAGCAGCATCTCAAAGCGCACGGAATGTCGAATAAAATGCACTATTAATATTCTAGGCTAGGGCAAACAGAGACCCGATTAGATCATTTTACATTAAGGTTAATATAAGAATTCAGGGAAATTCTATCACATTTGTTCAATTTACGTCGCTCCTATTTCAGATAGCGTATTGGGCTAAGCGGCATCTCAAAGCGCATGAGATGGCGAATAAAATGCACTATTAAACTTATAGGCTAGGGCGAACAGAGACCCGATTAGATCATTCTACATTACGGTTAATAAAAGAATTCAGCGAAATTCTATCACATTTGTTCAATTTACGTCTCTCCTATTTCAGATAGCGTAGTGGGCTGAGCGGCATCTCAAAGCGCATGAAATGACGAGTGAAATGCACTATTAAACTTCTAGGGTGTGGCAAAGAGAGACCCGATTAGATCATTTTATATTACGGTTAATATAAGAATTCAGCGTAATTCTATCACATTTGTTCAATTTACGTCGCTCCTATTTCAGATAGCGTATTGTGCTAAGCGGCATCTCGAAGCGCATGAAATGGCGAGTAAAATGCACTATTAAACTTCTAGGGTAGGTCTAACAGAGACCCGATTAGATCATTTTATATTACCGTCAATTTAGGAATTCAGCAAAATTCTATCACATTTGTTCAATTTACGTCGCTCCTATTTCAGATAGCGTACTCGGCGAGGCGGCATCTTAAAGCGCGTGGAATGGCGAGTAAAACGCACTATTGAACTTCTATAATAGGGCAATCAGAGACCCGATTAGATCATTTTATATTTTGGTTAATATAAGAATTCAGCGAAATTCTATCAAATTTGTTCAATTTATATCGCTCCTATTTCAGATAGCGTATTGGGCTAAGCGGCATCTCAAAGCGCATGAAATGTGGAGTATAATGCACTATTAAAGATCTAGGGTAGGGCAAACAGAGACCCGACTAGATCATTTTATATTATGGTTAATTTAAGAATTCAGCGAAATACTATCACATTCGTTCAATTTACGTCGCTCCTAGATCAGATAGCGTATTGGGCAAAGCGGCATCTCAAAGCGAATGAAATGACGAGTAAAATGCACTATTGAACTTCTAGGGTAGGGCAAACAGAGACCCGATTAGATCATTTTATATTATGGTTAATTAAATCATTCAGCAAAATTCCTTCACTTTTGTTCAATTTACGTCGTTCCTATTTCAGATAGCGTACTGGGCTAGGCGTCACCTTAAAGCGCGTGGAATGGCGAGTAAAATGCACTATTAAACTTCTACGATAGGGCAATCAGGGACCCGATCAGATCATTTTATATTTTGTTTAATATAAGATTTCTGGGAAATTCTATCACATTCGTCCAATTTACGTCGTTCCTATTTCAGATAGCGTATTGGGCTAAGCGGCATCTCAAAGCGCATGAGATGGCGAATAAAATGCACTATTACACTTATAGGCTAGGGTGAACAGAGACCCGATTAGATCATTTTACATTATGGTTAATAAATGAATTCAGCGAAATTCTATCACATTTGTTAAATTTACGTCTCTCCTATTTCAGATAGCGTAGTGGGCTAAGCGGCATCTCAAAGCGCATAAAATGACGAGTGAAATGCACTATTAAACTTCTAGGGTAAGGCAAAGAGAGACCCGATTAGATAATCTTACATTACGGTTAATATAAGAATTCAGCGTAATTCTATCACATTTGTTCAATTTACGTCGCTCCTATTTCAGATAGCGTATTGGGCTAAGCGGCATCTCAAAGCGCATGAAATGGCGAGTGCAATGCAATATTAAACTTCTAGGGTAGGGCGAACAGAGACCCGATTAGATCATTTTACATTAATGTTAATTTAAGAATTCAAGGAAGTTCTATCACATTTGTTCAATTTACGTCGCTCCTATTTCAGATAGCGTATTGGGCTAAGCGGCATCTCAAAGCGCATGAAATGGCGAGTAAAATGCACTATTAAACTTCTATGATAGGGCAATCAGAGACTCGATTAGATCATTTTATATTATGGTTAATATAAGAATTCAGCGAAATACTATCACATTTGTTCAATTTACTTCTCTCCTATTTCAGATAGCGCAGTGTGCTAAGCGGCATCTCAAAGCGCATGAAATGACGAGTGAAATGCACTATTAAACTTCTAGGGTAGGGCAAACAGAGACCCGATTAGATCATTTTATATTATAGTTAATTTCAGAATTCAGCGAAATTCTATCACATTTGTTCAATTTACGTCGCTCCTATTTCAGATAGCGTACTGGACTAAGCGGCATCTTAAAGCGCGTGGAATGGCGAGTAAAATGCACTATTAAACTTCTAGGGTAGGGCAAACAGAGACCCGATTAGATCATTTTATATTATAGTTAATTTCAGAATTCAGCGAAATTCTATCACATTTGTTCAATTTACGTCGCTCCTATTTCAGATAGCGTATTGGGCTAAGCGGCATCTCAAAGCGCATGAAATGGCGAGTAAAATGCACTATTATACTTCTAGGCTAGGGCAAACTGAGACCCGATTAGATCATTTTATATTATAGTTAATTTAAGAATTCAGCAAAATTCAATCACATTTGTTCAATTTACGTCGCTACTATTTCAGATAGCGTATTGGGCTAAGCGGCATCTCAAAGCGCATGAGATGGCGAATAAAATGCACTATTAAACTTATAGGCTAGGGCGAACAGAGACCCGATTAGAACATTTTACATTACGGTTAATAAAGGAATTCAGCGAAATTCTATCACATTTGTTCAATTTACGTCTCTCCTATTTCAGATAGCGTAGTGGGCTAAGCGGCGTCTCAAAGCGCATGAAATGACGAGTGAAATGCACTATTAAACTTCTAGGGTAAGGCAAAGAGAGACCCGATTAGATCATTTTATATTACGGTTAATATAAGAATTCAGCATAATTCTATCACATTTGTTCAATTTACGTCGCTCCTATTTCAGATAGCGTATTGTGCTAAGCGGCATCTCAAAGCGCATGAAATGGCGAGTAAAATGCACTATTAAACTTCTAGGGTAGGTCTAACAGAGACCCGATTAGATCATTTTATATTACCGTCAATTTAGGAATTCAGCAAAATTCTATCACATTTGTTCAATTTACGTCGCTCCTATTTCAGATAGCGTACTGGGCGAGGCGGCATCTTAATGCGCGTGGAATGGCGAGTAAAACGCACTGTTGAACTTCTATAATAGGGCAATCATAGACCCGATTAGATCATTTTATAATTTGGTTAATATAAGAATTCAGCGAACTTCTATCACATTTATTCAATTTACGTCGCTCCTATTTCAGATAGCTTATAGGGCTAAGCGGCATCTCAAAGCGCATGGAATGTCCAATAAAATGCACTATTAATCTTCTTGGCTAGGGCAAACAGAGACCCGATTAGATCATTTTACATTAAGGTTAATATAAGAATTCAGGGAAATTCTATCACATTTGTTCAATTTACGTCGCTCCTATTTCAGATAGCGTATTCGGCTAAGCGGAATCTCAAAGCGCATGAAATGATGAGTGAAATGCACTATTAAACTTCTATGATAGGGCAATCAGTGACCCGATCAGATCATTTTATATTTTGGTTAATATATGAATTCAGCGAAATTCTATCACATTTGTTCAATTTACGTCGCTCCTATTTCAGATAGCGTACTGGGCGAGGCGGCATCTTAAAGCGCGTGGCATGGCGAGTAAAACGCACTATTGAACTTCTATGATAGGGCAATCAGAGACCCGATTAGATCATTTTATATTTTGGTTAATATAAGAATTCAGCGAAATCCTATCACATTTGTTCAATTTACGTCGCTCCTATTTCAGATAGCGAATTGGGCCAAACGGCATCTCAAAGCGCATGGAATGGCGAATAAAATGCACTATTAAACTTCTAGGGTAGGGCAAACGGAGACCCGATTAGATCATTTTATATTATGGTTAATTTAAGAATTCAGCAAAATTCTATCACATTTGTTCAATTTACGTCGCTCCTATTTCAGATAGCGTACTGGCCGATGCGGCATCTTAAAGCGCGTGGAATGGCGAGTAAAATGCACTATTAGCCTTCTATGATAGGGCAATCAGAGACCCGATTAGATCATTTTATATTAATGTTAATATAAGAATTAAGCGTAATTCTATCACATTTGTTCAATTTACGTCGCTCCTATTTCAGATAGCGTACTGGGCGAGGCGGCATCTTAAAGCGCGTGGAATGGCGAGTAAAATGCACTATTAATCTTCTAGGGTAGGGCAAACAGAGACCCGATTAGATCATTTTATATTATAGTTAATTTCAGAATTCAGCGAAATTCTATCACATTTGTTCAATTTACGTCGCTCCTATTTCAGATAGCGTATTGGGCTAAGCGGCATCTCAAAGCGCATGAAATGGCGAGTAAAATGCACTATTATACTTCTAGGCTAGGGCGAACAGAGACCCGATTAGATCATTTTACATTATGGTTAATAAAAGAATTCAGCGAAATTCTATCACATTTGTTCACCTTACGTCGCTCCTATTTCAGATAGCGTATTGGGCTAAGCGGCATCTCAATGCGCATGAAATGGCGAGTAAGACGCACTATTAAACTTCTAGGGTACGGCAAACTGAGACCCGATTAGATCATTTTATATTATGGTTAATTTAAGAATTCAGCAAAATTCAATCACATTTGTTCAATTTACGTCGCTCCTATTTCAGATAGCGTACTGGGCTAGGCGGCATCTTAAAGCGCCCGGAATGTCGAGTAAAATGCACTATTAAACTTCTATGATAGGGCAATCAGAGACCCGATTAGATCATTTTATATTTTGGATAATTTAAGAATTCAGCAAAATTCTATCACATTTGTTCAATTTACGTCGCTCCTATTTCAGATAGCGTACTGGGCTAGGCGTCAGCTTAAAGCGCGTGGAATGGCGAGTAAAATGCACTATTAAACTTCTATGATAGGGCAATAAGAGACCCGATTAGATCATTTTATATTTTGGTTAATATAAGAATTCAGCGAAATTCCATCGCATTTATTCAATTTACGTCGCTCCTATTTCAGATAGCGTATTGGGCTAAGCGGCATCTCAAAGCGCATGAAATGGCGAGTAAAATGCACTATTAGATTTCTATGGTAGGGCGTACAGAGACCCGATTATATCATTTTATATTATGGTTAATTTAAGAATTCAGCAAAATTCTATCACATTTGTTCAATTTACGTCGCTTCTATTTCAGATACCGTACTGGGCTCGGCGGCATCTTAAAGCGCGTGGAATGGCGAGTGAAATGCACTATTAGACTTCTATGTTAGGGCGAACAGAGACCCGATTAGATCATTTTATATTATGGTTAATTTAAGAATTCAGCGTAATTCTATCACATTTGTTCAATTTACGTCGCTCCTATTTCAGATAGCGTATTGGGCTAAGCGGCATCTCAAAGAGCATGAAATGGCGAGTAAATTGCAGTATTAAACTTCTAGGATAAGGCAAACAGAGACCCGATTAGATCTTTTTACATTAAGGTTAATATAAGAATCCAGGGAAATTCTATCACATTTGTTCAATTTACGTCGCTCCTATTCCAGATAGTGTATTGGGCTATGCGGCACCTTAAAGCACATGAAATGGCGAGTAAAATGCACTATTAAACTTCTATGATAGGGCAAACAGAGACCCGATTATATCATTTTATATTACGGTTAATATAAGAATTCAGCGAAATTCTATCACATTTGTTCAATTTACGTCGCTCCTATTTCAAATAGCGTATTGGGCTAAGCGGCATCTCAAAGAGCATGAAATGGCGAGTAAATTGCAGTATTAAACTTCTAGGAGAAGGCAAACAGAGACCCGATTAGATCATTTTACATTAAGGTTAATATAAGAATCCAGGGAAATTCTATCACATTTGTTCAATTTACGTCGCTCCTATTTCAGATAGCCTATTGGGCTAAGCGGCATCTCAAAGCGCATGGAATGGCGAGTAAAATGCACTATTAAACTTCTAGGGTAGGGCAAACGGAGACCCGATTAGATCATTTTGTATTATGGTTAATTTAAGAATTCAGCGAAATTCTATCACATTTGTTCAATTTACGTCGCTCCTATTTAAGATAGTGTACTGGGCTAGGCGGCATCTCAAGGCGCATGAAATGACGAGTGAAATGCAACATTAAACTTCTAGGGTAGGGCGAACAGAGACCCGATTAGATCATTTTACATTAAGGTTAATATAAGAATTCAGCAAAATTCTATCACATTCGTTCAATTTACGTCGCTCATATTTCAGATAGCGTACTGTGCTAAGCGGCATCTCAAAGCGCATGAAATGGCGAGTAAAATGCACTCCTAAACTTCTATGATAGGGCAATCAGAGACCCGATTAGATCATTTTATACTTTGTTTAATATAAGATTTCAGAGAAATTCTATCACATTTGTTCAATTTACGTCGCTCATATTTCAGATAGCGTATTGGGCTCGGCGGCATCTTAAAGCGCGTGGAATGGCGAGTGAAATGCACTATTAGACTTCTATGTTAGGGCGAACAGAGACCCGATTAGATCATTTTATATTACGGTTAATATAAGAATTCAGCGAAATTCTATCACATTTGTTCAATTTACGTCGCTCCTATTTCAAATAGCGTATTGGGCTAAGCGGCATCTCAAAGAGCATGAAATGGCGAGTAAATTGCAGTATTAAACTTCTAGGAGAAGGCAAACAGAGACCCGATTAGATCATTTTACATTAAGGTTAATATAAGAATCCAGGGAAATTCTATCACATTTGTTCAATTTACGTCGCTCCTATTTCAGATAGCCTATTGGGCTAAGCGGCATCTCAAAGCGCATGGAATGGCGAGTAAAATGCACTATTAAACTTCTAGGGTAGGGCAAACGGAGACCCGATTAGATCATTTTGTATTATGGTTAATTTAAGAATTCAGCGAAATTCTATCACATTTGTTCAATTTACGTCGCTCCTATTTAAGATAGTGTACTGGGCTAGGCGGCATCTCAAGGCGCATGAAATGACGAGTGAAATGCAACATTAAACTTCTAGGGTAGGGCGAACAGAGACCCGATTAGATCATTTTACATTAAGGTTAATATAAGAATTCAGCAAAATTCTATCACATTCGTTCAATTTACGTCGCTCATATTTCAGATAGCGTACTGTGCTAAGCGGCATCTCAAAGCGCATGAAATGGCGAGTAAAATGCACTCCTAAACTTCTATGATAGGGCAATCAGAGACCCGATTAGATCATTTTATACTTTGTTTAATATAAGATTTCAGAGAAATTCTATCACATTTGTTCAATTTACGTCGCTCATATTTCAGATAGCGTATTGGGCTCGGCGGCATCTTAAAGCGCGTGGAATGGCGAGTGAAATGCACTATTAGACTTCTATGTTAGGGCGAACAGAGACCCGATTAGATCATTTTATATTATGGTTAATTTAAGAATTCAGCGTAATTCTATCACATTTGTTCAATTTACGTCGCTCCTATTTCAGATAGCGTATTGGGCTAAGCGGCATCTCAAAGAGCATGAAATGGCGAGTAAATTGCAGTATTAAACTTCTAGGATAAGGCAAACAGAGACCCGATTAGATCTTTTTACATTAAGGTTAATATAAGAATCCAGGGAAATTCTATCACATTTGTTCAATTTACGTCGCTCCTATTCCAGATAGTGTATTGGGCTATGCGGCACCTTAAAGCACATGAAATGGCGAGTAAAATGCACTATTAAACTTCTATGATAGGGCAAACAGAGACCCGATTATATCATTTTATATTACGGTTAATATAAGAATTCAGCGAAATTCTATCACATTTGTTCAATTTACGTCGCTCCTATTTCAAATAGCGTATTGGGCTAAGCGGCATCTCAAAGAGCATGAAATGGCGAGTAAATTGCAGTATTAAACTTCTAGGAGAAGGCAAACAGAGACCCGATTAGATCATTTTACATTAAGGTTAATATAAGAATCCAGGGAAATTCTATCACATTTGTTCAATTTACGTCGCTCCTATTTCAGATAGCCTATTGGGCTAAGCGGCATCTCAAAGCGCATGGAATGGCGAGTAAAATGCACTATTAAACTTCTAGGGTAGGGCAAACGGAGACCCGATTAGATCATTTTGTATTATGGTTAATTTAAGAATTCAGCGAAATTCTATCACATTTGTTCAATTTACGTCGCTCCTATTTAAGATAGTGTACTGGGCTAGGCGGCATCTCAAGGCGCATGAAATGACGAGTGAAATGCAACATTAAACTTCTAGGGTAGGGCGAACAGAGACCCGATTAGATCATTTTACATTAAGGTTAATATAAGAATTCAGCAAAATTCTATCACATTCGTTCAATTTACGTCGCTCATATTTCAGATAGCGTACTGTGCTAAGCGGCATCTCAAAGCGCATGAAATGGCGAGTAAATGCACTCCTAAACTTCTATGATAGGGCAATCAGAGACCCGATTAGATCATTTTATACTTTGTTTAATATAAGATTTCAGAGAAATTCTATCACATTTGTTCAATTTACGTCGCTCATATTTCAGATAGCGTATTGGGCTAAGCGGCATCTCAGAGCGCATGAAATGGCGAGTAAAATGCACTATTAAACTTCTATGATAGGGCAAACAGAGACCCGATTATATCATTTTATATTACGGTTAATATAAGAATTCAGCGAAATTCTATCACATTTGTTCAATTTAAGTCGCTCCTATTTCAGATAGCGTATTGGGCTAAGCGGCATCTCAAAGAGCATGAAATGGCGAGTAAATTGCAGTATTAAACTTCTAGGATAAGGCAAACAGAGACCCGATTAGATCTTTTTACATTAAGGTTAATATAAGAATTCAGGGAAATTCTATCACATTTGTTCCATTTACGTCGCTCCTATTTCAGATAGCGTATTGGGCTAAGCGGCATCTCAAAGAGCATGAAATGGCGAGTAAATTGCAGTATTAAACTTCTAGGGTAAGGCAAACAGATACCCGATTAGATCATTTTATATTACGGTTAATATAAGAATTCAGCGTAATTCTATCACATTTGTTCAATTTACGTCGCTCCTATTTCAGATACCGTATTGTGCTAAGCGGCATCTCGAAGCGCATGAAATGGCGAGTAAAATGCACTATTAAACTTCTAGGGTAGGTCAAACAGAGACCCGATTAGATCATTTTATATTACCGTCAATTTAGGAATTCAGCAAAATTCTATCACATTTGTTCAATTTACGTCGCTCCTATTTCAGATAGCGTACTGGGCGAGGCGGCATCTTAAAGCGCGTGGAATGGCTAGTAAAATGCACTATTAGCCTTCTATGATAGGGCAATCAGAGACCCGATTAGATCATTTTATATTAATGTTAATATAAGAATTAAGCGTAATTCTATCACATTTGTTCAATTTACGTAGCTCCTATTTCAGATAGCGTATTGGGCTACGCAGCATCTCAAAGCGCACGGAATGTCGAATAAAGTGCACTATTAATCTTCTAGGCTAGGGCAATCAGAGATCCGATTAGATCATTTTATATTAATGTTAATATAAGAATTAAGCGTAATTCTATCACATTTGGTCAATTTACGTCGCTCCTATTTCGGATAGCGTACTGGACTAAGCGGCATCTTAAAGCGCGTGGAATGGCGAGTAAAATGCACTATTAAACTTCTAGGGTAGGGCAAACAGAGACCCGATTAGATCATTTTATATTATAGTTAATTTCAGAATTCAGCGAAATTCTATCACATTTGTTCAATTTACGTCGCTCCTATTTCAGATAGCGTATTGGGCTAAGCGGCATCTCAAAGCGCATAAAATGGCGAGTAAAATGCACTATTATACTTCTAGGCTAGGGCGAACAGAGACCCGATTAGATCATTTTACATTATGGTTAATAAAAGAATTCAGCGAAATTCTATCACATTTGTTCAATTTACGTCGCTCCTATTTCAGATAGCGTACTGGGCTAGGCGGCATCTTAAAGCGCCCGGAATGTCGAGTAAAATGCACTATTAAACTTCTATGATAGGGCAATCAGAGACCCGATTAGATCATTTTATATTTTGGTTAATATAAGAATTCAGCGAAATTCTATCACATTTGTTCAATTTACGTCGCTCCTATTTCAGTTAGCGAGTTGGGCTAAGCGGAATCTCAAAGCGCATGAAATGACGAGTAAAACGCACTATTAAACTTCTAGGGTAAAGCAAAAAGAGACCCGATTAGATCATTTTATGTTACGGTTAATATAAGAATACAGCGTAATCCTATCACATTTGTTCAATTTACGTCGCTCCTATTTAAGATAGTGTACTGGGCTAGGCGGCATCTCAAGGCGCATGAAATGACGAGTGAAATGCAACATTAAACTTCTAGGGTAGGGCGAACAGAGACCCGATTAGATCATTTTACATTAAGGTTAATATAAGAATTCAGCAAAATTCTATCACATTTGTTCAATTTACGTCGCTCGTATTTCAGATAGCGTACTGTGCTAAGCGGCAGCTCAAAGCGCATGAAATGGCGAGTAAAATGCACTCCTAAACTTCTATGATAGGGCAATCAGAGACCCGATTAGATGATTTTATATTTTGTTTAATATAAGATTTCAGAGAAATTCTATCACATTTGTTCAATTTACGTCTCTCCTATTTCAGATAGCGTAGTGGGCTAAGCGGCATCTCAAAGCGCATGAAATGACGAGTGTAATGCACTATTAAACTTCTAGGGTAAGGCAAAGAGAGACCCGATTAGATCATTTTATATTACGGTTAATATAAGAATTCAGCGTAATTCTATCACATTTGTTCAATTTACGTCGCTCCTATTTCAGATAGCGTATTGTGCTAAGCGGCATCTCAAAGCACATGAAATGGCGAGTAAAATGCACTATTAAACTTCTAGGGTAGGTCTAACAGAGACCCGATTAGATCATTTTATATGACCGTCAATTTAGGAATTCAGCAAAATTCTATCACATTTGTTCAATTTACGTCGCTCCTATTTCAGGTAGCGTACTGGGCTAGGCGGCGTCTCAAGGCGCATGAAATGACGAGTGAAATGCAACATTAAACTTCTAGGGTAGGGCGAACAGAGACCCGATTAGATCATTTTACATTAAGGTTAATATAAGAATTCAGCAAAATTCTATCACATTTGTTCAATTTACGTCGCTCATATTTCAGATAGCGTACTGTGCTAAGCGGCATCTCAAAGCGCATGAAATGGCGAGTAAAATGCACTCCTAAACTTCTATGATAGGGCAATCAGAGACCCGATTAGATCATTTTATATTTTGTTTAATATAAGATTTCAGAGAAATTCTATCACATTTGTTCAATTTACGTCGCTCATATTTCAGATAGCGTATTGGGCTAAGCGGCATCTCAGAGCGCATGAAATGGCGAGTAAAATGCACTATTATACTTCTAGGGTAGGGCAAACAGAGACCCGATTAGATCATTTTGTATTATGGTTAATTTAAGAATTCAGCAAAATTCTATCACATTTGTTCAATTTACCGTCGGTCCTATTTAAGATAGCGTATTGGGCTAAGCAGCATCTCAAAGCGCACGGAATGTCGAATAGAATGCACTATTAATCTTCTAGGCTAGGGCAAACAGAGACCCGATTAGATCATTTTACATTAAGGTTAATATAAGAATTCAGGGAAATTCTATCACATTTGTTCAATTTACGTCGCTCCTATTTCAGATAGCGTATTGGGCTAAGCGGCATCTCAAAGCGCATGAGATGGCGAATAAAATGCACTATTAAACTTATAGGCTAGGGCGAACAGAGAACCGATTAGATCATTTTACATTACGGTTAATAAAAGAATTCAGCGAAATTCTATCACATTTGTTCAATTTACGTCTCTCCTATTTCAGATAGCGTAGTGGGCTAAGCGGCATCTCAAAGCGCATGCAATGACGAGTGAAATGCACTATTAAACTTCTAGGGTAAGGCAAAGAGAGACCCGATTAGATCATTTTATATTACGGTTAATATAAGAATTCAGCGTAATTCTATCACATTTGTTCAATTTACGTCGCTCCTATTTCAGATAGCGTACTGGGCGAGGCGGCATCTCAAAGCGCATGAAATGACGAGTGAAATGCACTATTAAACTTCTAGGGTAGGTCGAACAGAGACCCGATTAGATCATTTTACATTAAGGATAATATAAGAATTCAGGGAAATTCTATCACATTTGTTCAATTTACGTCGCTCCTATTTCAGATAGCGTATTGTGCTAAGCGGCATCTCAAAGCGCATGAAATTACGAGTGAAATGCACTATTAAACTTCTAGGGTGGGACAAACAGAGACCCGATTAGATCATTTTATATTACGGTTAATATAAGAATTAAGCGTAATTCTATCACATTTGTTCAATTTACGTCAGTCCTATTTCAGATAGCCTACTGGGCTAGCCGCCATCTTAAAGCGCGTGTAATAGCGCGTAAAATGCACTATTAGCCTTCTATGATAGGGCAATCAGAGACCCGATTAGATCATTTTATATTTTGGTTAATATAAGAATTCAGCGAAATCCTATCACATTTGTTCAATTTACGTCGCTCCTATTTCAGTTAGCGAGTTGGGCTAAGCGGAATCTCAAAGCGCATGAAATGACGAGTAAAACGCACTATTAAACTTCTAGGCTAAAGCAAAAAGAGACCCGATTAGATCATTTTATGTTACGGTTAATATAAGAATACAGCGTAATCCTATCACATTTGTTCAATTTACGTCGCTCCTATTTAAGATAGTGTACTGGGCTAGGCGGCATCTCAAGGCGCATGAAATGACGAGTGAAATGCAACATTAAACTTCTAGGGTAGGGCGAACAGAGACCCGATTAGATCATTTTACATTAAGGTTAATATAAGAATTCAGCAAAATTCTATCACATTTGTTCAATTTACGTCGCTCGTATTTCAGATAGCGTACTGTGCTAAGCGGCATCTCAAAGCGCATGAAATGGCGAGTAAAATGCACTCCTAAACTTCTATGATAGGGCAATCAGAGACCCGATTAGATGATTTTATATTTTGTTTAATATAAGATTTCAGAGAAATTCTATCACATTTGTTCAATTTACGTCTCTCCTATTTCAGATAGCGTAGTGGGCTAAGCGGCATCTCAAAGCGCATGAAATGACGAGTGAAATGCACTATTAAACTTCTAGGGTAAGGCAAAGAGAGACCCGATTAGATCATTTTATATTACGGTTAATATAAGAATTCAGCGTAATTCTATCACATTTGTTCAATTTACGTCGCTCCTATTTCAGATAGCGTATTGTGCTAAGCGGCATCTCAAAGCACATGAAATGGCGAGTGAAATGCACTATTAAACTTCTAGGGTAGGTCTAACAGAGACCCGATTAGATCATTTTATATTACCGTCAATTTAGGAATTCAGCAAAATTCTATCACATTTGTTCAATTTACGTCGCTCCTATTTCAGGTAGCGTACTGGGCTAGGCGGCGTCTCAAGGCGCATGAAATGACGAGTGAAATGCAACATTAAACTTCTAGGGTAGGGCGAACAGAGACCCGATTAGATCATTTTACATTAAGGTTAATATAAGAATTCAGCAAAATTCTATCACATTTGTTCAATTTACGTCGCTCATATTTCAGATAGCGTACTGTGCTAAGCGGCATCTCAAAGCGCATGAAATGGCGAGTAAAATGCACTCCTAAACTTCTATGATAGGGCAATCAGAGACCCGATTAGATCATTTTATATTTTGTTTAATATAAGATTTCAGAGAAATTCTATCACATTTGTTCAATTTACGTCGCTCATATTTCAGATAGCGTACTGGGCGAGGCGGCATCTCAAAGCGCATGAAATGACGAGTGAAATGCACTATTAAACTTCTAGGGTAAGGCAAAGAGAGACCCGATTAGATCATTTTATATTACGGTTAATATAAGAATTAAGCGTAATTCTATCACATTTGTTCAATTTACGTCAGTCCTATTTCAGATAGCCTACTGGGCTAGCCGCCATCTTAAAGCGCGTGTAATAGCGCGTAAAATGCACTATTAGCCTTCTATGATAGGGCAATCAGAGACCCGATTAGATCATTTTATATTTTGGTTAATATAAGAATTCAGCGAAATCCTATCACATTTGTTCAATTTACGTCGCTCCTATTTCAGATAGCGTATTGGGCTAAGCGGCATCTCAAAGCGCATGAAATGGCGAGTAAAATGCACTATTATACTTCTAGGCTAGGGCGAACAGAGACCCGATTAGATCATTTTACATTATGGTTAATAAAAGAATTCAGCGAAATTCTATCACATTTGTTCACCTTACGTCGCTCCTATTTCAGATAGCGTATTGGGCTAAGCGGCATCTCAATGCGCATGAAATGGCGAGTAAGACGCACTATTAAACTTCTAGGGTAGGGCAAACTGAGACCCGATTAGATCATTTTATATTATGGTTAATTTAAGAATTCAGCAAAATTCAATCACATTTGTTCAATTTACGTCGCTCCTATTTCAGATAGCGTACTGGGCTAGGCGGCATCTTAAAGCGCCCGGAATGTCGAGTAAAATGCACTATTAAACTTCTATGATAGGGCAATCAGAGACCCGATTAGATCATTTTATATTTTGGTTAATATAAGAATTCAGCGAAATTCTATCACATTTATTCAATTTATATCGCTCCTATTTCAGATAGCGTATTGGGCTAAGCGGCATCTCAAAGCGCATGAAATAAGGAGTAAAATGCACTATTAAAGTTCTAGGGTAGGGCAAACAGAGACCCGACTAGATCATTTTATATTATGGTTAATTTAAGAATTCAGCGAAATACTATCACATTCGTTCAATTTACGTCGCTCCTATTTCAGATAGCGTATTGGGCAAAGCGGCATCTCAAAGCGCATGAAATGACGAGTAAAATGCACTATTAAACTTCTAGGGTAGGACAAGCAGTGACCCGATTAGACAATTTCATATTATGGTTAATTTAAGAATTCAGCAAAATTCTATCACATTTGTTCAATTTACGTCGCTCCTATTTCAGATAGCGTACTGGGCTAGGCGTCAGCTTAAAGCGCGTGGAATGGCGAGTAAAATGCACTATTAAACTTCTATGATAGGGCAATAAGAGACCCGATTAGATCATTTTATATTTTGGTTAATATAAGAATTCAGCGAAATTCCATCACATTCATTCAATTTACGTCGCTCCTATTTCAGATAGCGTATTGGGCTAAGCGGCATCTCAAAGCGCATGAAATGGCGAGTAAAATGCACTATTAGATCTCTATGGTAGGGCGTACAGAGACCCGATTATATCATTTTATATTATGGTTAATTTAAGAATTCAGCAAAATTCTTTCACATTTGTTCAATTTACGTCGCTTCTATTTCAGATACCGTACTGGGCTCGGCGGCATCTTAAAGCGCGTGGAATGGCGAGTGAAATGCACTATTAGACTTCTATGGTAGGGCGAACAGAGACCCGATTAGATCATTTTATATTATGGTTAATTTAAGAATTCAGCGAAATTCTATCACATTTGTTCAATTTACGTCGCTCCTATTTCAGATACCGTATTGGGCTAAGCGGCATCTCAAAGAGCATGAAATGGCGAGTAAATTGCAGTATTAAACTTCTAGGATAAGGCAAACAGAGACCCGATTAGATCTTTTTACATTAAGGTTAATATAAGAATCCAGGGAAATTCTATCACATTTGTTCAATTTACGTCGCTCCTATTCCAGATAGTGTATTGGGCTATGCGGCACCTTAAAGCACATGAAATGGCGAGTAAAATGCACTATTAAACTTCTATGATAGGGCAAACAGAGACCCGATTATATCATTTTATATTACGGTTAATATAAGAATTCAGCGAAATTCTATCACATTTGTTCAATTTACGTCGCTCCTATTTCAGATAGCGTACTGGGCGAGGCGGCATCTCAAAGCGCATGAAATGACGAGTGAAATGCACTATTAAACTTCTAGGGTAGGTCGAACAGAGACCCGATTAGATCATTTTACATTAAGGATAATATAATAATTCAGGGAAATTCTATCACATTTGTTCAATTTACGTCGCTCCTATTTCAGATAGCGTATTGTGCTAAGCGGCATCTCAAAGCGCATGAAATTACGAGTGAAATGCACTATTAAACTTCTAGGGTGGGACAAACAGAGACCCGATTAGATCATTTTATATTACGGTTAATATAAGAATTAAGCGTAATTCTATCACATTTGTTCAATTTACGTCAGTCCTATTTCAGATAGCCTACTGGGCTAGCCGCCATCTTAAAGCGCGTGTAATAGCGCGTAAAATGCACTATTAGCCTTCTATGATAGGGCAATCAGAGACCCGATTAGATCATTTTATATTTTGGTTAATATAAGAATTCAGCGAAATCCTATCACATTTGTTCAATTTACGTCGCTCGTATTTCAGATAGCGTACTGTGCTAAGCGGCATCTCAAAGCGCATGAAATGGCGAGTAAAATGCACTCCTAAACTTCTATGATAGGGCAATCAGAGACCCGATTAGATGATTTTATATTTTGTTTAATATAAGATTTCAGAGAAATTCTATCACATTTGTTCAATTTACGTCTCTCCTATTTCAGATAGCGTAGTGGGCTAAGCGGCATCTCAAAGCGCATGAAATGACGAGTGAAATGCACTATTAAACTTCTAGGGTAAGGCAAAGAGAGACCCGATTAGATCATTTTATATTACGGTTAATATAAGAATTCAGCGTAATTCTATCACATTTGTTCAATTTACGTCGCTCCTATTTCAGATAGCGTATTGTGCTAAGCGGCATCTCAAAGCACATGAAATGGCGAGTGAAATGCACTATTAAACTTCTAGGGTAGGTCTAACAGAGACCCGATTAGATCATTTTATATTACCGTCAATTTAGGAATTCAGCAAAATTCTATCACATTTGTTCAATTTACGTCGCTCCTATTTCAGGTAGCGTACTGGGCTAGGCGGCGTCTCAAGGCGCATGAAATGACGAGTGAAATGCAACATTAAACTTCTAGGGTAGGGCGAACAGAGACCCGATTAGATCATTTTACATTAAGGTTAATATAAGAATTCAGCAAAATTCTATCACATTTGTTCAATTTACGTCGCTCATATTTCAGATAGCGTACTGTGCTAAGCGGCATCTCAAAGCGCATGAAATGGCGAGTAAAATGCACTCCTAAACTTCTATGATAGGGCAATCAGAGACCCGATTAGATCATTTTATATTTTGTTTAATATAAGATTTCAGAGAAATTCTATCACATTTGTTCAATTTACGTCGCTCATATTTCAGATAGCGTACTGGGCGAGGCGGCATCTCAAAGCGCATGAAATGACGAGTGAAATGCACTATTAAACTTCTAGGGTAAGGCAAAGAGAGACCCGATTAGATCATTTTATATTACGGTTAATATAAGAATTAAGCGTAATTCTATCACATTTGTTCAATTTACGTCAGTCCTATTTCAGATAGCCTACTGGGCTAGCCGCCATCTTAAAGCGCGTGTAATAGCGCGTAAAATGCACTATTAGCCTTCTATGATAGGGCAATCAGAGACCCGATTAGATCATTTTATATTTTGGTTAATATAAGAATTCAGCGAAATCCTATCACATTTGTTCAATTTACGTCGCTCCTATTTCAGATAGCGTATTGGGCTAAGCGGCATCTCAAAGCGCATGAAATGGCGAGTAAAATGCACTATTATACTTCTAGGCTAGGGCGAACAGAGACCCGATTAGATCATTTTACATTATGGTTAATAAAAGAATTCAGCGAAATTCTATCACATTTGTTCACCTTACGTCGCTCCTATTTCAGATAGCGTATTGGGCTAAGCGGCATCTCAATGCGCATGAAATGGCGAGTAAGACGCACTATTAAACTTCTAGGGTAGGGCAAACTGAGACCCGATTAGATCATTTTATATTATGGTTAATTTAAGAATTCAGCAAAATTCAATCACATTTGTTCAATTTACGTCGCTCCTATTTCAGATAGCGTACTGGGCTAGGCGGCATCTTAAAGCGCCCGGAATGTCGAGTAAGATGCACTATTAAACTTCTATGATAGGGCAATCAGAGACCCGATTAGATCATTTTATATTTTGGTTAATATAAGAATTCAGCGAAATTCTATCACATTTATTCAATTTATATCGCTCCTATTTCAGATAGCGTATTGGGCTAAGCGGCATCTCAAAGCGCATGAAATAAGGAGTAAAATGCACTATTAAAGTTCTAGGGTAGGGCAAACAGAGACCCGACTAGATCATTTTATATTATGGTTAATTTAAGAATTCAGCGAAATACTATCACATTCGTTCAATTTACGTCGCTCCTATTTCAGATAGCGTATTGGGCAAAGCGGCATCTCAAAGCGCATGAAATGACGAGTAAAATGCACTATTAAACTTCTAGGGTAGGACAAGCAGTGACCCGATTAGACCATTTCATATTATGGTTAATTTAAGAATTCAGCAAAATTCTATCACATTTGTTCAATTTACGTCGCTCCTATTTCAGATAGCGTACTGGGCTAGGCGTCAGCTTAAAGCGCGTGGAATGGCGAGTAAAATGCACTATTAAACTTCTATGATAGGGCAATAAGAGACCCGATTAGATCATTTTATATTTTGGTTAATATAAGAATTCAGCGAAATTCCATCACATTCATTCAATTTACGTCGCTCCTATTTCAGATAGCGTATTGGGCTAAGCGGCATCTCAAAGCGCATGAAATGGCGAGTAAAATGCACTATTAGATCTCTATGGTAGGGCGTACAGAGACCCGATTATATCATTTTATATTATGGTTAATTTAAGAATTCAGCAAAATTCTTTCACATTTGTTCAATTTACGTCGCTTCTATTTCAGATACCGTACTGGGCTCGGCGGCATCTTAAAGCGCGTGGAATGGCGAGTGAAATGCACTATTAGAATTCTATGGTAGGGCGAACAGAGACCCGATTAGATCATTTTATATTATGGTTAATTTAAGAATTCAGCGAAATTCTATCACATTTGTTCAATTTACGTCGCTCCTATTTCAGATACCGTATTGGGCTAAGCGGCATCTCAAAGAGCATGAAATGGCGAGTAAATTGCAGTATTAAACTTCTAGGATAAGGCAAACAGAGACCCGATTAGATCTTTTTACATTAAGGTTAATATAAGAATCCAGGGAAATTCTATCACATTTGTTCAATTTACGTCGCTCCTATTCCAGATAGTGTATTGGGCTATGCGGCACCTTAAAGCACATGAAATGGCGAGTAAAATGCACTATTAAACTTCTATGATAGGGCAAACAGAGACCCGATTATATCATTTTATATTACGGTTAATATAAGAATTCAGCGAAATTCTATCACATTTGTTCAATTTACGTCGCTCCTATTTCAGATAGCGTACTGGGCGAGGCGGCATCTCAAAGCGCATGAAATGACGAGTGAAATGCACTATTAAACTTCTAGGGTAGGTCGAACAGAGACCCGATTAGATCATTTTACATTAAGGATAATATAATAATTCAGGGAAATTCTATCACATTTGTTCAATTTACGTCGCTCCTATTTCAGATAGCGTATTGTGCTATGCGGCATCTCAAAGCGCATGAAATTACGAGTGAAATGCACTATTAAACTTCTAGGGTGGGACAAACAGAGACCCGATTAGATCATTTTATATTACGGTTAATATAAGAATTAAGCGTAATTCTATCACATTTGTTCAATTTACGTCAGTCCTATTTCAGATAGCCTACTGGGCTAGCCGCCATCTTAAAGCGCGTGTAATAGCGCGTAAAATGCACTATTAGCCTTCTATGATAGGGCAATCAGAGACCCGATTAGATCATTTTATATTTTGGTTAATATAAGAATTCAGCGAAATCCTATCACATTTGTTCAATTTACGTCGCTCGTATTTCAGATAGCGTACTGTGCTAAGCGGCATCTCAAAGCGCATGAAATGGCGAGTAAAATGCACTCCTAAACTTCTATGATAGGGCAATCAGAGACCCGATTAGATGATTTTATATTTTGTTTAATATAAGATTTCAGAGAAATTCTATCACATTTGTTCAATTTACGTCTCTCCTATTTCAGATAGCGTAGTGGGCTAAGCGGCATCTCAAAGCGCATGAAATGACGAGTGTAATGCACTATTAAACTTCTAGGGTAAGGCAAAGAGAGACCCGATTAGATCATTTTATATTACGGTTAATATAAGAATTCAGCGTAATTCTATCACATTTGTTCAATTTACGTCGCTCCTATTTCAGATAGCGTATTGTGCTAAGCGGCATCTCAAAGCACATGAAATGGCGAGTAAAATGCACTATTAAACTTCTAGGGTAGGTCTAACAGAGACCCGATTAGATCATTTTATATTACCGTCAATTTAGGAATTCAGCAAAATTCTATCACATTTGTTCAATTTACGTCGCTCCTATTTCAGGTAGCGTACTGGGCTAGGCGGCGTCTCAAGGCGCATGAAATGACGAGTGAAATGCAACATTAAACTTCTAGGGTAGGGCGAACAGAGACCCGATTAGATCATTTTACATTAAGGTTAATATAAGAATTCAGCAAAATTCTATCACATTTGTTCAATTTACGTCGCTCATATTTCAGATAGCGTACTGTGCTAAGCGGCATCTCAAAGCGCATGAAATGGCGAGTAAAATGCACTCCTAAACTTCTATGATAGGGCAATCAGAGACCCGATTAGATAATTTTATATTTTGTTTAATATAAGATTTCAGAGAAATTCTATCACATTTGTTCAATTTACGTCGCTCATATTTCAGATAGCGTATTGGGCTAAGCGGCATCTCAGAGCGCATGAAATGGCGAGTAAAATGCACTATTATACTTCTAGGGTAGGGCAAACAGAGACCCGATTAGATCATTTTGTATTATGGTTAATTTAAGAATTCAGCAAAATTCTATCACATTTGTTCAATTTACCGTCGGTCCTATTTAAGATAGCGTATTGGGCTAAGCAGCATCTCAAAGCGCACGGAATGTCGAATAGAATGCACTATTAATCTTCTAGGCTAGGGCAAACAGAGACCCGATTAGATCATTTTACATTAAGGTTAATATAAGAATTCAGGGAAATTCTATCACATTTGTTCAATTTACGTCGCTCCTATTTCAGATAGCGTATTGGGCTAAGCGGCATCTCAAAGCGCATGAGATGGCGAATAAAATGCACTATTAAACTTATAGGCTAGGGCGAACAGAGAACCGATTAGATCATTTTACATTACGGTTAATAAAAGAATTCAGCGAAATTCTATCACATTTGTTCAATTTACGTCTCTCCTATTTCAGATAGCGTAGTGGGCTAAGCGGCATCTCAAAGCGCATGCAATGACGAGTGAAATGCACTATTAAACTTCTAGGGTAAGGCAAAGAGAGACCCGATTAGATCATTTTATATTACGGTTAATATAAGAATTCAGCGTAATTCTATCACATTTGTTCAATTTACGTCGCTCCTATTTCAGATAGCGTACTGGGCGAGGCGGCATCTCAAAGCGCATGAAATGACGAGTGAAATGCACTATTAAACTTCTAGGGTAGGTCGAACAGAGACCCGATTAGATCATTTTACATTAAGGATAATATAAGAATTCAGGGAAATTCTATCACATTTGTTCAATTTACGTCGCTCCTATTTCAGATAGCGTATTGTGCTAAGCGGCATCTCAAAGCGCATGAAATTACGAGTGAAATGCACTATTAAACTTCTAGGGTGGGACAAACAGAGACCCGATTAGATCATTTTATATTACGGTTAATATAAGAATTAAGCGTAATTCTATCACATTTGTTCAATTTACGTCAGTCCTATTTCAGATAGCCTACTGGGCTAGCCGCCATCTTAAAGCGCGTGTAATAGCGCGTACAATGCACTATTAGCCTTCTATGATAGGGCAATCAGAGACCCGATTAGATCATTTTATATTTTGGTTAATATAAGAATTCAGCGAAATCCTATCACATTTGTTCAATTTACGTCGCTCCTATTTAAGATAGTGTACTGGGCTAGGCGGCATCTCAAGGCGCATGAAATGACGAGTGAAATGCAACATTAAACTTCTAGGGTAGGGCGAACAGAGACCCGATTAGATCATTTTACATTAAGGTTAATATAAGAATTCAGCAAAATTCTATCACATTTGTTCAATTTACGTCGCTCGTATTTCAGATAGCGTACTGTGCTAAGCGGCATCTCAAAGCGCATGAAATGGCGAGTAAAATGCACTCCTAAACTTCTATGATAGGGCAATCAGAGACCCGATTAGATGATTTTATATTTTGTTTAATATAAGATTTCAGAGAAATTCTATCACATTTGTTCAATTTACGTCTCTCCTATTTCAGATAGCGTACTGGGCGAGGCGGCATCTCAAAGCGCATGAAATGACGAGTGAAATGCACTATTAAACTTCTAGGGTAAGGCAAAGAGAGACCCGATTAGATCATTTTATATTACGGTTAATATAAGAATTAAGCGTAATTCTATCACATTTGTCCAATTTACGTCAGTCCTATTTCAGATAGCCTACTGGGCTAGCCGCCATCTTAAAGCGCGTGTAATAGCGCGTAAAATGCACTATTAGCCTTCTATGATAGGGCAATCAGAGACCCGATTAGATCATTTTATATTTTGGTTAATATAAGAATTCAGCGAAATCCTATCACATTTGTTCAATTTACGTCGCTCCTATTTCAGATAGCGTATTGGGCTAAGCGGCATCTCAAAGCGCATGAAATGGCGAGTAAAATGCACTATTATACTTCCAGGCTAGGGCGAACAGAGACCCGATTAGATCATTTTACATTATGGTTAATAAAAGAATTCAGCGAAATTCTACCACATTTGTTCACCTTACGTCGCTCCTATTTCAGATAGCGTATTGGGCTAAGCGGCATCTCAATGCGCATGAAATGGCGAGTAAGACGCACTATTAAACTTCTAGGGTAGGGCAAACTGAGACCCGATTAGATCATTTTATATTATGGTTAATTTAAGAATTCAGCAAAATTCAATCACATTTGTTCAATTTACGTCGCTCCTATTTCAGATAGCGTACTGGGCTAGGCGGCATCTTAAAGCGCCCGGAATGTCGAGTAAAATGCACTATTAAACTTCTATGATAGGGCAATCAGAGACCCGATTAGATCATTTTATATTTTGGTTAATATAAGAATTCAGCGAAATTCTATCACATTCGTTCAATTTACGTCGCTCATATTTCAGATAGCGTACTGTGCTAAGCGGCATCTCAAAGCGCATGAAATGATGAGTAAAATGCACTCCTAAACTTCTATGATAGGGCAATCAGAGACCCGATTAGATCATTTTATATTTTGTTTAATATAAGATTTCAGAGAAATTCTATCACATTTGTTCAATTTACGTCGCTCATATTTCAGATAGCGTATTGGGCTAAGCGGCATGTCAGAGCGCATGAAATGGCGAGTAAAATGCACTATTATACTTCTAGGGTAGGGCAAACAGAGACCCGATTAGATCATTTTGTATTATGGTTAATTTAAGAATTCAGCAAAATTCTATCACATTTGTTCAATTTACCGTCGGTCCTATTTAAGATAGCGTATTGGGCTAAGCAGCATCTCAAAGCGCACGGAATGTCGAATAAAATGCACTATTAATCTTCTAGGCTAGGGCAAACAGAGACCCGATTAGATCATTTTACATTAAGGTTAATATAAGAATTCAGGGAAATTCTATCACATTTGTTCCATTTACGTCGCTCCTATTTCAGATAGCGTATTGGGCTAAGCGGCATCTTAAAGCGCGTGGAATGGCGAGTAAAATGCACTATTACACTTCTAGGGTAGGGCAAACAGAGACCCGATTAGATCATTTTATATTATGGTTAATTTAAGAATTCAGCGAAATTCTATCACATTTGTTCAATTTACGTCGCTCCTATTTCAGATAGCGTATTGGGCTAAGCGGCATCTCAAAGAGCATGAAATGGCGAGTAAATTGCAGTATTAAACTTCTAGGATAAGGCAAACAGAGACCCGATTAGATCTTTTTACATTAAGGTTAATATAAGAATCCAGGGAAATTCTATCACATTTGTTCAATTTACGTCGCTCCTATTCCAGATAGTGTATTGGGCTATGCGGCACCTTAAAGCACATGAAATGGCGAGTAAAATGCACTATTAAACTTCTATGATAGGGCAAACAGAGACCCGATTATATCATTTTATATTACGGTTAATATAAGAATTCAGCGAAATTCTATCACATTTGTTCAATTTACGTCGCTCCTACTTCAGATAGCGTATTGGGCTAAGCGGCATCTCAAAGAGCATGAAATGGCGAGTAAATTGCAGTATTAAACTTCTAGGATAAGGCAAACAGAGACCCGATTAGATCATTTTACATTAAGGTTAATATAAGAATCCAGGGAAATTCTATCACATTTGTTCAATTTACGTCGCTCCTATTTCAGATAGCCTATTGGGCTAAGCGGCATCTCAAAGCGCATGGAATGGCGAGTAAAATGCACTATTAAACTTCTAGGGTAGGGCAAACGGAGACCGGATTAGATCATTTTGTATTATGGTTAATTTAAGAATTCAGCGAAATTCTATCACATTTGTTCAATTTACGTCGCTCCTATTTAAGATAGTGTACTGGGCTAGGCGGCATCTCAAGGCGCATGAAATGACGAGTGAAATGCAACATTAAACTTCTAGGGTAGGGCGAACAAGAGACCCGATTAGATCATTTTACATTAAGGTTAATATAAGAATTCAGCAAAATTTCTATCACATTTGTTCAATTTACGTCGCTCATATTTCAGATAGCGTACTGTGCTAAGCGGCATCTCAAAGCGCATGAAATGGCGAGTAAAATGCACTCCTAAACTTCTATGATAGGGCAATCAGAGACCCGATTAGATCATTTTATATTTTGTTTAATATAAGATTTCAGAGAAATTGTATCACATTTGTTCAATTTACGTCGCTCATATTTCAGATAGCGTATTGGGCTAAGCGGCATCTCAGAGCGCATGAAATGGCGAGTAAAATGCACTATTATACTTCTAGGGTAGGGCAAACAGAGACCCGATTAGATCATTTTGTATTATGGTTAATTTAAGAATTCAGCAAAATTCTATCACATTTGTTCAATTTACCGTCGGTCCTATTTAAGATAGCGTATTGGGCTAAGCAGCATCTCAAAGCGCACGGAATGTCGAATAAAATGCACTATTAATCTTCTAGGCTAGGGCAAACAGAGACCCGATTAGATCATTTTACATTAAGGTTAATATAAGAATTCAGGGAAATTCTATCACATTTGTTCCATTTACGTCGCTCCTATTTCAGATAGCGTATTGGGCTAAGCGGCATCTTAAAGCGCGTGGAATGGCGAGTAAAATGCACTATTACACTTCTAGGGTAGGGCAAACAGAGACCCGATTAGATCATTTTATATTATGGTTAATTTAAGAATTCAGCGAAATTCTATCACATTTGTTCAATTTACGTCGCTCCTATTTCAGATAGCGTATTGGGCTAAGCGGCATCTCAAAACCCATGAAATGGCGATTAAAATGCACTATTAAACTTCTAGGGTAAGGCAAACAGATACCCGATTAGATCATTTTATATTACGGTTAATATAAGAATTCAGCGTAATTCTATCACATTTGTTCAATTTACGTCGCTCCTATTTCAGATAGCGTATTGTGCTAAGCGGCATCTCGAAGCGCATGAAATGGCGAGTAAAATGCACTATTAAACTTCTAGGGTAGGTCTAACAGAGACCCGATTAGATCATTTTATATTACCGTCAATTTAGGAATTCAGCAAAATTCTATCACATTTGTTCAATTTACGTCGCTCCTATTTCAGATAGCGTACTGGGCGAGGCGGCATCTTAAAGCGCGTGCAATGGCGAGTAAAATGCACTATTAGCCTTCTATGATAGGGCAATCAGAGACCCGATTAGATCATTTTATATTAATGTTAATATAAGAATTAAGCGTAATTCTATCACATTTGTTCAATTTACGTCGCTCCTATTTCAGATAGCGTATTGGGCTACGCAGCATCTCAAAGCGCACGGAATGTCGAATAAAATGCACTATTAATCTTCTAGGCTACGGCAATCAGAGACCCGATTAGATCATTTTATATTAATGTTAATATAAGAATTAAGCGTAATTCTATCACATTTGGTCAATTTACGTCGCTCCTATTTCGGATAGCGTACTGGACTAAGCGGCATCTTAAAGCGCGTGGAATGGCGAGTAAAATACACTATTAAACTTCTAGGGTAGGGCAAACAGAGACCCGATTAGATCATTTTATATTATAGTTAATTTCAGAATTCAGCGAAATTCTATCACATTTGTTCAATTTACGTCGCTCCTATTTCAGATAGCGTATTGGGCTAGGCGGCATCATAAAGCGCGTGGAAGGGCGAGCAAAATGCACTACTAAACTTCTATGATAGGGCAATCAGAGACCCGATTAGACCATTTTATATTTTGTTTAATATAAGATTTCAGGGAAATTCTATCACATTTGTTCAATTTACGTCGCTCATATTTCAGATAGCGTATTGGGCTAAGCGGCATCTCAAAGCGCATGGAATGGCGAGTAAAATGCACCATTAAACTTCTAGGGTAGGGCAAACGGAGACCCGATTAGATCATTTTGTATTATGGTTAATTTAAGAATTCAGCGTAATTCTATCACATTTGTTCAATTTACGTCGCTCCTATTTCAGATAGCGTACTGTGCTAAGCGGCATCTCAAAGCGCATGAAATGGCGAGTAAAATGCACTCCTAAACTTCTATGATAGGGCAATCAGAGACCCGATTAGATCATTTTATATTTTGTTTAATATAAGATTTCAGAGAAATTCTATCACATTTGTTCAATTTACGTCGCTCATATTTCAGATAGCGTATTGGGCTAAGCGGCATCTCAGAGCGCATGAAATGGCGAGTAAAATGCACTATTATACTTCTAGGGTAGGGCAAACCGAGACCCGATTAGATCATTTTGTATTATGGTTAATTTAAGAATTCAGCAAAATTCTATCACATTTGTTCAATTTACCGTCGGTCCTATTTAAGATAGCGTATTGGGCTAAGCAGCATCGCAAAGCGCACGGAATGTCGAATAAAATGCACTATTAATCTTCTAGGCTAGGGCAAACAGAGACCCGATTAGATCATTTTACATTAAGGTTAATATAAGAATTCAGGGAAATTCTATCACATTTGTTCCATTTACGTCGCTCCTATTTCAGATAGCGTATTGGGCTAAGCGGCATCTTAAAGCGCGTGGAATGGCGAGTAAAATGCACTATTACACTTCTAGGGTAGGGCAAACAGAGACCCGACTAGATCATTTTATATTATGGTTAATTTAAGAATTCAGCGAAATTCTATCACATTTGTTCAATTTACGTCGCTCCTATTTCAGATAGCGTATTGGGCTAAGCGGCATCTCAAAACCCATGAAATGGCGATTAAAATGCACTATTAAACTTCTAGGGTAAGGCAAACAGATACCCGATTAGATCATTTTATATTACGGTTAATATAAGAATTCAGCGTAATTCTATCACATTTGTTCAATTTACGTCGCTCCTATTTCAGATAGCGTATTGTGCTAAGCGGCATCTCGAAGCGCATGAAATGGCGAGTAAAATGCACTATTAAACTTCTAGGGTAGGTCTAACAGAGACCCGATTAGATCATTTTATATTACCGTCAATTTAGGAATTCAGCAAAATTCTATCACATTTGTTCAATTTACGTCGCTCCTATTTCAGATAGCGTACTGGGCGAGGCGGCATCTTAAAGCGCGTGGAATGGCGAGTAAAATGCACTATTAGCCTTCTATGATAGGGCAATCAGAGACCCGATTAGATCATTTTATATTAATGTTAATATAAGAATTAAGCGTAATTCTATCACATTTGTTCAATTTACGTCGCTCCTATTTCAGATAGCGTATTGGGCTACGCAGCATCTCAAAGCGCACGGAATGTCGAATAAAATGCACTATTAATCTTCTAGGCTACGGCAATCAGAGACCCGATTAGATCACTTTATATTAATGTTAATATAAGAATTAAGCGTAATTCTATCACATTTGGTCAATTTACGTCGCTCCTATTTCGGATAGCGTACTGGACTAAGCGGCATCTTAAAGCGCGTGGAATGGCGAGTAAAATACACTATTAAACGTCTAGGGTAGGGCAAACAGAGACCCGATTAGATCATTTTATATTATAGTTAATTTCAGAATTCAGCGAAATTCTATCACATTTGTTCAATTTACGTCGCTCCTATTTCAGATAGCGTATTGGGCTAAGCGGCATCTCAAAGCGCATGAAATGGCGAGTAAAATGCACTATTATACTTCTAGGCTAGGGCGAACAGAGACCCGATTAGATCATTTTACATTATGGTTAATAAAAGAATTCAGCGAAATTCTATCACATTTGTTCACCTTACGTCGCTCCTATTTCAGATAGCGTATTGGGCTAAGCGGCTTCTCAATGCGCATGAAATGGCGAGTAAAACGCACTATTAAACTTCTAGGGTAGGGCAAACTGAGACCCGATTAGATCATTTTATATTATGGTTAATTTAAGAATTCAGCAAAATTCAATCACATTTGTTCAATTTACGTCGCTCCTATTTCAGATAGCGTACTGGGCTAGGCGGCATCTTAAAGCGCCCGGAATGTCGAGTAAAATGCACTATTAAACTTCTATGATAAGGCAATCAGAGACCCGATTAGATCATTTTATATTTTGGTTAATATAAGAATTCAGCGAAATTCTATCACATTTGTTCAATTTACGTCGCTCCTATTTCAGTTAGCGTGTTGGGCTAAGCGGAATCTCAAAGCGCATGAAATGACGAGTAAAACGCACTATTAAACTTCTAGGGTAAAGCAAAAAGAGACCCGATTAGATCATTTTATGTTGCGGTTAATATAAGAATACAGCGTAATCCTATCACATTTGTTCAATTTACGTCGCTCCTATTTGAGATAGTGTACTGGGCTAGGCGGCATCTCAAGGCGCATGAAATTACGAGTGAAATGCAACATTAAACTTCTAGGGTAGGGCGAACAGAGACCCGATTAGATCATTTTACATTAAGGTTAATATAAGAATTCAGCAAAATTCTATCACATTTGTTCAATTTACGTCGCTCGAATTTCAGATAGCGTACTGTGCTAAGCGGCATCTCAAAGCGCATGAAATGGCGAGTAAAATGCACTCCTAAACTTCTATGATAGGGCAATCAGAGACCCGATTAGATCATTTTATATTTTGTTTAATATAAGATTTCAGAGAAATTCTATCACATTTGTTCAATTTACGTCGCTCCTATTTCAGATAGCGTATTGTGCTAAGCGGCATCTCAAAGCGCATGAAATGGCGAGTAAAATGCACTATTAAACTTCTAGGGTAGGTCTAACAGAGACCCGATTAGATCATTTTATATTACCGTCAATTTAGGAATTCAGCAAAATTCTATCACATTTGTTCAATTTACGTTGCTCCTATTTCAGATAGCGTACTGGGCGAGGCGGCATCTTAATGCGCGTGGAATGGCGAGTAAAACGCACTATTGAACTTCTATAATAGGGCAATCAGAGACCCGATTAGATCATTTTATACTTTGGTTAATATAAGAATTCAGTGAAATTCTATCACATTTATTCAATTTACGTCGCTCCTATTTCAGATAGCTTATAGGGCTAAGCGGCATCTCAAAGCGCATGGAATGTCCAATAAAATGCACTATTAATCTTCTTGGCTAGGGTAAACAGAGACCCGGTTAGATTATTTTACATTAAGGTTAATATAAGAATTCAGGGAAATTCTATCACATTTGTTCAATTTACGTCGCTCCTATTTCAGATAGCGTATTCGGCTAAGCGGCATCTCAAAGCGCATGAAATGATGAGTGAAATGCACTATTAAACTTCTATGATAGGGCAATCAGAGACCCGATTAGATCATTTTATATTTTGGTTAATATATGAATTCAGCGAAATTCTATCACATTTGTTCAATTTACGTCGCTCCTATTTCAGTTAGCGTGTGGGGCTAAGCGGAATCTCAAAGCGCATGAAATGACGAGTAAAACGCACTATTAAGCTTCTAGGGTAAAGCAAAAAGAGACCCGATTAGATCATTTTATGTTACGGTTAATATAAGAATACAGCGTAATTCTATCACATTTGTTCAACCTACGTCGCTCCTATTTCAGATAGCGTACTGGGCTAGGCGGCATCATAAAGCGCGTGGAAGGGCGAGCAAAATGCACTACTAAACTTCTATGATAGGGCAATCAGAGACCCGATTAGACCATTTTATATTTTGTTTAATATAAGATTTCAGGGAAATTCTATCACATTTGTTCAATTTACGTCGCTCATATTTCAGATAGCGTATTGGGCTAAGCGGCATCTCAAAGCGCATGGAATGGCGAGTAAAATGCACCATTAAACTTCCAGGGTAGGGCAAACGGAGACCCGATTAGATCATTTTGTATTATGGTTAATTTAAGAATTCAGCGTAATTCTATCACATTTGTTCAATTTACGTCGCTCCTATTTCAGATAGCGTACTGTGCTAAGCGGCATCTCAAAGCGCATGAAATGGCGAGTAAAATGCACTCCTAAACTTCTATGATAGGGCAATCAGAGACCCGATTAGATCATTTTATATTTTGTTTAATATAAGATTTCAGAGAAATTCTATCACATTTGTTCAATTTACGTCGCTCATATTTCAGATAGCGTATTGGGCTAAGCGGCATCTCAGAGCGCATGAAATGGCGAGTAAAATGCACTATTATACTTCTAGGGTAGGGCAAACACAGACCCGATTAGATCATTTTGTATTATGGTTAATTTAAGAATTCAGCAAAATTCTATCACATTTGTTCAATTTACCGTCGGTCCTATTTAAGATAGCGTATTGGGCTAAGCAGCATCTCAAAGCGCACGGAATGTCGAATAAAATGCACTATTAATCTTCTAGGCTAGGGCAAACAGAGACCCGATTAGATCATTTTACATTAAGGTTAATATAAGAATTCAGGGAAATTCTATCACATTTGTTCAATTTACGTCGCTCCTATTTCAGATAGCGTATTGTGCTAAGCGGCATCTCAAAGCGCATGAGATGGCGAATGAAATGCACTATTAAACTTATAGGCTAGGGCGAACAGAGACCCGATTAGAACATTTTACATTACGGTTAATAAAAGAATTCAGCGAAATTCTATCACATTTGTTCAATTTACGTCTCTCCTATTTCAGATAGCGTAGTGGGCTAAGCGGCATCTCAAAGCGCATGAAATGACGAGTGAAATGCACTATTAAACTTCTAGGGTAAGGCAAAGAGAGACCCGATTAGATCATTTTGTATTACGGTTAATATAAGAATTCAGCGTAATTCTATCACATTTGTTCAATTTACGTCGCTCCTATTTCAGATAGCGTATTGTGCTAAGCGGCATCTCAAAGCGCATGAAATGGCGAGTAAAATGCACTATTGAACTTCTATAATAGGGCAATCAGAGACCCGATTAGATCATTTTATAATTTGGTTAATATAAGAATTCAGCGAAATTCTATCACATTTATTCAATTTACGTCGCTCCTATTTCAGATAGCTTATAGGGCTAAGCGGCATCTCGAAGCGCATGGAATGTCCAATAAAATGCACTATTAATCTTCTTGGCTAGGGTACACAGAGACCCGGTTGGATCATTTTACATTAAGGTTAATATAAGAATTCAGGGAAATTCTATCACATTTGTTCAATTTACGTCGCTCCTATTTCAGATAGCGTATTCGGCTAAGCGGCATCTCAAAGCGCATGAAATGATGAGTGAAATGCACTATTAAACTTCTATGATAGGGCAATCAGAGACCCGATTAGATCATTTTATATTTTGGTTAATATATGAATTCAGCGAAATTCTATCACATTTGTTCAATTTACGTCGCTCCTATTTCAGTTAGCGTGTGGGGCTAAGCGGAATCTCAAAGCGCATGAAATGACGAGTAAAACGCACTATTAAACTTCTAGGGTAAAGCAAAAAGAGACCCGATTAGATCATTTTATGTTACGGTTAATATAAGAATACAGCGAAATTCTATCACATTTGTTCAACCTACGTCGCTCCTATTTCAGATAGCGTACTGGGCTAGGCGGCATCATAAAGCGCGTGGAAGGGCGAGCAAAATGCACTACTAAACTTCTATGATAGGGCAATCAGAGACCCGATTAGACCATTTTATATTTTGTTTAATATAAGATTTCAGGGAAATTCTATCACATTTGTTCAATTTACGTCGCTCATATTTCAGATAGCGTATTGGGCTAAGCGGCATCTCAAAGCGCATGGAATGGCGAGTAAAATGCACCATTAAACTTCCAGGGTAGGGCAAACGGAGACCCGATTAGATCATTTTGTATTATGGTTAATTTAAGAATTCAGCGTAATTCTATCACATTTGTTCAATTTACGTCGCTCCTATTTCAGATAGCGTACTGTGCTAAGCGGCATCTCAAAGCGCATGAAATGGCGAGTAAAATGCACTCCTAAACTTCTATGATAGGGCAATCAGAGACCCGATTAGATCATTTTATATTTTGTTTAATATAAGATTTCAGAGAAATTCTATCACATTTGTTCAATTTACGTCGCTCATATTTCAGATAGCGTATTGGGCTAAGCGGCATCTCAGAGCGCATGAAATGGCGAGTAAAATGCACTATTATACTTCTAGGGTAGGGCAAACCGAGACCCGATTAGATCATTTTGTATTATGGTTAATTTAAGAATTCAGCAAAATGCTATCACATTTGTTCAATTTACCGTCGGTCCTATTTAAGATAGCGTATTGGGCTAAGCAGCATCTCAAAGCGCACGGAATGTCGAATAAAATGCACTATTAATCTTCTAGGCTAGGGCAAACAGAGACCCGATTAGATCATTTTACATTAAGGTTAATATAAGAATTCAGGGAAATTCTATCACATTTGTTCAATTTACGTCTCTCCTATTTCAGATAGCGTAGTGGGCTAAGCGGCATCTCAAAGCGCATGAAATGATGAGTGAAATGCACTATTAAACTTCTAGGGTAAGGCAAAGAGAGACCCGATTAGATCATTTTATATTACGGTTAATATAAGAATTCAGCGTAATTCTATCACATTTGTTCAATTTACGTCGCTCCTATTTCAGATAGCGTATTGTGCTAAGCGGCATCTCGAAGCGCATGAAATGGCGAGTAAAATGCACTATTAAACTTCTAGGGTAGGTCTAACAGAGACCCGATTAGATCATTTTATATTACCGTCAATTTAGGAATTCAGCAAAATTCTATCACATTTGTTCAATTTACGTCGCTCCTATTTCAGATAGCGTACTGGGCGAGGCGGCATCTTAAAGCGCGCGGAATGGCGAGTAAAATGCACTATTAGCCTTCTATGATAGGGCAATCAGAGACCCGATTAGATCATTTTATATTAATGTTAATATAAGAATTAAGCGTAATTCTATCACATTTGTTCAATTTACGTCGCTCCTATTTCAGATAGCGTACTGGGCGAGGCGGCATCTTAAAGCGCGTGGAATGGCGAGTAAAATGCACTATTACACTTCTAGGGTAGGGCAAACAGAGACCCGATTAGATCATTTTATATTATGGTTAATTTAAGAATTCAGCGAAATTCTATCACATTTGTTCAATTTACGTCGCTCCTATTTCAGATAGCGTATTGGGCTAAGCGGCATCTCAAAACCCATGAAATGGCGATTAAAATGCACTATTAAACTTCTAGGGTAAGGCAAACAGATACCCGATTAGATCATTTTATATTACGGTTAATATAAGAATTCAGCGTAATTCTATCACATTTGTTCAATTTACGTCGCTCCTATTTCAGATAGCGTATTGTGCTAAGCGGCATCTCGAAGCGCATGAAATGGCGAGTAAAATGCACTATTAAACTTCTAGGGTAGGTCTAACAGAGACCCGATTAGATCATTTTATATTACCGTCAATTTAGGAATTCAGCAAAATTCTATCACATTTGTTCAATTTACGTCGCTCCTATTTCAGATAGCGTACTGGGCGAGGCGGCATCTTAAAGCGCGTGGAATGGCGAGTAAAATGCACTATTAGCCTTCTATGATAGGGCAATCAGAGACCCGATTAGATCATTTTATATTATAGTTAATTTCAGAATTCAGCGAAATTCTATCACATTTGTTCAATTTACGTCGCTCCTATTTCAGATAGCGTATTGGGCTAAGCGGCATCTCAAAGCGCATGAAATGGCGAGTAAAATGCACTATTATACTTCTAGGCTAGGGCGAACAGAGACCCGACTAGATCATTTTACATTATGGTTAATAAAAGAATTCAGCGAAATTCTATCACATTTGTTCACCTTACGTCGCTCCTATTTCAGATAGCGTATTGGGCTAAGCGGCTTCTCAATGCGCATGAAATGGCGAGTAAAACGCACTATTAAACTTCTAGGGTAGGGCAAACTGAGACCCGATTAGATCATTTTATATTATGGTTAATTTAAGAATTCAGCAAAATTCAATCACATTTGTTCAATTTACGTCGCTCCTATTTCAGATAGCGTACTGGGCTAGGCGGCATCTTAAAGCGCCCGGAATGTCGAGTAAAATGCACTATTAAACTTCTATGATACGGCAATCAGAGACCCGATTAGATCATTTTATATTTTGGTTAATATAAGAATTCAGCGAAATTCTATCACATTTGTTCAATTTACGTCGCTCCTATTTCAGTTAGCGTGTTGGGCTAAGCGGAATCTCAAAGCGCATGAAATGACGAGTAAAACGCACTATTAAACTTCTAGGGTAAAGCAAAAAGAGACCCGATTAGATCATTTTATGTTACGGTTAATATAAGAATACAGCGTAATCCTATCACATTTGTTCAATTTACGTCGCTCCTATTTAAGATAGTGTACTGGGCTAGGCGCATCTCAAGGCGCATGAAATGACGAGTGAAATGCAACATTAAACTTCTAGGGTAGGGCGAACAGAGACCCGATTAGATCATTTTACATTAAGGTTAATATAAGAATTCAGCAAAATTCTATCACATTTGTTCAATTTACGTCGCTCGAATTTCAGATAGCGTACTGTGCTAAGCGGCATCTCAAAGCGCATGAAATGGCGAGTAAAATGCACTCCTAAACTTCTATGATAGGGCAATCAGAGACCCGATTAGATCATTTTATATTTTGTTTAATATAAGATTTCAGAGAAATTCTATCACATTTGTTCAATTTACGTCGCTCATATTTCAGATAGCGTATTGGGCTAAGCGGCATCTCAGAGCGCATGAAATGGCGAGTAAAATGCACTATTATACTTCTAGGGTAGGGCAAACAGAGACCCGATTAGATCATTTTGTATTATGGTTAATTTAAGAATTCAGCAAAATTCTATCACATTTGTTCAATTTACCGTCGGTCCTATTTAAGATAGCGTATTGGGCTAAGCAGCATCTCAAAGCGCACGGAATGTCGAATAAAATGCACTATTAATCTTCTAGGCTAGGGCAAACAGAGACCCGATTAGATCATTTTACATTAAGGTTAATATAAGAATTCAGGGAAATTCTATCACATTTGTTCAATTTACGTCGCTCCTATTTCAGATAGCGTATTGTGCTAAGCGGCATCTCAAAGCGCATGAGATGGCGAATGAAATGCACTATTAAACTTATAGGCTAGGGCGAACAGAGACCCGATTAGATCATTTTGTATTACGGTTAATATAAGAATTCAGCGTAATTCTATCACATTTGTTCAATTTACGTCGCTCCTATTTCAGATAGCGTATTGTGCTAAGCGGCATCTCAAAGCGCATGAAATGGCGAGTAAAATGCACTATTGAACTTCTATAATAGGGCAATCAGAGACCCGATTAGATCATTTTATAATTTGGTTAATATAAGAATTCAGCGAAATTCTATCACATTTATTCAATTTACGTCGCTCCTATTTCAGATAGCTTATAGGGCTAAGCGGCATCTCGAAGCGCATGGAAT
Source organism: Macropis europaea (assembly GCA_916610135.2). Taxonomy (NCBI): domain Eukaryota; kingdom Metazoa; phylum Arthropoda; class Insecta; order Hymenoptera; family Melittidae; genus Macropis; species Macropis europaea. The sequence continues at coordinate 301,216 of CAKAJE020001277.1, read as the reverse complement.
GTCCAATAAAATGCACTATTAATCTTCTTGGCTAGGGTACACAGAGACCCGGTTGGATCATTTTACATTAAGGTTAATATAAGAATTCAGGGAAATTCTATCACATTTGTTCAATTTACGTCGCTCCTATTTCAGATAGCGTATTCGGCTAAGCGGCATCTCAAAGCGCATGAAATGATGAGTGAAATGCACTATTAAACTTCTATGATAGGGCAATCAGAGACCCGATTAGATCATTTTATATTTTGGTTAATATATGAATTCAGCGAAATTCTATCACATTTGTTCAATTTACGTCGCTCCTATTTCAGTTAGCGTGTGGGGCTAAGCGGAATCTCAAAGCGCATGAAATGACGAGTAAAACGCACTATTAAACTTCTAGGGTAAAGCAAAAAGAGACCCGATTAGATCATTTTATGTTACGGTTAATATAAGAATTCAGCGAAATTCTATCACATTTGTTCAACCTACGTCGCTCCTATTTCAGATAGCGTACTGGGCTAGGCGGCATCATAAAGCGCGTGGAAGGGCGAGCAAAATGCACTACTAAACTTCTATGATAGGGCAATCAGAGACCCGATTAGACCATTTTATATTTTGTTTAATATAAGATTTCAGGGAAATTCTATCACATTTGTTCAATTTACGTCGCTCATATTTCAGATAGCGTATTGGGCTAAGCGGCATCTCAAAGCGCATGGAATGGCGAGTAAAATGCACCATTAAACTTCCAGGGTAGGGCAAACGGAGACCCGATTAGATCATTTTGTATTATGGTTAATTTAAGAATTCAGCGTAATTCTATCACATTTGTTCAATTTACGTCGCTCCTATTTCAGATAGCGTACTGTGCTAAGCGGCATCTCAAAGCGCATGAAATGGCGAGTAAAATGCACTCCTAAACTTCTATGATAGGGCAATCAGAGACCCGATTAGATCATTTTATATTTTGTTTAATATAAGATTTCAGAGAAATTCTATCACATTTGTTCAATTTACGTCGCTCATATTTCAGATAGCGTATTGGGCTAAGCGGCATCTCAGAGCGCATGAAATGGCGAGTAAAATGCACTATTATACTTCTAGGGTAGGGCAAACCGAGACCCGATTAGATCATTTTGTATTATGGTTAATTAAGAATTCAGCAAAATGCTATCACATTTGTTCAATTTACCGTCGGTCCTATTTAAGATAGCGTATTGGGCTAAGCAGCATCTCAAAGCGCACGGAATGTCGAATAAAATGCACTATTAATCTTCTAGGCTAGGGCAAACAGAGACCCGATTAGATCATTTTACATTAAGGTTAATATAAGAATTCAGGGAAATTCTATCACATTTGTTCAATTTACGTCTCTCCTATTTCAGATAGCGTAGTGGGCTAAGCGGCATCTCAAAGCGCATGAAATGATGAGTGAAATGCACTATTAAACTTCTAGGGTAAGGCAAAGAGAGACCCGATTAGATCATTTTATATTACGGTTAATATAAGAATTCAGCGTAATTCTATCACATTTGTTCAATTTACGTCGCTCCTATTTCAGATAGCGTATTGTGCTAAGCGGCATCTCGAAGCGCATGAAATGGCGAGTAAAATGCACTATTAAACTTCTAGGGTAGGTCTAACAGAGACCCGATTAGATCATTTTATATTACCGTCAATTTAGGAATTCAGCAAAATTCTATCACATTTGTTCAATTTACGTCGCTCCTATTTCAGATAGCGTACTGGGCGAGGCGGCATCTTAAAGCGCGCGGAATGGCGAGTAAAATGCACTATTAGCCTTCTATGATAGGGCAATCAGAGACCCGATTAGATCATTTTATATTAATGTTAATATAAGAATTAAGCGTAATTCTATCACATTTGTTCAATTTACGTCGCTCCTATTTCAGATAGCGTACTGGGCGAGGCGGCATCTTAAAGCGCGTGGAATGGCGAGTAAAATGCACTATTACACTTCTAGGGTAGGGCAAACAGAGACCCGATTAGATCATTTTATATTATGGTTAATTTAAGAATTCAGCGAAATTCTATCACATTTGTTCAATTTACGTCGCTCCTATTTCAGATAGCGTATTGGGCTAAGCGGCATCTCAAAACCCATGAAATGGCGATTAAAATGCACTATTAAACTTCTAGGGTAAGGCAAACAGATACCCGATTAGATCATTTTATATTACGGTTAATATAAGAATTCAGCGTAATTCTATCACATTTGTTCAATTTACGTCGCTCCTATTTCAGATAGCGTATTGTGCTAAGCGGCATCTCGAAGCGCATGAAATGGCGAGTAAAATGCACTATTAAACTTCTAGGGTAGGTCTAACAGAGACCCGATTAGATCATTTTATATTACCGTCAATTTAGGAATTCAGCAAAATTCTATCACATTTGTTCAATTTACGTCGCTCCTATTTCAGATAGCGTACTGGGCGAGGCGGCATCTTAAAGCGCGTGGAATGGCGAGTAAAATGCACTATTAGCCTTCTATGATAGGGCAATCAGAGACCCGATTAGATCATTTTATATTAATGTTAATATAAGAATTTAGCGTAATTCTATCACATTTGTTCAATTTACGTCGCTCCTATTTCAGATAGCGTATTGGGCTACGCAGCATCTCAAAGCGCACGGAATGTCGAATAAAATGCACTATTAATCTTCTAGGCTACGGCAATCAGAGACCCGATTAGATCATTTTATATTAATGTTAATATAAGAATTAAGCGTAATTCTATCACATTTGGTCAATTTACGTCGCTCCTATTTCGGATATCGTACTGGACTAAGCGGCATCTTAAAGCGCGTGGAATGGCGAGTAAAATACACTATTAAACGTCTAGGGTAGGGCAAACAGAGACCCGATTAGATCATTTTATATTATAGTTAATTTCAGAATTCAGCGAAATTCTATCACATTTGTTCAATTTACGTCGCTCCTATTTCAGATAGCGTATTGGGCTAAGCGGCATCTCAAAGCGCATGAAATGGCGAGTAAAATGCACTATTATACTTCTAGGCTAGGGCGAACAGAGACCCGATTAGATCATTTTACATTATGGTTAATAAAAGAATTCAGCGAAATTCTATCACATTTGTTCAATTTACGTCGCTCCTATTTCAGATAGCGTATTGGGCTAAGCGGCATCTCAATGCGCATGAAATGGCGAGTAAAACGCACTATTAAACTTCTAGGGTAGGGCAAACTGAGACCCGATTAGATCATTTTATATTATGGTTAATTTAAGAATTCAGCAAAATTCAATCACATTTGTTCAATTTACGTCGTTCCTATTTCAGATAGCGTACTGGGCTAGGCGGCATCTTAAAGCGCCCGGAATGTCGAGTAAAATGCACTATTAAACTTCTATGATAGGGCAATCAGAGACCCGATTAGATCATTTTATATTTTGGTTAATATAAGAATTCAGCGAAATTCTATCACATTTGTTCAATTTACGTCGCTCCTATTTCAGTTAGCGTGTTGGGCTAAGCGGAATCTCAAAGCGCATGAAATGACGAGTAAAACGCACTATTAAACTTCTAGGGTAAAGCAAAAAGAGACCCGATTAGATCATTTTATGTTACGGTTAATATAAGAATACAGCGTAATCCTATCACATTTGTTCAATTTACGTCGCTCGTATTTCAGATAGCGTACTGTGCTAAGCGGCATCTCAAAGCGCATGAAATGGCGAGTAAAATGCACTCCTAAACTTCTATGATAGGGCAATCAGAGACCCGATTAGATCATTTTATATTTTGTTTAATATAAGATTTCAGAGAAATTCTATCACATTTGTTCAATTTACGTCGCTCATATTTCAGATAGCGTATTGGGCTAAGCGGCATCTCAGAGCGCATGAAATGGCGAGTAAAATGCACTATTATACTTCTAGGGTAGGGCAAACAGAGACCCGATTAGATCATTTTGTATTATGGTTAATTTAAGAATTCAGCATAATTCTATCACATTTGTTCAATTTACCGTCGGTCCTATTTAAGATAGCGTATTGGGCTAAGCAGCATCTCAAAGCGCACGGAATGTCGAATAAAATGCACTATTAATCTTCTAGGCTAGGGCAAACAGAGACCCGATTAGATCATTTTACATTAAGGTTAATATAAGAATTCAGGGAAATTCTATCACATTTGTTCAATTTACGTCGCTCATATTTCAGATAGCGTATTGGGCTAAGCGGCATCTCAAAGCGCATGAGATGGCGAATGAAATGCACTATTAAACTTATAGGCTAGGGCGAACAGAGACCCGATTAGAACATTTTACATTACGGTTAATAAAAGAATTCAGCGAAATTCTATCACATTTGTTCAATTTACGTCTCTCCTATTTCAGATAGCGTAGTGGGCTAAGCGGCATCTCAAAGCGCATGAAATGACGAGTGAAATGCACTATTAAACTTCTAGGGTAAGGCAAAGAGAGACCCGATTAGATCATTTTGTATTACGGTTAATATAAGAATTCAGCGTAATTCTATCACATTTGTTCAATTTACGTCGCTCCTATTTCAGATAGCGTATTGTGCTAAGCGGCATCTCGAAGCGCATGAAATGGCGAGTAAAATGCACTATTAAACTTCTAGGGTAGGTCTAACAGAGACCCGATTAGATCATTTTATATTACCGTCAATTTAGGAATTCAGCAAAATTCTATCACATTTGTTCAATTTACGTCGCTCCTATTTCAGATAGCGTACTGGGCGAGGCGGCATCTTAAAGCGCGTGGAATGGCGAGTAAAATGCACTATTAGCCTTCTATGATAGGGCAATCAGAGACCCGATTAGATCATTTTATATTAATGTTAATATAAGAATTAAGCGTAATTCTATCACATTTGGTCAATTTACGTCGCTCCTATTTCGGATAGCGTACTGGACTAAGCGGCATCTTAAAGCGCGTGGAATGGCGAGTAAAATACACTATTAAACGTCTAGGGTAGGGCAAACAGAGACCCGATTAGATCATTTTATATTATAGTTAATTTCAGAATTCAGCGAAATTCTATCACATTTGTTCAATTTACGTCGCTCCTATTTCAGATAGCGTATTGGGCTAAGCGGCATCTCAAAGCGCATGAAATGGCGAGTAAAATGCACTATTATACTTCTAGGCTAGGGCGAACAGAGACCCGATTAGATCATTTTACATTATGGTTAATAAAAGAATTCAGCGAAATTCTATCACATTTGTTCACCTTACGTCGCTCCTATTTCAGATAGCGTATTGGGCTAAGCGGCATCTCAATGCGCATGAAATGGCGAGTAAAACGCACTATTAAACTTCTAGGGTAGGGCAAACTGAGACCCGATTAGATCATTTTATATTATGGTTAATTTAAGAATTCAGCAAAAGTCAATCACATTTGTTCAATTTACGTCGCTCCTATTTCAGATAGCGTACTGGGCTAGGCGGCATCTTAAAGCGCCCGGAATGTCGAGTAAAATGCACTATTAAACTTCTATGATAGGGCAATCAGAGACCCGATTAGATCATTTTATATTTTGGTTAATATAAGAATTCAGCGAAATTCTATCACATTTGTTCAATTTACGTCGCTCCTATTTCAGTTAGCGTGTTGGGCTAAGCGGAATCTCAAAGCGCATGAAATGACGAGTAAAACGCACTATTAAACTTCTAGGGTAAAGCAAAAAGAGACCCGATTAGATCATTTTATGTTACGGTTAATATAAGAATACAGCGTAATCCTATCACATTTGTTCAATTTACGTCGCTCCTATTTAAGATAGTGTACTGGGCTAGGCGGCATCTCAAGGCTCATGAAATGACGAGTGAAATGCAACATTAAACTTCTAGGGTAGGGCGAACAGAGACCCGATTAGATCATTTTACATTAAGGTTAATATAAGAATTCAGCAAAATTCTATCACATTTGTTCAATTTACGTCGCTCGTATTTCAGATAGCGTACTGTGCTAAGCGGCATCTCAAAGCGCATGAAATGGCGAGTAAAATGCACTCCTAAACTTCTATGATAGGGCAATCAGAGACCCGATTAGATCATTTTATATTATGTTTAATAAAAGATTTCAGAGAAATTCTATCACATTTGTTCAATTTACGTCGCTCATATTTCAGATAGCGTATTGGGCTAAGCGGCATCTCAGAGCGCATGAAATGGCGAGTAAAATGCACTATTATACTTCTAGGGTAGGGCAAACAGAGACCCGATTAGATCATTTTGTATTACGGTTAATATAAGAATGCAGCGTAATTCTATCACATTTGTTCAATTTACGTCGCTCCTATTTCAGATAGCGTATTGTGCTAAGCGGCATCTCAAAGCGCATGAAATGGCGAGTAAAATGCACTATTAAACTTCTAGGGTAGGTCTAACAGAGACCCGATTAGATCATTTTATATTACCGTCAATTTAGGAATTCAGCAAAATTCTATCACATTTGTTCAATTTACGTCGCTCCTATTTCAGATAGCGTACTGGGCGAGGCGGCATCTTAATGCGCGTGGAATGGCGAGTAAAACGCACTATTGAACTTCTATAATAGGGCAATCAGAGACCCGATTAGATCATTTTATAATTTGGTTAATATAAGAATTCAGCGAAATTCTATCACATTTATTCAATTTACGTCGCTCCTATTTCAGATAGCTTATAGGGCTAAGCGGCATCTCAAAGCGCATGGAATGTCCAATAAAATGCACTATTAATCTTCTTGGCTAGGGTAAACAGAGACCCGGTTACATCATTTTACATTAAGGTTAATATAAGAATTCAGGGAAATTCTATCACATTTGTTCAATTTACGTCGCTCCTATTTCAGATAGCGTATTCGGCTAAGCGGCATCTCAAAGCGCATGAAATGATGAGTGAAATGCACTATTAAAGTTCTATGATAGGGCAATCAGAGACCCGATTAGATCATTTTATATTTTGGTTAATATATGAATTCAGCGAAATTCTATCACATTTGTTCAATTTACGTCGCTCCTATTTCAGTTAGCGTGTGGGGCTAAGCGGAATCTCAAAGCGCATGAAATGACGAGTAAAACGCACTATTAAACTTCTAGGGTAAAGCAAAAAGAGACCCGATTAGATCATTTTATGTTACGGTTAATATAAGAATACAGCGTAATTCTATCACATTTGTTCAACCTACATCGCTCCTATTTCAGATAGCGTACTGGGCTAGGCGGCATCATAAAGCGCGTGGAAGGGCGAGCAAAATGCACTACTAAACTTCTATGATAGGGCAATCAGAGACCCGATTAGACCGTTTTATATTTTGTTTAATATAAGATTTCAGGGAAATTCTATCACATTTGTTCAATTTACGTCGCTCATATTTCAGATAGCGTATTGGGCTAAGCGGCATCTCAAAGCGCATGGAATGGCGAGTAAAATGCACCATTAAACTTCCAGGGTAGGGCAAACGGAGACCCGATTAGATCATTTTGTATTATGGTTAATTTAAGAATTCAGCGTAATTCTATCACATTTGTTCAATTTACGTCGCTCCTATTTCAGATAGCGTACTGTGCTAAGCGGCATCTCAAAGCGCATGAAATGGCGAGTAAAATGCACTCCTAAACTTCTATGATAGGGCAATCAGAGACCCGATTAGATCATTTTATATTGTGTTTAATATAAGATTTCAGAGAAATTCTATCACATTTGTTCAATTTACGTCGCTCATATTTCAGATAGCGTATTGGGCTAAGCGGCATCTCAGAGCGCATGAAATGGCGAGTAAAATGCACTATTATACTTCTAGGGTAGGGCAAACAGAGACCCGATTAGATCATTTTGTATTATGGTTAATTTAAGAATTCAGCAAAATTCTATCACATTTGTTCAATTTACCGTCGGTCCTATTTAAGATAGCGTATTGGGCTAAGCAGCATCTCAAAGCGCACGGAATGTCGAATAGAATGCACTATTAATCTTCTAGGCTAGGGCAAACAGAGACCCGATTAGATCATTTTACATTAAGGTTAATATAAGAATTCAGGGAAATTCTATCACATTTGTTCAATTTACGTCGCTCCTATTTCAGATAGCGTATTGGGCTAAGCGGCATCTCAAAGCGCATGAGATGGCGAATAAAATGCACTATTAAACGTATAGGCTAGGGCGAACAGAGACCCGATTAGATCATTTTACATTACGGTTAATAAAAGAATTCAGCGAAATTCTATCACATTTGTTCAATTTACGTCTCTCCTATTTCAGATAGCGTAGTGGGCTAAGCGGCATCTCAAAGCGCATGCAATGACGAGTGAAATGCACTATTAAACTTCTAGGGTAAGGCAAAGAGAGACCCGATTAGATCATTTTATATTACGGTTAATATAAGAATTCAGCGTAATTCTATCACATTCGTTCAATTTACGTCGCTCCTATTTCAGATAGCGTACTGGGCGAGGCGGCATCTCAAAGCGCATGAAATGACGAGTGAAATGCACTATTAAACTTCTAGGGTAGGTCGAACAGAGACCCGATTAGATCATTTTACATTAAGGATAATATAAGAATTCAGGGAAATTCTATCACATTTGTTCAATTTACGTCGCTCCTATTTCAGATAGCGTATTGTGCTAAGCGGCATCTCAAAGCGCATGAAATGGCGAGTAAGACGCACTATTAAACTTCTAGGGTAGGGCAAACTGAGACCCGATTAGATCATTTTATATTATGGTTAATTTAAGAATTCAGCAAAATTCAATCACATTTGTTCAATTTACGTCGCTCCTATTTCAGATAGCGTACTGGGCTAGGCGGCATCTTAAAGCGCCCAGAATGTCGAGTAAAATGCACTATTAAACTTCTATGATAGGGCAATCAGAGACCCGATTAGATCATTTTATATTACGGTTAATATAAGAATTAAGCGTAATACTATCACATTTGTTCAATTTACGTCAGTCCTATTTCAGATAGCCTACTGGGCTAGCCGCCATCTTAAAGCGCGTGTAATAGCGAGTAAAATGCACTATTAGCCTTCTATGATAGGGCAATCAGAGACCCGATTAGATCATTTTATATTTTGGTTAATATAAGAATTCAGCGAAATCCTATCACATTTGTTCAATTTACGTCGCTCCTATTTCAGATAGCGAATTGGGCCAAGCGGCATCTCAAAGCGCATGGAATGGCGAATAAAATGCACTATTAAACTTCTAGGGTAGGGCAAACGGAGACCCGATTAGATCATTTTATATTATGGTTAATTTAAGAATTCAGCAAAATTCTATCACATTTGTTCAATTTACGTCGCTCCTATTTCAGATAGCGTACTGGGCGAGGCGGCATCTTAAAGCGCGTGGAATGGCGAGTAAAATGCACTATTAGCCTTCTATGATAGGGCAATCAGAGACCCGATTAGATCATTTTATATTAATGTTAATATAAGAATTAAGCGTAATTCTATCACATTTGTTCAATTTACGTCGCTCCTATTTCAGATAGCGTACTGGGCGTGGCGGCATCTTAAAGCGCGTGGAATGGCGAGTAAAATGCACTATTAGCCTTCTATGATAGGGCAATCAGAGACCCGATTAGATCATTTTATATTAATGTTAATATAAGAATTAAGCGTAATTCTATCACATTTGGTCAATTTACGTCGCTCCTATTTCGGATAGCGTACTGGACTAAGCGGCATCTTAAAGCGCGTGGAATGGCGAGTAAAATGCACTATTAATCTTCTAGGGGAGGGCAAACAGAGACCCGATTAGATCATTTTATATTATAGTTAATTTCAGAATTCAGCGAAATTCTATCACATTTGTTCAATTTACGTCGCTCCTATTTCAGATAGCGTATTGGGCTAAGCGGCATCTCAAAGCGCATGAAATGGCGAGTAAAATGCACTATTATACTTCTAGGCTAGGGCGAACAGAGACCCGATTAGATCATTTTACATTATGGTTAATAAAAGAATTCAGCGAAATTCTATCACATTTGTTCACCTTACGTCGCTCCTATTTCAGATAGCGTATTGGGCTAAGCGGCATCTCAATGCGCATGAAATGGCGAGTAAGACGCACTATTAAACTTCTAGGGTAGGGCAAACTGAGACCCGATTAGATCATTTTATATTATGGTTAATTTAAGAATTCAGCAAAATTCAATCACATTTGTTCAATTTACGTCGCTCCTATTTCAGATAGCGTACTGGGCTAGGCGGCATCTTAAAGCGCCCGGAAAGTCGAGTAAAATGCACTATTAAACTTCTATGATAGGGCAATCAGAGACCCGATTAAATCATTTTATATTTTGGTTAATATAAGAATTCAGCGAAATTCTATCACATTTGTTCAATTTATATCGCTCCTATTTCAGATAGCGTATTGGGCTAAGCGGCATCTCAAAGCGCATGAAATGGCGAGTAAAATGCACTATTAGATTTCTATGGTAGGGCGTACAGAGACCCGATTATATCATTTTATATTATGGTTAATTTAAGAATTCAGCAAAATTCTATCACATTTGTTCAATTTACGTCGCTCCTATTTCAGATACCGTACTGGGCTCGGCGGCATCTTAAAGCGCGTGGAATGGCGAGTGAAATGCACTATTAGACTTCTATGGTAGGGCGAACAGAGACCCGATTAGATCATTTTATATTATGGTTAATTTAAGAATTCAGCGAAATTCTATCACATTTGTTCAATTTACGTCGCTCCTATTTCAGATAGCGTATTGGGCTAAGCGGCATCTCAAAGCGCATGAAATGGCGAGTAAAATGCACTCCTAAACTTCTATGATAGGGCAATCAGAGACCCGATTAGATCATTTTATATTTTGTTTAATATAAGATTTCAGAGAAATTCTATCACATTTGTTCAATTTACGTCGCTCATATTTCAGATAGCGTATTGGGCTAAGCGGCATCTCAGAGCGCATGAAATGGCGAGTAAAATGCACTATTATACTTCTAGGGTAGGGCAAACCGAGACCCGATTAGATCATTTTGTATTATGGTTAATTTAAGAATTCAGCAAAATTCTATCACATTTGTTCAATTTACCGTCGGTCCTATTTAAGATAGCGTATTGGGCTAAGCAGCATCTCAAAGCGCACGGAATGTCGAATAAAATGCACTATTAATCTTCTAGGCTAGGGCAAACAGAGACCCGATTAGATCATTTTACATTAAGGTTAATATAAGAATTCAGGGAAATTCTATCACATTTGTTCAATTTACGTCGCTCCTATTTCGGATAGCGTATTGGGCTAAGCGGCATCTCAAGCGCATGAGATGGCGAATAAAATGCACTATTAAACTTATAGGCTAGGGCGAACAGAGACCCGATTAGATCATTTTACATTACGGTTAATAAAAGAATTCAGCGAAATTCTATCACATTTGTTCAATTTACGTCGCTCCTATTTCAGATACCGTACTGGGCTCGGCGGCATCTTAAAGCGCGTGGAATGGCGAGTGAAATGCACTATTAGACTTCTATGGTAGGGCGAACAGAGACCCGATTAGATCATTTTATATTATGGTTAATTTAAGAATTCAGCGAAATTCTATCACATTTGTTCAATTTACGTCGCTCCTATTTCAGATAGCGTATTGGGCTAAGCGGCATCTCAAAGAGCATGAAATGGCGAGTAAATTGCAGTATTAAACTTCTAGGATAAGGCAAACAGAGACCCGATTAGATCTTTTTACATTAAGGTTAATATAAGAATCCAGGGAAATTCTATCACATTTGTTCAATTTACGTCGCTCCAATTCCAGATAGTGTATTGGGCTATGCGGCACCTTAAAGCACATGAAATGGCGAGTAAAATGCACTACTAAACTTCTATGATAGGGCAAACAGAGACCCGATTATATCATTTTATATTACGGTTAATATAAGAATTCAGCGAAATTCTATCACATTTGTTCAATTTATGTCGCTCCTATTTCAGATAGCGTATTGGGCTAAGCGGCATCTCAAAGAGCATGAAATGGCGAGTAAATTGCAGTATTAAACTTCTAGGATAAGGCAAACAGAGACCCGATTAGATCATTTTACATTAAGGTTAATATAAGAATCCAGGGAAATTCTATCACATTTGTTCAATTTACGTCGCTCCTATTTCAGATAGCCTATTGGGCTAAGCGGCATCTCAAAGCGCATGGAATGGCGAGAAAAAGGCACTATTAAACTTCTAGGGTAGGGCAAACGGAGACCCGATTAGATCATTTTGTATTATGGTTAATTTAAGAATTCAGCGAAATTCTATCACATTTGTTCAATTTACGTCGCTCCTATTTAAGATAGTGTACTGGGCTAGGCGGCGTCTCAAGGCGCATGAAATGACGAGTGAAATGCAACATTAAACTGCTAGGGTAGGGCAAACAGAAACCCGATTAGATCATTTTGTATTATGGTTAATTTAAGAATTCAGCAAAATTCTATCACATTTGTTCAATTTACCGTCGGTCCTATTTAAGATAGCGTATTGGGCTAAGCAGCATCTCAAAGCGCACGGAATGTCGAATAAAATGCACTATTAATCTTCTAGGCTAGGGCAAACAGAGACCCGATTAGATCATTTTACATTAAGGTTAATATAAGAATTCAGGGAAATTCTATCACATTTGTTCCATTTACGTCGCTCCTATTTCAGATAGCGTATTGGGCTAAGCGGCATCTCAAAACCCATGAAATGGCGATTAAAATGCACTATTAAACTTCTAGGGTAAGGCAAACAGATACCCGATTAGATCATTTTATATTACGGTTAATATAAGAATTCAGCGTAATTCTATCACATTTGTTCAATTTACGTCGCTCCTATTTCAGATAGCGTATTGTGCTAAGCGGCATCTCGAAGCGCATGAAATGGCGAGTAAAATGCACTATTAAACTTCTAGGGTAGGTCTAACAGAGACCCGATTAGATCATTTTATATTACCGTCAATTTAGGAATTCAGCAAAATTCTATCACATTTGTTCAATTTACGTCGCTCCTATTTCAGATAGCGTACTGGGCGAGGCGGCATCTTAAAGCGCGTGGAATGGCGAGTAAAATGCACTATTAGCCTTCTATGATAGGGCAATCAGAGACCCGATTAGATCATTTTATATTAATGTTAATATAAGAATTAAGCGTAATTCTATCACATTTGTTCAATTTACGTCGCTCCTATTTCAGATAGCGTATTGGGCTACGCAGCATCTCAAAGCGCACGGAATGTCGAATAAAATGCACTATTAATCTTCTAGGCTACGGCAATCAGAGACCCGATTAGATCATTTTATATTAATGTTAATATAAGAATTAAGCGTAATTCTATCACATTTGGTCAATTTACGTCGCTCCTATTTCGGATAGCGTACTGGACTAAGCGGCATCATAAAGCGCGTGGAATGGCGAGTAAAATACACTATTAAACTTCTAGGGTAGGGCAAACAGAGACCCGATTAGATCATTTTATATTATAGTTAATTTCAGAATTCAGCGAAATTCTATCACATTTGTTCAATTTACGTCGCTCCTATTTCAGATAGCGTATTGGGCTAGGCGGCATCATAAAGCGCGTGGAAGGGCGAGCAAAATGCACTACTAAACTTCTATGATAGGGCAATCAGAGACCCGATTAGACCATTTTATATTTTGTTTAATATAAGATTTCAGGGAAATTCTATCACATTTGTTCAATTTACGTCGCTCATATTTCAGATAGCGTATTGGGCTAAGCGGCATCTCAAAGCGCATGGAATGGCGAGTAAAATGCACCATTAAACTTCCAGGGTAGGGCAAACGGAGACCCGATTAGATCATTTTGTATTATGGTTAATTTAAGAATTCAGCGTAATTCTATCACATTTGTTCAATTTACGTCGCTCCTATTTCAGATAGCGTACTGTGCTAAGCGGCATCTCAAAGCGCATGAAATGGCGAGTAAAATGCACTCCTAAACTTCTATGATAGGGCAATCAGAGACCCGATTAGATCATTTTATATTTTGTTTAATATAAGATTTCAGAGAAATTCTATCACATTTGTTCAATTTACGTCGCTCATATTTCAGATAGCGTATTGGGCTAAGCGGCATCTCAGAGCGCATGAAATGGCGAGTAAAATGCACTATTATACTTCTAGGGTAGGGCAAACCGAGACCCGATTAGATCATTTTGTATTATGGTTAATTTAAGAATTCAGCAAAATTCTATCACATTTGTTCAATTTACCGTCGGTCCTATTTAAGATAGCGTATTGGGCTAAGCAGCATCTCAAAGCGCACGGAATGTCGAATAAAATGCACTATTAATCTTCTAGGCTAGGGCAAACAGAGACCCGATTAGATCATTTTACATTAAGGTTAATATAAGAATTCAGGGAAATTCTATCACATTTGTTCAATTTACGTCGCTCCTATTTCGGATAGCGTATTGGGCTAAGCGGCATCTCAAGCGCATGAGATGGCGAATAAAATGCACTATTAAACTTATAGGCTAGGGCGAACAGAGACCCGATTAGATCATTTTACATTACGGTTAATAAAAGAATTCAGCGAAATTCTATCACATTTGTTCAATTTACGTCTCTCCTATTTCAGATAGCGTAGTGGGCTAAGCGGCATCTCAAAGCGCATGAAATGACGAGTGAAATGCACTATTAAACTTCTAGGGTAAGGCAAAGAGAGACCCGATTAGATCATTTTATATTACGGTTAATATAAGAATTCAGCGTAATTCTATCACATTTGTTCAATTTACGTCGCTCCTATTTCAGATAGCGTATTGTGCTAAGCGGCATCTCGAAGCGCATGAAATGGCGAGTAAAATGCACTATTAAACTTCTAGGGTAGGTCTAACAGAGACCCGATTAGATCATTTTATATTACCGTCAATTTAGGAATTCAGCAAAATTCTATCACATTTGTTCAATTTACGTCGCTCCTATTTCAGATAGCGTACTGGGCGAGGCGGCATCTTAAAGCGCGTGGAATGGCGAGTAAAACGCACCATTGAACTTCTATAATAGGGCAATCAGAGACCCGATTAGATCATTTTATAATTTGGTTAATATAAGAATTCAGCGAAATTCTATCACATTTATTCAATTTACGTCGCTCCTATTTCAGATAGCTTATAGGGCTAAGGGGCATCTCAAAGCGCATGAAATGACGAGTGAAATGCACTATTAAACTTCTAGGGTAGGTCGAACAGAGACCCGATTAGATCATTTTACATTAAGGATAATATAAGAATTCAGGGAAATTCTATCACATTTGTTCAATTTACGTCGCTCCTATTTCAGATAGCGTATTGTGCTAAGCGGCATCTCAAAGCGCATGAAATTACGAGTGAAATGCACTATTAAACTTCTAGGGTAGGACAAACAGAGACCCGATTAGATCATTTTATATTACGGTTAATATAAGAATTAAGCGTAATTCTATCACATTTGTTCAATTTACGTCACTCCTATTACAGATAGCCTACTGGGCTAGCCGCCATCTTAAAGCGCGTGTAATAGCGAGTAAAATGCACTATTAGCCTTCTATGATAGGGCAATCAGAGACCCGATTAGATCATTTTATATTTTGGTTAATATAAGAATTCAGCGAAATCCTATCACATTCGTTCAATTTACGTCGCACCTATTTCAGATAGCGAATTGGGCCAAGCGGCATCTCAAAGCGCATGGAATGGCGAATAAAATGCACTATTAAACTTCTAGGGTAGGGCAAACGGAGACCCGATTAGATCATTTTATATTATGGTTAATTTAAGAATTCAGCAAAATTCTATCACATTTGTTCAATTTACGTCGCTCCTATTTCAGATAGCGTACTGGGCGAGGCGGCATCTTAAAGCGCGTGGAATGGCGAGTAAAATGCACTATTAGCCTTCTATGATAGGGCAATCAGAGACCCGATTAGATCATTTTATATTAATGTTAATATAAGAATTAAGCGTAATTCTATCACATTTGTTCAATTTACGTCGCTCCTATTTCAGATAGCGTACTGGGCGAGGCGGCATCTTAAAGCGCGTGGAATGGCGAGTAAAATGCACTATTACACTTCTAGGGTAGGGCAAACAGAGACCCGATTAGATCATTTTATATTATGGTTAATTTAAGAATTCAGCGAAATTCTATCACATTTGTTCAATTTACGTCGCTCCTATTTCAGATAGCGTATTGGGCTAAGCCGCATCTCAAAACCCATGAAATGGCGATTAAAATGCACTATTAAACTTCTAGGGTAAGGCAAACAGATACCCGATTAGATCATTTTATATTACGGTTAATATAAGAATTCAGCGTAATTCTATCACATTTGTTCAATTTACGTCGCTCCTATTTCAGATAGCGTATTGTGCTAAGCGGCATCTCGAAGCGCATGAAATGGCGAGTAAAATGCACTATTAAACTTCTAGGGTAGGTCTAACAGAGACCCGATTAGATCATTTTATATTACCGTCAATTTAGGAATTCAGCAAAATTCTATCACATTTGTTCAATTTACGTCGCTCCTATTTCAGATAGCGTACTGGGCGAGGCGGCATCTTAAAGCGCGTGGAATGGCGAGTAAAATGCACTATTAGCCTTCTATGATAGGGCAATCAGAGACCCGATTAGATCATTTTATATTAATGTTAATATAAGAATTTAGCGTAATTCTATCACATTTGTTCAATTTACGTCGCTCCTATTTCAGATAGCGTATTGGGCTACGCAGCATCTCAAAGCGCACGGAATGTCGAATAAAATGCACTATTAATCTTCTAGGCTACGGCAATCAGAGACCCGATTAGATCATTTTATATTAATGTTAATATAAGAATTAAGCGTAATTCTATCACATTTGGTCAATTTACGTCGCTCCTATTTCGGATAGCGTACTGGACTAAGCGGCATCTTAAAGCGCGTGGAATGGCGAGTAAAATACACTATTAAACGTCTAGGGTAGGGCAAACAGAGACCCGATTAGATCATTTTATATTATAGTTAATTTCAGAATTCAGCGAAATTCTATCACATTTGTTCAATTTACGTCGCTCCTATTTCAGATAGCGTATTGGGCTAAGCGGCATCTCAAAGCGCATGAAATGGCGAGTAAAATGCACTATTATACTTCTAGGCTAGGGCGAACAGAGACCCGATTAGATCATTTTACATTATGGTTAATAAAAGAATTCAGCGAAATTCTATCACATTTGTTCACCTTACGTCGCTCCTATTTCAGATAGCGTATTGGGCTAAGCGGCATCTCAATGCGCATGAAATGGCGAGTAAAACGCACTATTAAACTTCTAGGGTAGGGCAAACTGAGACCCGATTAGATCATTTTATATTATGGTTAATTTAAGAATTCAGCAAAATTCAATCACATTTGTTCAATTTACGTCGCTCCTATTTCAGATAGCGTACTGGGCTAGGCGGCATCTTAAAGCGCCCGGAATGTCGAGTAAAATGCACTATTAAACTTCTATGATAGGGCAATCAGAGACCCGATTAGATCATTTTATATTTTGGTTAATATAAGAATTCAGCGAAATTCTATCACATTTGTTCAATTTACGTCGCTCCTATTTCAGTTAGCGTGTTGGGCTAAGCGGAATCTCAAAGCGCATGAAATGACGAGTAAAACGCACTATTAAACTTCTAGGGTAAAGCAAAAAGAGACCCGATTAGATCATTTTATGTTACGGTTAATATAAGAATACAGCGTAATCCTATCACATTTGTTCAATTTACGTCGCTCCTATTTAAGATAGTGTACTGGGCTAGGCGGCATCTCAAAGCGCATGGAATGGCGAGTAAAATGCACCATTAAACTTCCAGGGTAGGGCAAACGGAGACCCGATTAGATCATTTTGTATTATGGTTAATTTAAGAATTCAGCGTAATTCTATCACATTTGTTCAATTTACGTCGCTCCTATTTCAGATAGCGCACTGTGCTAAGCGGCATCTCAAAGCGCATGAAATGGCGAGTAAAATGCACTCCTAAACTTCTATGATAGGGCAATCAGAGACCCGATTAGATCATTTTATATTTTGTTTAATATAAGATTTCAGAGAAATTCTATCACATTTGTTCAATTTACGTCGCTCATATTTCAGATAGCGTATTGGGCTAAGCGGCATCTCAGAGCGCATGAAATGGCGAGTAAAATGCACTATTATACTTCTAGGGTAGGGCAAACCGAGACCCGATTAGATCATTTTGTATTATGGTTAATTTAAGAACTCAGCAAAATTCTATCACATTTGTTCAATTTACCGTCGGTCCTATTTAAGATAGCGTATTGGGCTAAGCAGCATCTCAAAGCGCACGGAATGTCGCATAAAATGCACTATTAATCTTCTAGGCTAGGGCAAACAGAGACCCGATTAGATCATTTTACATTAAGGTTAATATAAGAATTCAGGGAAATTCTATCACATTTGTTCAATTTACGTCTCTCCTATTTCAGATAGCGTAGTGGGCTAAGCGGCATCTCAAAGCGCATGAAATGACGAGTGAAATGCACTATTAAACTTCTAGGGTAAGGCAAAGAGAGACCCGATTAGATCATTTTATATTACGGTTAATATAAGAATTCAGCGTAATTCTATCACATTTGTTCAATTTACGTCGCTCCTATTTCAGATAGCGTATTGTGCTAAGCGGCATCTCGAAGCGCATGAAATGGCGAGTAAAATGCACTATTAAACTTCTAGGGTAGGTCTAACAGAGACCTGATTAGATCATTTTATATTACCGTCATTTAGGAATTCAGCAAAATTCTATCACATTTGTTCAATTTACGTCGCTCCTATTTCAGATAGCGTACTGGGCGAGGCGGCATCCTAAAGCGCGTGGAATGGCGAGTAAAACGCACCATTGAACTTCTATAATAGGGCAATCAGAGACCCGATTAGATCATTTTATAATTTGGTTAATATAAGAATTCAGCGAAATTCTATCACATTTATTCAATTTACGTCGCTCCTATTTCAGATAGCTTATAGGGCTAAGGGGCATCTCAAAGCGCATGAAATGACGAGTGAAATGCACTATTAAACTTCTAGGGTAGGTCGAACAGAGACCCGATTAGATCATTTTACATTAAGGATAATATAAGAATTCAGGGAAATTCTATCACATTTGTTCAATTTACGTCGCTCCTATTTCAGATAGCGTATTGTGCTAAGCGGCATCTCAAAGCGCATGAAATTACGAGTGAAATGCACTATTAAACTTCTAGGGTAGGACAAACAGAGACCCGATTAGATCATTTTATATTACGGTTAATATAAGAATTAAGCGTAATTCTATCACATTTGTTCAATTTACGTCACTCCTATTACAGATAGCCTACTGGGCTAGCCGCCATCTTAAAGCGCGTGTAATAGCGAGTAAAATGCACTATTAGCCTTCTATGATAGGGCAATCAGAGACCCGATTAGATCATTTTATATTTTGGTTAATATAAGAATTCAGCGAAATCCTATCACATTTGTTCAATTTACGTCGCACCTATTTCAGATAGCGAATTGGGCCAAGCGGCATCTCAAAGCGCATGGAATGGCGAATAAAATGCACTATTAAACTTCTAGGGTAGGGCAAACGGAGACCCGATTAGATCATTTTATATTATGGTTAATTTAAGAATTCAGCAAAATTCTATCACATTTGTTCAATTTACGTCGCTCCTATTTCAGATAGCGTACTGGGCGAGGCGGCATCTTAAAGCGCGTGGAATGGCGAGTAAAATGCACTATTAGCCTTCTATGATAGGGCAATCAGAGACCCGATTAGATCATTTTATATTAATGTTAATATAAGAATTAAGCGTAATTCTATCACATTTGTTCAATTTACGTCGCTCCTATTTCAGATAGCGTACTGGGCGAGGCGGCATCTTAAAGCGCGTGGAATGGCGAGTAAAATGCACTATTACACTTCTAGGGTAGGGCAAACAGAGACCCGATTAGATCATTTTATATTATGGTTAATTTAAGAATTCAGCGAAATTCTATCACATTTGTTCAATTTACGTCGCTCCTATTTCAGATAGCGTATTGGGCTAAGCGGCATCTCAAAACCCATGAAATGGCGATTAAAATGCACTATTAAACTTCTAGGGTAAGGCAAACAGATACCCGATTAGATCATTTTATATTACGGTTAATATAAGAATTCAGCGTAATTCTATCACATTTGTTCAATTTACGTCGCTCCTATTTCAGATAGCGTATTGTGCTAAGCGGCATCTCGAAGCGCATGAAATGGCGAGTAAAATGCACTATTAAACTTCTAGGGTAGGTCTAACAGAGACCCGATTAGATCATTTTATATTACCGTCAATTTAGGAATTCAGCAAAATTCTATCACATTTGTTCAATTTACGTCGCTCCTATTTCAGATAGCGTACTGGGCTAGGCGTCAGCTTAAAGCGCGTGGAATGGCGAGTAAAATGCACTATTAAACTTCTATGATAGGGCAATCAGAGACCCGATTAGATCATTTTATATTTTGGTTAATATAAGGATTCATCGAAATTCTATCACATTTGTTCAATTTACGTCGCTCACGTTTCATATAGCGTATTGGGCTAAGCGGCATCTCAAAGCGCATGAAATGGCGAGTAAAATGCACTATTAAACTTCTAGGGTAGGGCAAACAGAGACCCGATTAGATCATTTTATATTATGGTTAATTTAATCATTCAGCAAAATTCTATCACTTTTGTTCAATTTACGTCGTTCGTATTTCAGATAGCGTACTGGGCTAGGCGGCACCTTAAAGCGCGTGGAATGGCGATTAAAATGCACTATTAAGCTTCTTTGATAGGGCAATAAGAGACCCGAATAGATCATTTTATATTTTGGTTAATATAAGAATTCAGCGAAATTCCATCACATTTATTCAATTTACGTCGCTCCTATTTTAGATAGCGTGTTGGGCCAAGCGGCATCTCAAAGCGCGTGGAATGGCGAGTGAAATGCACTATTAGACTTCTATGGTAGGGCGAACAGAGACCCGATTAGATCATTTTATATTATGGTTAATTTAAGAATTCAGCGAAATTCTATCACATTTGTTCAATTTACGTCGCTCCTATTTCAGATAGCGTATTGGGCTAAGCGGCATCTCAAAGAGCATGAAATGGCGAGTAAATTGCAGTATTCAACTTCTAGGATAAGGCAAACAGAGACCCGATTAGATCTTTTTACATTAAGGTTAATATAAGAATCCAGGGAAATTCTATCACATTTGTTCAATTTACGTCGCTCCTATTCCAGATAGTGTATTGGGCTATGCGGCACCTTAAAGCACATGAAATGGCGAGTAAAATGCCCTATTAAACTTCTAGGGTAGGTCAAACAGAGACCCGATTAGATCATTTTATATTATGGTTAATTTAAGAATTCAGCAAAATTCTATCACATTTGTTCAATTTACGTCGCTCCTATTTCAGATAGCGTATTGGGCTAAGCGGCATCTCAAAGCGCATGAAATGGCGAGTGAAATGCACTATTAGACTTCTATGGTAGGGCGAACACAGAGCCGATTAGATCATTTTACATTAAGGTTAATATAAGTATTCAGGGAAATTCTATCACATTTGATCAATTTACGTCGCTCCTATTCCAGATAGCGTATTAGGCTATGCGGCATCTCAAAGCACATGAAATGGCGAGTAAAATGCACTATTAAACTTCTAGGGTAGGTCAAACAGAGACCCGATTAGATCATTTTATATTATGGTTAATTTAAGAATTCAGTGAAATTCTATCACGTTTGTTCAATTTACGTCGCTCCTACTTCAGACAGCGTATTGGGCTAAGCGGCATCTCAAAGCGCGCGGAATGGAGAGTAAAATGCACAATTATACTTCTATGCTAGGGCAATCAGAGACCCGATTAGATCATTTTATATTTTGGTTAATATAAGAATTAAGTGAAATTCTATCACATTTGTTCAATTTACGTCGCTCCTATTTCAGATAGCGTATTGGGCAAAGCGGCATCTCAAAGCGTATGAAATGGCGAATAAAATGCACTATTAAAGTTCTAGGCTAGGGCGAACAGAGATCCGATTAGATCATTTTACATTATGGTTAATAAAAGAGTTCAGCGAAATTCTATCACATTTGTTCAACTTATATCGCTCCTATTTCAGATAGCGTATTAGGCTATGCGGCATCACAAAGCGCATGAAATGACGAGTAAAATGCACTATTAAAGTTCTAGGGTAGGGCAAACAGAGACCCGATTAGATCATTTTATATTATGGTTAATTTAAGAATTGAGCGAAATTCTATCACATTCGTTCAATTTACGTCGCTCCTATTTCAGATAGCGTATTGGGCTAAGCGGCATCTCAAAGCGCATGAAATGACGAGTAAAATGCACTATCAAACTTCTAGGGTACGGCAAGCAGAGACTCGATTAGATCATTTTATATTATGGTTAATTTAAGATTTCAGCAAAATTCTATCACATTCGTTCAATTTAGGTCGCTCCTATTTCAGATAGCGTATTGGGCTAAGCGGCATCTCAAAGCGCATGAAATGGCGAGTGAAATGCAGTATAAGACTTCTATGGTAGGGCGAAGAGAGACCCGATGTGATCATTTTACATTGAGGTTAATATAAGAATTCACAGAAATTCTATCACATTTGTTCAATTTACGTCGCTCCTATTTCAGATAGCGTATTGGGCTATGCGGCATCTCAAAGCGCATGAAATGGCGAGTAAAATGCACTGTTAAACTTCTAGGGTAGGGCAAGCAGAGACCCGATTAGATCATTTTATATTATGGTTAATTTAAGAATTCAGCAAAATTCTATCACATTCGTTCAATTTAGGTCGCTCCTATTTCAGATAGCGTACTGGGCTAGGCGGCATCTTAAAGCGCGTGGGATGCCGAGTAAAATCCACTATTAAACTTCCAGGCTAGGGCGAACAGAGACCAGATTAGACCATTTTACATTCTGGTTAATAAAATAATTCAGCGAAATTCTATCACATTTGTTCAACTTTCGTCGCTCCTATTTCAGATAGCGTATTAGGCTAAGCGGCAGCTTAAAGCACATGAAATGGCGAGTAAAATGCACTATCAAACTTCTATGATAGGGCAAACAGAGGCCTGATTACATCATTTTATATTACGGTCAATATAAGAATTCAGCGTAATTCTATCACATTTGTTCAACTTACGTAGCTCCTATTTCAGATACCGTACTCGGCTAGGCGGCATCATAAAGCGCGTGGAATCGCGAGTAAAATGCACTATTAAACTTCTATGATAGGGCAATCAGAGACCCGATTAGATCATTTTATATTTTGTTTAATATAAGATTTCAGGGAAATTCTATCGTATTTGTTCAATTTACGTCGCTCCTATTTCAGATAGCGTATTGGGCTAAGCGGCATCTCAAAGCGCATGAAATGGAGAATAAAATGCACTATTAAACTTCTAGGCTAGGGAGAACAGAGACCCGATTAGATCATTTTACATTATGGTTCATAAAAGAATTCAGCGAAACTCTATCACATTTTTTCAACTTACGTCGCTCCTATTTCCGATAGCGTATTGGGCTAAGCGGCAGCTCAAAGCGCATGAAATGGAGAGTAAAATGCAATATTAAGCTTCTAGGGTAGGGCAAAAAGGCACCCGATTAGATCATTTTATATTATGGTTAATTTAAGAATTCAGCAAAATTCTATCACATTTGTTCAATTTACGTCGCTCCTATTTCAGATAGCGTATTGGGCTAAGCGGCATTTCAAAGCGCATGAAATGGCGAGTAAAATGCCCTATTAAACTTCTAGGATAAGGCAAACAGAGACCCGAGTAGATCATTTTATATTACGGTAAATATAAGAATACGGCGTAATTCTATCACATTTGTTCAATTTACGTCGCTGCTATTCCAGATAGCTTATTGTGGTTAGCGGCATCTCAAAGCGCATGAAATGACGAGTGAAATGCACTATTAAACTTCTAGGGTAGGGCAAACAGAGACCCGATTAGATCATTTTATATTAAGGTTACTTTAAGAATTCAGCGAAATTCTATCACATTTGTTCAATTTACGTCGCTCCTATTTCAGATAGCGTATTCGGCTAAGCGGCATCTCAAAGCGCATGAAATGGCGAATAAAATGCACTACTAAACTTCTAGGCTAGGGCGAACAGAGACCCGCTCAGATAATTTTACATTACGGTTAATAAAAGAATTCAGCGAGATTCTATCACATTTGTTCAAATTACGTCGCTCCTATTTCAGATAGCGTATTGGGCTAAGCGGCATCTCAAAGTGCATGAAATGGCGAGTGAAATGCACTATTAGACTTCTATGGTAGGGCGAACAGAGACCCGATTAGATCATTTTACATTAAGGTTAATATAAGATTTCACGGAAATTCTATCACATTTGTTCAATTTACGTCGCTCCTATTTCAGATAGCGTATTGGGCTAAGCGGCATTTCAAAGTGCATGAAATGGCGAGTAAAATGCACTATTAAACATCTGGGATAAGGCAAACAGAGACCCGATTAGATCATTTTATATTACGGTTAATATAAGAATTCAGCGTAATTCTATGACATTTGTTCATCTTACGTCGCTCCTATTTCAGATAGCGTACTGGGCTAGGCGGCATCTTAAGGCGCGTGGAAGGGCGAGTAAAATGCACTACTAATCTTCTATGATAGGGCAATCAGAGACCCGATTAGATCATTTTATATTTTATTTAATATAAGATTTCGGGGAAATTCTATCACATTTGTTCAATTTACGTCGCTCCTATTTCAGATAGCGTATTGGGCTAAGCGGCAACTGAAAGCGCATGATATGACGAGTGAAATGCACTATTAAACTTCTAGGGTAGGGCGAACGGAGACCCGATTAGATCATTTTACATTAAGGTTAATATAAGAATTCAGGGAAATTCTATCACATTTGTTCAATTTACGTCGCTCCTATTTCAGATAGCGTATTGGGCTACGCGGCATCTCAAAGCGCATGAAATGGCGAATAAAATGCACTATTAAACTTCTAGGCTAGGGCGAACAGAGACCCGATTAGATCATTTTACATTCTGGTTAATAAAATAATTCAGCGAAATTCTGTCACATTTGTTCAACTTTCGTTGCTCCTATTTCAGATAGCGTATTGGCTTAAGCGGCATCTCAAAGCGCATGAAATGGCGAGTACAATGCACTATTAAACTTCTAGGGTAGGGCAAACAGAGACCCGATTAGATCATTTTATATTATGGTTAATTTAAGAATTCAGCCAAATTCTATCACATTTGTTCAATTTACGTCGCTCCTATTTCGGATAGCGTACTGGGCTAGGCGGCATCCTAAAGCGCGTGGAGTGGCGAGTAAAATGCACTATTAAACTTGTATGATAGGGCAATCAGAGACGCGATTAGATCATTTTATATTTTGTTTAATACAAGATTTCAGGGAAATTCTATCACATTTGTTCAATTCGTGTCGCTCATATTTCAGATAGCGTACTGGGCTAGGCGTCATCTTAAAGCGCGTGGAATGGCAAGTAAAATGCACTATTAAACTTCTATGATAGGGCAATCAGTGACCCGATTAGATCATTTTATATTATAGTTAATTTGTGAATTCAGCGAAATTCTATCACATTTGTTCAATTTACGTCGCTCCTATTTCAGATAGCGTATTGGGCTAAGCGGCATCTCAAAGCGCATGAAATGCCGAGCAAAATGCACTATTAAACTTCTAGGGTAGGGCAAACAGAGACCCGATTAGATCATTTTATATTTTTGTTAATATAAGAATTCAGCGAAGTTCTATCACATTTGTTCAATTTACGTCGCTCATATTTCCGATGGCGTATTGGGCTAAGCGGCATCTCAAAGCGCATGAAATGGCGAATAAAATGGACTATTAAACTTCTAGGGTAGGGCAAACAGAGACCCGACTAGATCATTTTATATTACGGTTAATATAAGAATCCAGCGTAATTCTATCACATTTGTTCAATTTACGTCGCTCCTATTTCAGATAGCGTACTGGGCTAGGCGGCATCTTAAAGCGCGTGGAAGAGCGAGTAAAATGCACTACTATACTTCAATGATACAGTAATCAGAGACCCGATTACATCATTTTATATTTTGTTTAATATAAGATTTCAGCAAAATTCTATCACATTTGTTCAATTTACGTCGCTCGTATTTCAGATAGCGTACTGTGCTAAGCGGCATCTCAAAGCGCATGAAATGGCGAGTAAAATGCACTCCTAAACTTCTATGATAGGGCAATCAGAGACCCGATTAGATCATTTTATATTTTGTTTAATATAAGATTTCAGAGAAATTCTATCACATTTGTGCAATTTACGTCGCTCATATTTCAGATAGCGTATTGGGCTAAGCGGCATCTCAGAGCGCATGAAATGGCGAGTAAAATGCACTATTATACTTCTAGGGTAGGGCAAACAGAGACCCGATTAGATCATTTTGTATTATGGTTAATTTAAGAATTCAGCAAAATTCTATCACATTTGTTCAATTTACCGTCGGTCCTATTTAAGATAGCGTATTGGGCTAAGCAGCATCTCAAAGCGCACGGAATGTCGAATAAAATGCACTATTAATCTTCTAGGCTAGGGCAAACAGAGACCCGATTAGATCATTTTACATTAAGGTTAATATAAGAATTCAGGGAAATTCTATCACATTTGTTCAATTTACGTCGCTCCTATTTCAGATAGCGTATTGTGCTAAGCGGCATCTCAAAGCGCATGAAATGGCGAGTAAAATGCACTATTGAACTTCTATAATAGGGCAATCAGAGACCCGATTAGATAATTTTATAATTTGGTTAATATAAGAATTCAGCGAAATTCTATCACATTTATTCAATTTACGTCGCTCCTATTTCAGATAGCTTATAGGGCTAAGCGGCATCTCGAAGCGCATGGAATGTCCAATAAAATGCACTATTAATCTTCTTGGCTAGGGTAAACAGAGACCCGGTTGGATCATTTTACATTAAGGTTAATATAAGAATTCAGGGAAATTCTATCACATTTGTTCAATTTACGTCGCTCCTATTTCAGATAGCGTATTCGGCTAAGCGGCATCTCAAAGCGCATGAAATGATGAGTGAAATGCACTATTAAACTTCTATGATAGGGCAATCAGAGACCCGATTAGATCATTTTATATTTTGGTTAATATATGAATTCAGCGAAATTCTATCACATTTGTTCAATTTACGTCGCTCCTATTTCAGTTAGCGTGTGGGGCTAAGCGGAATCTCAAAGCGCATGAAATGACGAGTAAAATGCACCATTAAACTTCCAGGGTAGGGCAAACGGAGACCCGATTAGATCATTTTGTATTATGGTTAATTTAAGAATTCAGCGTAATTCTATCACATTTGTTCAACCTACGTCGCTCCTATTTCAGATAGCGTACTGGGCTAGGCGGCATCATAAAGCGCGTGGAAGGGCGAGCAAAATGCACTACTAAACTTCTATGATAGGGCAATCAGAGACCCGATTAGACCATTTTATATTTTGTTTAATATAAGATTTCAGGGAAATTCTATCACATTTGTTCAATTTACGTCGCTCATATTTCAGATAGCGTATTGGGCTAAGCAGCATCTCAAAGCGCATGGAATGGCGAGTAAAATGCACCATTAAACTTCCAGGGTAGGGCAAACGGAGACCCGATTAGATCATTTTGTATTATGGTTAATTTAAGAATTCAGCGTAATTCTATCACATTTGTTCAATTTACGTCGCTCCTATTTCAGATAGCGTACTGTGCTAAGCGGCATCTCAAAGCGCATGAAATGGCGAGTAAAATGCACTCCTAAACTTCTATGATAGGGCAATCAGAGACCCGATTAGATCATTTTATATTTTGTTTAATATAAGATTTCAGAGAAATTCTATCACATTTGTTCAATTTACGTCGCTCATATTTCAGATAGCGTATTGGGCTAAGCGGCATCTCAGAGCGCATGAAATGGCGAGTAAAATGCACTATTATACTTCTAGGGTAGGGCAAACCGAGACCCGATTAGATCATTTTGTATTATGGTTAATTTAAGAATTCAGCAAAATTCTATCACATTTGTTCAATTTACCGTCGGTCCTATTTAAGATAGCGTATTGGGCTAAGCAGCATCTCAAAGCGCACGGAATGTCGAATAAAATGCACTATTAATCTTCTAGGCTAGGGCAAACAGAGACCCGATTAGATCATTTTACATTAAGGTTAATATAAGAATTCAGGGAAATTCTATCACATTTGTTCAATTTACGTCTCTCCTATTTCAGATAGCGTAGTGGGCTAAGCGGCATCGCAAAGCGCATGAAATGACGAGTGAAATGCACTATTAAACTTCTAGGGTAAGGCAAAGAGAGACCCGATTAGATCATTTTATATTACGGTTAATATAAGAATCCAGCGTAATTCTATCACATTTGTTCAATTTACGTCGCTCCTATTTCAGATAGCGTATTGTGCTAAGCGGCATCTCGAAGCGCATGAAATGGCGAGTAAAATGCACTATTAAACTTCTAGGGTAGGTCTAACAGAGACCCGATTAGATCATTTTATATTACCGTCAATTTAGGAATTCAGCAAAATTCTATCACATTTGTTCAATTTACGTCGCTCCTATTTCAGATAGCGTACTGGGCGAGGCGGCATCTTAAAGCGCGTGGAATGGCGAGTAAAACGCACCATTGAACTTCTATAATAGGGCAATCAGAGACCCGATTAGATCATTTTATAATTTGGTTAATATAAGAATTCAGCGAAATTCTATCACATTTATTCAATTTACGTCGCTCCTATTTCAGATAGCTTATAGGGCTAAGGGGCATCTCAAAGCGCATGAAATGACGAGTGAAATGCACTATTAAACTTCTAGGGTAGGTCGAACAGAGACCCGATTAGATCATTTTACATTAAGGATAATATAAGAATTCAGGGAAATTCTATCACATTTGTTCAATTTACGTCGCTCCTATTTCAGATAGCGTATTGTGCTAAGCGGCATCTCAAAGCGCATGAAATTACGAGTGAAATGCACTATTAAACTTCTAGGGTAGGACAAACAGAGACCCGATTAGATAATTTTATATTACGGTTAATATAAGAATTAAGCGTAATTCTATCACATTTGTTCAATTTACGTCACTCCTATTACAGATAGCCTACTGGGCTAGCCGCCATCTTAAAGCGCGTGTAATAGCGAGTAAAATGCACTATTAGCCTTCTATGATAGGGCAATCAGAGACCCGATTAGATCATTTTATATTTTGGTTAATATAAGAATTCAGCGAAATCCTATCACATTTGTTCAATTTACGTCGCACCTATTTCAGATAGCGAATTGGGCCAAGCGGCATCTCGAAGCGCATGAAATGGCGAGAATAATGCACTATTAAACTTCTAGGATAAGGCAAACAGATACCCGATTAGATGATTTTATATTATGGTTAATATAAGAATTCAGCGAAATTCTATCACATTTGTTCAATTTACATCGCTCCTATTTCAGATAGCGTATTGGGCTAAGCGGCATCTCAATGCGCATGAAATGGCGAGTAAAACGCACTATTAAACTTCTAGGGTAGGGCAAACTGAGACCCGATTAGATCATTTTATATTATGGTTAATTTAAGAATTCAGCAAAATTCAATCACATTTGTTCAATTTACGTCGCTCCTATTTCAGATAGCGTACTGGGCTAGGCGGCATCTTAAAGCGCCCGGAATGTCGAGTAAAATGCACTATTAAACTTCTATGATAGGGCAATCAGAGACCCGATTAGATCATTTTATATTTTGGTTAATATAAGAATTCAGCGAAATTCTATCACATTTGTTCAATTTACGTCGCTCCTATTTCAGTTAGCGTGTTGGGCTAAGCGGAATCTCAAAGCGCATGAAATGACGAGTAAAACGCACTATTAAACTTCTAGGGTAAAGCAAAAAGAGACCCGATTAGATCATTTTATGTTACGGTTAATATAAGAATACAGCGTAATCCTATCACATTTGTTCAATTTACGTCGCTCCTATTTAAGATAGTGTACTGGGCTAGGCGGCATCTCCAGGCGCATGAAATGACGAGTGAAATGCAACATTAAACTTCTAGGGTAGGGCGAACAGAGACCCGATTAGATCATTTTACATTAAGGTTAATATAAGAATTCAGCAAAATTCTATCACATTTGTTCAATTTACGTCGCTCGTATTTCAGATAGCGTACTGTGCTAAGCGGCATCTCAAAGCGCATGAAATGGCGAGTAAAATGCACTCCTAAACTTCTATGATAGGGCAATCAGAGACCCGAGTAGATCATTTTATATTTTGTTTAATATAAGATTTCAGAGAAATTCTATCACATTTGTTCAATTTACGTCGCTCATATTTCAGATAGCGTATTGGGCTAAGCGGCATCTCAGAGCGCATGAAATGGCGAGTAAAATGCACTATTATACTTCTAGGGTAGGGCAAACAGAGACCCGATTAGATCATTTTGTATTATGGTTAATTTAAGAATTCAGCAAAATTCTATCACATTTGTTCAATTTACCGTCGGTCCTATTTAAGATAGCGTATTGGGCTAAGCAGCATCTCAAAGCGCACGGAATGTCGAATAAAATGCACTATTAATCTTCTAGGCTAGGGCAAACAGAGACCCGATTAGATCATTTTACATTAAGGTTAATATAAGAATTCAGGGAAATTCTATCACATTTGTTCAATTTACGTCGCTCCTATTTCAGATAGCGTATTGTGCTAAGCGGCATCTCAAAGCGCATGAGATGGCGAATGAAATGCACTATTAAACTTATAGGCTAGGGCGAACAGAGACCCGATTAGAACATTTTACATTACGGTTAATAAAAGAATTCAGCGAAATTCTATCACATTTGTTCAATTTACGTCTCTCCTATTTCAGATAGCGTAGTGGGCTAAGCGGCATCTCAAAGCGCATGAAATGACGAGTGAAATGCACTATTAAACTTCTAGGGTAAGGCAAAGAGAGACCCGATTAGATCATTTTGTATTACGGTTAATATAAGAATTCAGCGTAATTCTATCACATTTGTTCAATTTACGTCGCTCCTATTTCAGATAGCGTATTGTGCTAAGCGGCATCTCAAAGCGCATGAAATGGCGAGTAAAATGCACTATTGAACTTCTATAATAGGGCAATCAGAGACCCGATTAGATCATTTTATAATTTGGTTAATATAAGAATTCAGCGAAATTCTATCACATTTATTCAATTTACGTCGCTCCTATTTCAGATAGCTTATAGGGCTAAGCGGCATCTCGAAGCGCATGGAATGTCCAATAAAATGCACTATTAATCTTCTTGGCTAGGGTAAACAGAGACCCGGTTGGATCATTTTACATTAAGGTTAATATAAGAATTCAGGGAAATTCTATCACATTTGTTCAATTTACGTCGCTCCTATTTCAGATAGCGTATTCGGCTAAGCGGCATCTCAAAGCGCATGGAATGATGAGTGAAATGCACTATTAAACTTCTATGATAGGGCAATCAGAGACCCGATTAGATCATTTTATATTTTGGTTAATATATGAATTCAGCGAAATTCTATCACATTTGTTCAATTTACGTCGCTCCTATTTCAGTTAGCGTGTGGGGCTAAGCGGAATCTCAAAGCGCATGAAATGACGAGTAAAACGCACTATTAAACTTCTAGGGTAAAGCAAAAAGAGACCCGATTAGATCATTTTATGTTACGGTTAATATAAGAATACAGCGTAATTCTATCACATTTGTTCAACCTACGTCGCTCCTATTTCAGATAGCGTACTGGGCTAGGCGGCATCATAAAGCGCGTGGAAGGGCGAGCAAAATGCACTACTAAACTTCTATGATAGGGCAATCAGAGACCCGATTAGACCATTTTATATTTTGTTTAATATAAGATTTCAGGGAAATTCTATCACATTTGTTCAATTTACGTCGCTCATATTTCAGATAGCGTATTGGGCTAAGCGGCATCTCAAAGCGCATGGAATGGCGAGTAAAATGCACCATTAAACTTCCAGGGTAGGGCAAACGGAGACCCGATTAGATCATTTTGTATTATGGTTAATTTAAGAATTCAGCGTAATTCTATCACATTTGTTCAATTTACGTCGCTCCTATTTCAGATAGCGTATTGGGCTAAGCGGCATCTCAAAGCGCATGAAATGCCGAGCAAAATGCACTATTAAACTTCTAGGGTAGGGCAAACAGAGACCCGATTAGATCATTTTATATTTTTGTTAATATAAGAATTCAGCGAAGTTCTATCACATTTGTTCAATTTACGTCGCTCATATTTCCGATGGCGTATTGGGCTAAGCGGCATCTCAAAGCGCATGAAATGGCGAATAAAATGGACTATTAAACTTCTAGGGTAGGGCAAACAGAGACCCGACTAGATCATTTTATATTACGGTTAATATAAGAATTCAGCGTAATTCTATCACATTTGTTCAATTTACGTCGCTCCTATTTCAGATAGCGTACTGGGCTAGGCGGCATCTTAAAGCGCGTGGAAGAGCGAGTAAAATGCACTACTATACTTCAATGATACAGTAATCAGAGACCCGATTACATCATTTTATATTTTGTTTAATATAAGATTTCAGCAAAATTCTATCACATTTGTTCAATTTACGTCGCTCGTATTTCAGATAGCGTACTGTGCTAAGCGGCATCTCAAAGCGCATGAAATGGCGAGTAAAATGCACTCCTAAACTTCTATGATAGGGCAATCAGAGACCCGATTAGATCATTTTATATTTTGTTTAATATAAGATTTCAGAGAAATTCTATCACATTTGTTCAATTTACGTCGCTCATATTTCAGATAGCGTATTGGGCTAAGCGGCATCTCAGAGCGCATGAAATGGCGAGTAAAATGCACTATTATACTTCTAGGGTAGGGCA
Source organism: Macropis europaea (assembly GCA_916610135.2). Classification (NCBI taxonomy): domain Eukaryota; kingdom Metazoa; phylum Arthropoda; class Insecta; order Hymenoptera; family Melittidae; genus Macropis; species Macropis europaea. The sequence continues at coordinate 268,259 of CAKAJE020001277.1, read as the reverse complement.
AACAGAGACCCGATTAGATCATTTTGTATTATGGTTAATTTAAGAATTCAGCAAAATTCTATCACATTTGTTCAATTTACCGTCGGTCCTATTTAAGATAGCGTATTGGGCTAAGCAGCATCTCAAAGCGCACGGAATGTCGAATAAAATGCACTATTAATCTTCTAGGCTAGGGCAAACAGAGACCCGATTAGATCATTTTACATTAAGGTTAATATAAGAATTCAGGGAAATTCTATCACATTTGTTCAATTTACGTCGCTCCTATTTCAGATAGCGTATTCGGCTAAGCGGCATCTCAAAGCGCATGGAATGATGAGTGAAATGCACTATTAAACTTCTATGATAGGGCAATCAGAGACCCGATTAGATCATTTTATATTTTGGTTAATATATGAATTCAGCGAAATTCTATCACATTTGTTCAATTTACGTCGCTCCTATTTCAGTTAGCGTGTGGGGCTAAGCGGAATCTCAAAGCGCATGAAATGACGAGTAAAACGCACTATTAAACTTCTAGGGTAAAGCAAAAAGAGACCCGATTAGATCATTTTATGTTACGGTTAATATAAGAATACAGCGTAATTCTATCACATTTGTTCAACCTACGTCGCTCCTATTTCAGATAGCGTACTGGGCTAGGCGGCATCATAAAGCGCGTGGAAGGGCGAGCAAAATGCACTACTAAACTTCTATGATAGGGCAATCAGAGACCCGATTAGACCATTTTATATTTTGTTTAATATAAGATTTCAGGGAAATTCTATCACATTTGTTCAATTTACGTCGCTCATATTTCAGATAGCGTATTGGGCTAAGCGGCATCTCAAAGCGCATGGAATGGCGAGTAAAATGCACCATTAAACTTCTAGGGTAGGGCAAACGGAGACCCGATTAGATCATTTTGTATTATGGTTAATTTAAGAATTCAGCGTAATTCTATCACATTTGTTCAATTTACGTCGCTCCTATTTCAGATAGCGTACTGTGCTAAGCGGCATCTCAAAGCGCATGAAATGGCGAGTAAAATGCACTCCTAAACTTCTATGATAGGGCAATCAGAGACCCGATTAGATCATTTTATATTTTGTTTAATATAAGATTTCAGAGAAATTCTATCACATTTGTTCAATTTACGTCGCTCATATTTCAGATAGCGTATTGGGCTAAGCGGCATCTCAGAGCGCATGAAATGGCGAGTAAGATGCACTATTATACTTCTAGGGTAGGGCAAACCGAGACCCGATTAGATCATTTTGTATTATGGTTAATTTAAGAATTCAGCAAAATTCTATCACATTTGTTCAATTTACCGTCGGTCCTATTTAAGATAGCGTATTGGGCTAAGCAGCATCTCAAAGCGCACGGAATGTCGAATAAAATGCACTATTAATCTTCTAGGCTAGGGCAAACAGAGACCCGATTAGATCATTTTACATTAAGGTTAATATAAGAATTCAGGGAAATTCTATCACATTTGTTCAATTTACGTCTCTCCTATTTCAGATAGCGTAGTGGGCTAAGCGGCATCTCAAAGCGCATGAAATGACGAGTGAAATGCACTATTAAACTTCTAGGGTAAGGCAAAGAGAGACCCGATTAGATCATTTTATATTACGGTTAATATAAGAATTCAGCGTAATTCTATCACATTTGTTCAATTTACGTCGCTCCTATTTCAGATAGCGTATTGTGCTAAGCGGCATCTCAAAGCGCATGAAATTACGAGTGAAATGCACTATTAAACTTCTAGGGTAGGACAAACAGAGACCCGATTAGATCATTTTATATTACGGTTAATATAAGAATTAAGCGTAATTCTATCACATTTGTTCAATTTACGTCACTCCTATTACAGATAGCCTACTGGGCTAGCCGCCATTTTAAAGCGCGTGTAATAGCGAGTAAAATGCACTATTAGCCTTCTATGATAGGGCAATCAGAGACCCGATTAGATCATTTTATATTTTGGTTAATATAAGAATTCAGCGAAATCCTATCACATTTGTTCAATTTACGTCGCACCTATTTCAGATAGCGAATTGGGCCAAGCGGCATCTCAAAGCGCATGGAATGGCGAATAAAATGCACTATTAAACTTCTAGGGTAGGGCAAACGGAGACCCGATTAGATCATTTTATATTATGGTTAATTTAAGAATTCAGCAAAATTCTATCACATTTGTTCAATTTACGTCGCTCCTATTTCAGATAGCGTACTGGGCGAGGCGGCATCTTAAAGCGCGTGGAATGGCGAGTAAAATGCACTATTAGCCTTCTATGATAGGGCAATCAGAGACCCGATTAGATCATTTTATATTAATGTTAATATAAGAATTAAGCGTAATTCTATCACATTTGTTCAATTTACGTCGCTCCTATTTCAGATAGCGTACTGGGCGAGGCGGCATCTTAAAGCGCGTGGAATGGCGAGTAAAATGCACTATTACACTTCTAGGGTAGGGCAAACAGAGACCCGATTAGATCATTTTATATTATGGTTAATTTAAGAATTCAGCGAAATTCTATCACATTTGTTCAATTTACGTCGCTCCTATTTCAGATAGCGTATTGGGCTAAGCGGCATCTCAAAACCCATGAAATGGCGATTAAAATGCACTATTAAACTTCTAGGGTAAGGCAAACAGATACCCGATTAGATCATTTTATATTACGGTTAATATAAGAATTCAGCGTAATTCTATCACATTTGTTCAATTTACGTCGCTCCTATTTCAGATAGCGTATTGTGCTAAGCGGCATCTCGAAGCGCATGAAATGGCGAGTAAAATGCACTATTAAACTTCTAGGGTAGGTCTAACAGAGACCCGATTAGATCATTTTATATTACCGTCAATTTAGGAATTCAGCAAAATTCTATCACATTTGTTCAATTTACGTCGCTCCTATTTCAGATAGCGTACTGGGCGAGGCGGCATCTTAAAGCGCGTGGAATGGCGAGTAAAATGCACTATTAGCCTTCTATGATAGGGCAATCAGAGACCCGATTAGATCATTTTATATTAATGTTAATATAAGAATTAAGCGTAATTCTATCACATTTGTTCAATTTACGTCGCTCCTATTTCAGATAGCGTACTGGGCGTGGCGGCATCTTAAAGCGCGTGGAATGGCGAGTAAAATGCACTATTAGCCTTCTATGATAGGGCAATCAGAGACCCGATTAGATCATTTTATATTAATGTTAATATAAGAATTAAGCGTAATTCTATCACATTTGGTCAATTTACGTCGCTCCTATTTCGGATAGCGTACTGGACTAAGCGGCATCTTAAAGCGCGTGGAATGGCGAGTAAAATGCACTATTAATCTTCTAGGGGAGGGCAAACAGAGACCCGATTAGATCATTTTATATTATAGTTAATTTCAGAATTCAGCGAAATTCTATCACATTTGTTCAATTTACGTCGCTCCTATTTCAGATAGCGTATTGGGCTAAGCGGCATCTCAAAGCGCATGAAATGGCGAGTAAAATGCACTATTATACTTCTAGGCTAGGGCGAACAGAGACCCGATTAGATCATTTTACATTATGGTTAATAAAAGAATTCAGCGAAATTCTATCACATTTGTTCACCTTACGTCGCTCCTATTTCAGATAGCGTATTGGGCTAAGCGGCATCTCAATGCGCATGAAATGGCGAGTAAGACGCACTATTAAACTTCTAGGGTAGGGCAAACTGAGACCCGATTAGATCATTTTATATTATGGTTAATTTAAGAATTCAGCAAAATTCAATCACATTTGTTCAATTTACGTCGCTCCTATTTCAGTTAGCGTACTGGGCTAGGCGGCATCTTAAAGCGCCCGGAATGTCGAGTAAAATGCACTATTAAACTTCTATGATAGGGCAATCAGAGACCCGATTAAATCATTTTATATTTTGGTTAATATAAGAATTCAGCGAAATTCTATCACATTTGTTCAATTTATATCGCTCCTATTTCAGATAGCGTATTGGGCTAAGCGGCATCTCAAAGCGCATGAAATAAGGAGTAAAATGCACTATTAAAGTTCTAGGGTAGGGCAAACAGAGACCCGACTAGATCATTTTATATTATGGTTAATTTAAGAATTCAGCGAAATACTATCACATTCGTTCAATTTACGTCGCTCCTATTTCAGATAGCGTATTGGGCTAAGCGGCATCTCAAAGCGCATGAAATGAGGAGTAAAATGCACTATTAAAGTTCTAGGGTAGGGCAAACAGAGACCCGACTAGATCATTTTATATTATGGTTAATTTAAGAATTCAGCGAAATACTATCACATTCGTTCAATTTACGTCGCTCCTATTTCAGATAGCGTATTGGGCAAAGCGGCATCTCAAAGCGTATGAAATGACGAGTAAAATGCACTGTTAAACTTCTAGGGTAGGACAAGCAGGGACCCGATTAGACCATTTTATATTATGGTTAATTTAAGAATTCAGCAAAATTCTATCACATTTGTTCAATTTACGTCGCTCCTATTTCAGATAGCGTACTGGGCTAGGCGGCACCTTAAAGCGCGTGGAATGGCGATTAGAATGCACTATTAAGCTTCTATGATAGGGCAATAAGAGACCCGATTAGATCATTTTATATTTTGGTTAATATAAGAATTCAGCGAAATTCCATCACATTTATTCAATTTACGTCGCTCCTATTTCAGATAGCGTATTGGGCTAAGCGGCATCTCAAAGCGCATGAAATGGCGAGTAAAATGCACTATTAGATTTCTATGGTAGGGCGTACAGAGACCCGATTATATCATTTTATATTATGGTTAATTTAAGAATTCAGCAAAATTCTATCACATTTGTTCAATTTACGTCGCTCCTATTTCAGATACCGTACTGGGCTCGGCGGCATCTTAAAGCGCGTGGAATGGCGAGTGAAATGCACTATTAGACTTCTATGGTAGGGCGAACAGAGACCCGATTAGATCATTTTATATTATGGTTAATTTAAGAATTCAGCGAAATTCTATCACATTTGTTCAATTTACGTCGCTCCCATTTCAGATAGCGTATTGGGCTAAGCGGCATCTCAAAGAGCATGAAATGGCGAGTAAATTGCAGTATTAAACTTCTAGGATAAGGCAAACAGAGACCCGATTAGATCTTTTTACATTAAGGTTAATATAAGAATCCAGGGAAATTCTATCACATTTGTTCAATTTACGTCGCTCCTATTCCAGATAGTGTATTGGGCTATGCGGCACCTTAAAGCACATGAAATGGCGAGTAAAATGCACTACTAAACTTCTATGATAGGGCAAACAGAGACCCGATTATATCATTTTATATTACGGTTAATATAAGAATTCAGCGAAATTCTATCACATTTGTTCAATTTATGTCGCTCCTATTTCAGATAGCGTATTGGGCTAAGCGGCATCTCAAAGAGCATGAAATGGCGAGTAAATTGCAGTATTAAACTTCTAGGATAAGGCAAACAGAGACCCGATTAGATCATTTTATATTACGGTTAATATAAGAATTCAGCGTAATTCTATCACATTTGTTCAATTTACGTCGCTCCTATTTCAGATAGCGTATTGTGCTAAGCGGCATCTCGAAGCGCATGAAATGGCGAGTAAAATGCACTATTAAACTTCTAGGGTAGGTCTAACAGAGACCCGATTAGATCATTTTATATTACCGTCAATTTAGGAATTCAGCAAAATTCTATCACATTTGTTCAATTTACGTCGCTCCTATTTCAGATAGCGTACTGGGCGAGGCGGCATCTTAAAGCGCGTGGAATGGCGAGTAAAATGCACTATTAGCCTTCTATGATAGGGCAATCAGAGACCCGATTAGATCATTTTATATTAATGTTAATATAAGAATTAAGCGTAATTCTATCACATTTGTTCAATTTACGTCGCTCCTATTTCGGATAGCGTACTGGACTAAGCGGCATCTTAAAGCGCGTGGAATGGCGAGTAAAATGCACTATTGAACATCTATAATAGGGCAATCAGAGACCCGATTAGATCATTTTATAATTTGGTTAATATAAGAATTCAGCGAAATTCTATCACATTTATTCAATTTACGTCGCTGCTATTTCAGATAGCTTATAGGGCTAAGCGGCATCTCAAAGCGCATGAAATGACGAGTGAAATGCACTATTAAACTTCTAGGGTTGGTCGAACAGAGACCCGATTAGATCATTTTACATTAAGGATAATATAAGAATTCAGGGAAATTCTATCACATTTGTTCAATTTACGTCGCTCCTATTTCAGATAGCGTATTGGGCTAAGCGGCATCTCAAAGCGCATGAAATTACGAGTGAAATGCACTAAACTTCTAGGGTAGGACAAACAGAGACCCGATTAGATCATTTTATATTACGGTTAATATAAGAATTAAGCGTAATTCTATCACATTTGTTCAATTTACGTCACTCCTATTTCAGATAGCCTACTGGGCTAGCCGCCATCTTAGAGCGCGTGGAATAGCGAGTAAAATGCACTATTAGCATTCTATGATAGGGCAATCAGAGACCCGATTAGATCATTTTATATTTTGGTTAATATAAGAATTCAGCGAAATCCTATCACATTTGTTCAATTTACGTCGCTCCTATTTCAGATAGCGAATTGGGCCAAGCGGCTTCTCAAAGCGCATGGAATGGCGAATGAAATGCACTATTAAACTTCTAGGGTAGGGCAAACAGAGACCCGATTAGATCATTTTATATTTTGGTTAATATAAGAATTCAGCGATATCCTATCACATTTGTTCAATTTACGTCGCTCCTATTTCAGATAGCGAATTGGGCCAAGCGGCTTCTCAAAGCGCATGGAATGGCGAATAGAATGCACTATTAAACTTCTAGGGTAGGGCAAACAGAGACCCGATTAGATCATTTTATATTATCGTTAATTTAAGAATTCAGCAAAATTCTATCACATTTGTTCAATTTACGTCGCTCCTATTTCAGATAGCGTACTGGGCGAGGCGGCATCTTAAAGCGCGTGGAATGGCGAGTAAAATGCACTATTAGCCTTCTATGATAGGGCAATCAGAGACCCGATTAGATCATTTTATATTAATGTTAATATAAGAATTAAGCGTAATTCTATCACATTTGTTCAATTTACGTCGCTCCTATTTCGGATAGCGTACTGGACTAAGCGGCATCTTAAAGCACGTGGAATGGCGAGTAAAATGCACTATTAAAGTTCTAGGGTAGGGCAAACAGAGACCCGATTAGATCATTTTATATTTTGGTTAATTTAAGAATTCAGCGAAATACTATCACATTCGTTCAATTTACGTCGCTCCTATTTCAGATAGCGTATTGGGCAAAGCGGCATCTCAAAGCGCATGAAATGACGAGTATAATGTACTATTAAACTTCTAGGGTAGGACAAGCAGTGACCCGATTAGACCATTTTATATTATGGTTAATTTAAGAATTCAGCAAAATTCTATCACATTTGTTCAATTTACGTCGCTCCTATTTCAGATAGCGTACTGGGCTAGGCGTCAGCTTAAAGCGCGTGGAATGGCGAGTAAAATGCACTATTAAACTTCTATGATAGGGCAATCAGAGACCCGATTAGATCATTTTATATTTTGGTTAATATAAGGATTCATCGAAATTCTATCACATTTGTTCAATTTACGTCGCTCACGTTTCATATAGCGTATTGGGCTAAGCGGCATCTCAAAGCGCATGAAATGGCGAGTAAAATGCACTATTAAACTTCTAGGGTAGGGCAAACGGAGACCCGATTAGATCATTTTATATTATGGTTAATTTAAGAATTCAGCAAAATTCTATCACATTTGTTCAATTTACGTCGCTCCTATTTCAGATAGCGTACTGGGCGAGGCGGCATCTTAAAGCGCGTGGAATGGCGAGTAAAATGCACTATTAGCCTTCTATGATAGGGCAATCAGAGACCCGATTAGATCATTTTATATTAATGTTAATATAAGAATTAAGCGTAATTCTATCACATTTGTTCAATTTACGCCGCTCCTATTTCAGATAGCGTACTGGGCGTGGCGGCATCTTAAAGCGCGTGGAATGGCGAGTAAAATGCACTATTAGCCTTCTATGATCGGGCAATCAGAGACCCGATTAGATCATTTTATATTAATGTTAATATAAGAATTAAGCGTAATTCTATCACATTTGGTCAATTTACGTCGCTCCTATTTCGGATAGCGTACTGGACTAAGCGGCATCTTAAAGCGCGTGGAATGGCGAGTAAAATGCACTATTAATCTTCTAGGGTAGGGCAAACAGAGACCCGATTAGATCATTTTATATTATAGTTAATTTCAGAATTCAGCGAAATTCTATCACATTTGTTCAATTTACGTCGCTCCTATTTCAGATAGCGTATTGGGCTAAGCGGCATCTCAAAGCGCATGAAATGGCGAGTAAAATGCACTATTATACTTCTAGGCTAGGCGAACAGAGACCCGATTAGATCATTTTACATTATGGTTAATAAAAGAATTCAGCGAAATTCTATCACATTTGTTCACCTTACGTCGCTCCTATTTCAGATAGCGTATTGGGCTAAGCGGCATCTCAATGCGCATGAAATGGCGAGTAAGACGCACTATTAAACTTCTAGGGTAGGGCAAACTGAGACCCGATTAGATCATTTTATATTATGGTTAATTTAAGAATTCAGCAAAATTCAATCACATTTGTTCAATTTACGTCGCTCCTATTTCAGATAGCGTACTGGGCTAGGCGGCATCTTAAAGCGCCCGGAATGTCGAGTAAAATGCACTATTAAACTTCTATGATAGGGCAATCAGAGACCCGATTAAATCATTTTATATTTTGGTTAATATAAGAATTCAGCGAAATTCTATCACATTTGTTCAATTTATATCGCTCCTATTTCAGATAGCGTATTGGGCTAAGCGGCATCTCAAAGCGCATGAAATAAGGAGTAAAATGCACTATTAAAGTTCTAGGGTAGGGCAAACAGAGACCCGACTAGATCATTTTATATTATGGTTAATTTAAGAATTCAGCGAAATTCTATCACATTCGTTCAATTTACGTCGCTCCTATTTCAGATAGGCGTATTGGGCTAAGCGGCATCTCAAAGCGCATGAAATGAGGAGTAAAATGCACTATTAAAGTTCTAGGGTAGGGCAAACAGAGACCCGACTAGATCATTTTATATTATGGTTAATTTAAGAATTCAGCGAAATACTATCACATTCGTTCAATTTACGTCGCTCCTATTTCAGATAGCGTATTGGGCAAAGCGGCATCTCAAAGCGCATGAAATGACGAGTAAAATGCACTGTTAAACTTCTAGGGTAGGACAAGCAGTGACCCGATTAGACCATTTTATATTATGGTTAATTTAAGAATTCAGCAAAATTCTATCACATTTGTTCAATTTACGTCGCTCCTATTTCAGATAGCGTACTGGGCTAGGCGGCACCTTAAAGCGCGTGGAATGGCGATTAGAATGCACTATTAAGCTTCTATGATAGGGCAATAAGAGACCCGATTAGATCATTTTATATTTTGGTTAATATAAGAATTCAGCGAAATTCCATCACATTTATTCAATTTACGTCGCTCCTATTTCAGATAGCGTATTGGGCTAAGCGGCATCTCAAAGCGCATGAAATGGCGAGTAAAATGCACTATTAGATTTCTATGGTAGGGCGTACAGAGACCCGATTATATCATTTTATATTATGGTTAATTTAAGAATTCAGCAAATTTCTATCACATTTGTTCAATTTACGTCGCTCCTATTTCAGATACCGTACTGGGCTCGGCGGCATCTTAAAGCGCGTGGAATGGCGAGTGAAATGCACTATTAGACTTCTATGGTAGGGCGAACAGAGACCCGATTAGATCATTTTATATTATGGTTAATTTAAGAATTCAGCGTAATTCTATCACATTTGTTCAATTTACGTCGCTCCTATTTCGGATAGCGTACTGGACTAAGCGGCATCTTAAAGCACGTGGAATGGCGAGTAAAATGCACTATTGAACATCTATAATAGGGCAATCAGAGACCCGATTAGATCATTTTATAATTTGGTTAATATAAGAATTCAGCGAAATTCTATCACATTTATTCAATTTACGTCGCTGCTATTTCAGATAGCTTATAGGGCTAAGCGGCATCTCAAAGCGCATGAAATGACGAGTGAAATGCACTATTAAACTTCTAGGGTTGGTCGAACAGAGACCCGATTAGATCATTTTACATTAAGGATAATATAAGTATTCAGGGAAATTCTATCACATTTGTTCAATTTACGTCGCTCCTATTTCAGATAGCGTATTGGGCTAAGCGGCATCTCAAAGCGCATGAAATTACGAGTGAAATGCACTATTAAACTTCTAGGGTAGGACAAACAGAGACCCGATTAGATCATTTTATATTACGGTTAATATAAGAATTAAGCGTAATTCTATCACATTTGTTCAATTTACGTCACTCCTATTTCAGATAGCCTACTGGGCTAGCCGCCATCTTAGAGCGCGTGGAATAGCGAGTAAAATGCACTATTAGTATTCTATGATAGGGCAATCAGAGACCCGATTAGATCATTTTATATTTTGGTTAATATAAGAATTCAGCGAAATCCTATCACATTTGTTCAATTTACGTCGCTCCTATTTCAGATAGCGAATTGGGCCAAGCGGCTTCTCAAAGCGCATGGAATGGCGAATAAAATGCACTATTAAACTTCTAGGGTAGGGCAAACAGAGACCCGATTAGATCATTTTATATTTTGGTTAATATAAGAATTCAGCGATATCCTATCACATTTGTTCAATTTACGTCGCTCCTATTTCGGATAGCGAATTGGGCCAAGCGGCTTCTCAAAGCGCATGGAATGGCGAATAGAATGCACTATTAAACTTCTAGGGTAGGGCAAACAGAGACCCGATTAGATCATTTTATATTATCGTTAATTTAAGAATTCAGCAAAATTCTATCACATTTGTTCAATTTACGTCGCTCCTATTTCAGATAGCGTACTGGGCGAGGCGGCATCTTAAAGCGCGTAGAATGGCGAGTAAAATGCACTATTAGCCTTCTATGATAGGGCAATCAGAGACCCGATTAGATCATTTTATATTAATGTTAATATAAGAATTAAGCGTAATTCTATCACATTTGTTCAATTTACGTCGCTCCTATTTCGGATAGCGTACTGGACTAAGCGGCATCTTAAAGCACGTGGAATGGCGAGTAAAATGCACTATTAAAGTTCTAGGGTAGGGCAAACAGAGACCCGATTAGATCATTTTATATTTTGGTTAATTTAAGAATTCAGCGAAATACTATCACATTCGTTCAATTTACGTCGCTCCTATTTCAGATAGCGTATTGGGCAAAGCGGCATCTCAAAGCGCATGAAATGACGAGTATAATGTACTATTAAACTTCTAGGGTAGGACAAGCAGTGACCCGATTAGACCATTTTATATTATGGTTAATTTAAGAATTCAGCAAAATTCTATCACATTTGTTCAATTTACGTCGCTCCTATTTCAGATAGCGTACTGGGCTAGGCGTCAGCTTAAAGCGCGTGGAATGGCGAGTAAAATGCACTATTAAACTTCTATGATAGGGCAATCAGAGACCCGGTTAGATCATTTTATATTTTGGTTAATATAAGGATTCATCGAAATTCTATCACATTTGTTCAATTTACGTCGCTCACGTTTCATATAGCGTATTGGGCTAAGCGGCATCTCAAAGCGCATGAAATGGCGAGTAAAATGCACTATTAAACTTCTAGGGTAGGGCAAACAGAGACCCGATTAGATCATTTTATATTATGGTTAATTTAATCATTCAGCAAAATTCTATCACTTTTGTTCAATTTACGTCGTTCGTATTTCAGATAGCGTACTGGGCTAGGCGGCACCTTAAAGCGCGTGGAATGGCGATTAAAATGCACTATTAAGCTTCTTTGATAGGGCAATAAGAGACCCGATTAGATCATTTTATATTTTGGTTAATATAAGAATTCAGCGAAATTCCATCACATTTGTTCAATTTACGTCGCTCCTATTTTAGATAGCGTATTGGGCCAAGCGGCATCTCAAAGCGCGTGGAATGGCGAGTGAAATGCACTATTAGACTTCTATGGTAGGGCGAACAGAGACCCGATTAGATCATTTTATATTATGGTTAATTTAAGAATTCAGCGAAATTCTATCACATTTGTTCAATTTACGTCGCTCCTATTTCAGATAGCGTATTGGGCTAAGCGGCATCTCAAAGAGCATGAAATGGCGAGTAAATTGCAGTATTCAACTTCTAGGATAAGGCAAACAGAGACCCGATTAGATCTTTTTGCATTAAGGTTAATATAAGAATCCAGGGAAATTCTATCACATTTGTTCAATTTACGTCGCTCCTATTCCAGATAGTGTATTGGGCTATGCGGCACCTTAAAGCACATGAAATGGCGAGTAAAATGCCCTATTAAACTTCTAGGGTAGGTCAAACAGAGACCCGATTAGATCATTTTATATTATGGTTAATTTAAGAATTCAGCAAAATTCTATCACATTTGTTCAATTTACGTCGCTCCTATTTCAGATAGCGTATTGGGCTAAGCGGCATCTCAAAGCGCATGAAATGGCGAGTGAAATGCACTATTAGACTTCTATGGTAGGGCGAACAGAGAGCCGATTAGATCATTTTACATTAAGGTTAATATAAGTATTCAGGGAAATTCTATCACATTTGATCAATTTACGTCGCTCCTATTCCAGATAGCGTATTAGGCTATGCGGCATCTCAAAGCACATGAAATGGCGAGTAAAATGCACTATTAAACTTCTAGGGTAGGTCAAACAGAGACCCGATTAGATCATTTTATATTATGGTTAATTTAAGAATTCAGTGAAATTCTATCACGTTTGTTCAATTTACGTCGCTCCTATTTCAGACAGCGTATTGGGCTAAGCGGCATCTCAAAGCGCGCGGAATGGAGAGTAAAATGCACAATTATACTTCTATGCTAGGGCAATCAGAGACCCGATTAGATCATTTTATATTTTGGTTAATATAAGAATTAAGTGAAATTCTATCACATTTGTTCAATTTACGTCGCTCCTATTTCAGATAGCGTATTGGGCAAAGCGGCATCTCAAAGCGTATGAAATGGCGAATAAAATGCACTATTAAAGTTCTAGGCTAGGGCGAACAGAGATCCGATTAGATCATTTTACATTATGGTTAATAAAAGAGTTCAGCGAAATTCTATCACATTTGTTCAACTTATATCGCTCCTATTTCAGATAGCGTATTAGGCTATGCGGCATCACAAAGCGCATGAAATGACGAGTAAAATGCACTATTAAAGTTCTAGGGTAGGGCAAACAGAGACCCGATTAGATCATTTTATATTATGGTTAATTTAAGAATTGAGCGAAATTCTATCACATTCGTTCAATTTACGTCGCTCCTATTTCAGATAGCGTATTGGGCAAAGCGGCATCTCAAAGCGCATGAAATGACGAGTAAAATGCACTATTAAACTTCTAGGGTACGGCAAGCAGAGACTCGATTAGATCATTTTATATTATGGTTAATTTAAGATTTCAGCAAAATTCTATCACATTCGTTCAATTTAGGTCGCTCCTATTTCAGATAGCGTATTGTGCTAAGCGGCATCTCGAAGCGCATGAAATGGCGAGTAAAATGCACTATTAAACTTCTAGGGTAGGTCTAACAGAGACCCGATTAGATCATTTTATATTACCGTCAATTTAGGAATTCAGCAAAATTCTATCACATTTGTTCAATTTACGTCGCTCCTATTTCAGATAGCGTACTGGGCGAGGCGGCATCTTAAATCGCGTGGAATGGCGAGTAAAATGCACTATTAGCCTTCTATGATAGGGCAATCAGAGACCCGATTAGATCATTTTATATTAATGTTAATATAAGAATTAAACGTAATTCTATCACATTTGTTCAATTTACGTCGCTCCTATTTCGGATAGCGTACTGGACTAAGCGGCATCTTAAAGCGCGTGGAATGGCGAGTAAAATGCACTATCGAACATCTATAATAGGGCAATCAGAGACCCGATTAGATCATTTTATAATTTGGTTAATATAAGAATTCAGCGAAATTCTATCACATTTATTCAATTTACGTCGCTGCTATTTCAGATAGCTTATAGGGCTAAGCGGCATCTCAAAGCGCATGAAATGACGAGTGAAATGCACTATTAAACTTCTAGGGTTGGTCGAACAGAGACCCGATTAGATCATTTTACATTAAGGATAATATAAGAATTCAGGGAAATTCTATCACATTTGTTCAATTTACGTCGCTCCTATTTCAGATAGCGTATTGGGCTAAGCGGCATCTCAAAGCGCATGAAATTACGAGTGAAATGCACTATTAAACTTCTAGGGTAGGACAAACAGAGACCCGATTAGATCATTTTATATTACGGTTAATATAAGAATTAAGCGTAATTCTATCACATTTGTTCAATTTACGTCACTCCTATTTCAGATAGCCTACTGGGCTAGCCGCCATCTTAGAGCGCGTGGAATAGCGAGTAAAATGCACTATTAGCATTCTATGATAGGGCAATCAGAGACCCGATTAGATCATTTTATATTTTGGTTAATATAAGAATTCAGCGAAATCCTATCACATTTGTTCAATTTACGTCGCTCCTATTTCAGATAGCGAATTGGGCCAAGCGGCTTCTCAAAGCGCATGGAATGGCGAATAAAATGCACTATTAAACTTCTAGGGTAGGGCAAACAGAGACCCGATTAGATCATTTTATATTTTGGTTAATATAAGAATTCAGCGATATCCTATCACATTTGTTCAATTTACGTCGCTCCTATTTCAGATAGCGAATTGGGCCAAGCGGCTTCTCAAAGCGCATGGAATGGCGAATAGAATGCACTATTAAACTTCTAGGGTAGGGCAAACAGAGACCCGATTAGATCATTTTATATTATCGTTAATTTAAGAATTCAGCAAAATTCTATCACATTTGTTCAATTTACGTCGCTCCTATTTCAGATAGCGTACTGGGCGAGGCGGCATCTTAAAGCGCGTGGAATGGCGAGTAAAATGCACTATTAGCCTTCTATGATAGGGCAATCAGAGACCCGATTAGATCATTTTATATTAATGTTAATATAAGAATTAAGCGTAATTCTATCACATTTGTTCAATTTACGTCGCTCCTATTTCGGATAGCGTACTGGACTAAGCGGCATCTTAAAGCACGTGGAATGGCGAGTAAAATGCACTATTAAAGTTCTAGGGTAGGGCAAACAGAGACCCGATTAGATCATTTTATATTTTGGTTAATTTAAGAATTCAGCGAAATACTATCACATTCGTTCAATTTACGTCGCTCCTATTTCAGATAGCGTATTGGGCAAAGCGGCATCTCAAAGCGCATGAAATGACGAGTATAATGTACTATTAAACTTCTAGGGTAGGACAAGCAGTGACCCGATTAGACCATTTTATATTATGGTTAATTTAAGAATTCAGCAAAATTCTATCACATTTGTTCAATTTACGTCGCTCCTATTTCAGATAGCGTACTGGGCTAGGCGTCTGCTTAAAGCGCGTGGAATGGCGAGTAAAATGCACTATTAAACTTCTATGATAGGGCAATCAGAGACCCGGTTAGATCATTTTATATTTTGGTTAATATAAGGATTCATCGAAATTCTATCACATTTGTTCAATTTACGTCGCTCACGTTTCATATAGCGTATTGGGCTAAGCGGCATCTCAAAGCGCATGAAATGGCGAGTAAAATGCACTATTAAACTTCTAGGGTAGGGCAAACAGAGACCCGATTAGATCATTTTATATTATGGTTAATTTAATCATTCAGCAAAATTCTATCACTTTTGTTCAATTTACGTCGTTCGTATTTCAGATAGCGTACTGGGCTAGGCGGCACCTTAAAGCGCGTGGAATGGCGATTAAAATGCACTATTAAGCTTCTTTGATAGGGCAATAAGAGACCCGATTAGATCATTTTATATTTTGGTTAATATAAGAATTCAGCGAAATTCCATCACATTTATTCAATTTACGTCGCTCCTATTTTAGATAGCGTATTGGGCCAAGCGGCATCTCAAAGCGCGTGGAATGGCGAGTGAAATGCACTATTAGACTTCTATGGTAGGGCGAACAGAGACCCGATTAGATCATTTTATATTATGGTTAATTTAAGAATTCAGCGAAATTCTATCACATTTGTTCAATTTACGTCGCTCCTATTTCAGATAGCGTATTGGGCTAAGCGGCATCTCAAAGAGCATGAAATGGCGAGTAAATTGCAGTATTCAACTTCTAGGATAAGGCAAACAGAGACCCGGTTAGATCTTTTTGCATTAAGGTTAATATAAGAATCCAGGGAAATTCTATCACATTTGTTCAATTTACGTCGCTCCTATTCCAGATAGTGTATTGGGCTATGCGGCACCTTAAAGCACATGAAATGGCGAGTAAAATGCCCTATTAAACTTCTAGGGTAGGTCAAACAGAGACCCGATTAGATCATTTTATATTATGGTTAATTTAAGAATTCAGCAAAATTCTATCACATTTGTTCAATTTACGTCGCTCCTATTTCAGATAGCGTATTGGGCTAAGCGGCATCTCAAAGCGCATGAAATGGCGAGTGAAATGCACTATTAGACTTCTATGGTAGGGCGAACAGAGAGCCGATTAGATCATTTTACATTAAGGTTAATATAAGTATTCAGGGAAATTCTATCACATTTGATCAATTTACGTCGCTCCTATTCCAGATAGCGTATTAGACTATGCGGCATCTCAAAGCACATGAAATGGCGAGTAAAATGCACTATTAAACTTCTAGGGTAGGTCAAACAGAGACCCGATTAGATCATTTTATATTATGGTTAATTTAAGAATTCAGTGAAATTCTATCACGTTTGTTCAATTTACGTCGCTCCTATTTCAGACAGCGTATTGGGCTAAGCGGCATCTCAAAGCGCGCGGAATGGAGAGTAAAATGCACAATTATACTTCTATGCTAGGGCAATCAGAGACCCGATTAGATCATTTTATATTTTGGTTAATATAAGAATTAAGTGAAATTCTATCACATTTGTTCAATTTACGTCGCTCCTATTTCAGATAGCGTATTGGGCAAAGCGGCATCTCAAAGCGTATGAAATGGCGAATAAAATGCACTATTAAAGTTCTAGGCTAGGGCGAACAGAGATCCGATTAGATCATTTTACATTATGGTTAATAAAAGAGTTCAGCGAAATTCTATCACATTTGTTCAACTTATATCGCTCCTATTTCAGATAGCGTATTAGGCTATGCGGCATCACAAAGCGCATGAAATGACGAGTAAAATGCACTATTAAAGTTCTAGGGTAGGGCAAACAGAGACCCGATTAGATCATTTTATATTATGGTTAATTTAAGAATTGAGCGAAATTCTATCACATTCGTTCAATTTACGTCGCTCCTATTTCAGATAGCGTATTGGGCAAAGCGGCATCTCAAAGCGCATGAAATGACGAGTAAAATGCACTATTAAACTTCTAGGGTACGGCAAGCAGAGACTCGATTAGATCATTTTATATTATGGTTAATTTAAGATTTCAGCAAAATTCTATCACTTTCGTTCAATTTAGGTCGCTCCTATTTCAGATAGCGTATTGGGCTAAGCGGCATCTCAAAGCGCATGAAATGGCGAGTGAAATGCACTATAAGACTTCTATGGTAGGGCGAAGAGAGACCCGATGTGATCATTTTACATTGAGGTTAATATAAGAATTCACAGAAATTCTATCACATTTGTTCAATTTACGTCGCTCCTATTTCAGATAGCGTATTGGGCTATGCGGCATCTCAAAGCGCATGAAATGGCGAGTAAAATGCACTGTTAAACTTCTAGGGTAGGGCAAGCAGAGACCCGATTAGATCATTTTATATTATGGTTAATTTAAGAATTCAGCAAAATTCTATCACATTCGTTCAATTTAGGTCGCTCCTATTTCAGATAGCGTACTGGGCTAGGCGGCATCTTAAAGCGCGTGGGATGCCGAGTAAAATCCACTATTAAACTTCCAGGCTAGGGCGAACAGAGACCAGATTAGACCATTTTACATTCTGGTTAATAAAATAATTCAGCGAAATTCTATCACATTTGTTCAACTTTCGTCGCTCCTATTTCAGATAGCGTATTAGGCTAAGCGGCAGCTTAAAGCACATGAAATGGCGAGTAAAATGCACTATCAAACTTCTATGATAGGGCAAACAGAGGCCCGATTACATCATTTTATATTACGGTCAATATAAGAATTCAGCGTAATTCTATCACATTTGTTCAACTTACGTAGCTCCTATTTCAGATACCGTACTCGGCTAGGCGGCATCATAAAGCGCGTGGAATCGCGAGTAAAATGCACTATTAAACTTCTATGATAGGGCAATCAGAGACCCGATTAGATCATTTTATATTTTGTTTAATATAAGATTTCAGGGAAATTCTATCGTATTTGTTCAATTTACGTCGCTCCTATTTCAGATAGCGTATTGGGCTAAGCGGCATCTCAAAGCGCATGAAATGGAGAATAAAATGCACTATTAAACTTCAAGGCTAGGGAGAACAGAGACCCGATTAGATCATTTTACATTATGGTTCATAAAAGAATTCAGCGAAACTCTATCACATTTTTTCAACTTACGTCGCTCCTATTTCCGATAGCGTATTGGGCTAAGCGGCAGCTCAAAGCGCATGAAATGGAGAGTAAAATGCAATATTAAGCTTCTAGGGTAGGGCAAAAAGGCACCCGATTAGATCATTTTATATTATGGTTAATTTAAGAATTCAGCAAAATTCTATCACATTTGTTCAATTTACGTCGCTCCTATTTCAGATAGCGTATTGGGCTAAGCGGCATTTCAAAGCGCATGAAATGGCGAGTAAAATGCCCTATTAAACTTCTAGGATAAGGCAAACAGAGACCCGAGTAGATCATTTTATATTACGGTAAATATAAGAATACGGCGTAATTCTATCACATTTGTTCAATTTACGTCGCTGCTATTCCAGATAGCTTATTGTGGTTAGCGGCATCTCAAAGCGCATGAAATGACGAGTGAAATGCACTATTAAACTTCTAGGGTAGGGCAAACAGAGACCCGATTAGATCATTTTATATTAAGGTTACTTTAAGAATTCAGCGAAATTCTATCACATTTGTTCAATTTACGTCGCTCCTATTTCAGATAGCGTATTCGGCTAAGCGGCATCTCAAAGCGCATGCAATGGCGAATAAAATGCACTACTAAACTTCTAGGCTAGGGCGAACAGAGACCCGCTCAGATCATTTTACATTACGGTTAATAAAAAGAATTCAGCGAAATTCTATCACATTTGTTCAAATTACGTCGCTCCTATTTCAGATAGCGTATTGGGCTAAGCGGCATCTCAAAGCGCATGAAATGGCGAATAAAATGCACTATTAAACTTCTAGGCTAGGGCGAACAGAGACCCGATTAGATCATTTTACATTATGGTTAATAAAAGAATTCAGCGAAATTCTATCACATTTGTTCATCTTACGTCGCTCCTATTTCAGATAGCGTACTGGGCTAGGCGGCATCTTAAAGCGCGTGGAAGGGCGAGTAAAATGCACTACTATACTTCTATGATACAGTAATCAGAGACCCGATTACATCATTTTATATTTCGTTTAATATAAGATTTCGGGGAAATTCTATCACATTTGATTAATTTACGTCGCTCCTATTTCAGATAGCGTATTGGGCTAAGCGGCATCTCAAAGCGCATGAAATGGCGAATAAAATGCACTATTAAACTTCTAGGCTAGGGCGAACAGAGACCCGATTAGATCATTTTACATTATGGTTAATAAAAGAATTCAGCGAAATTCTATCACATTTGTTCAACTTACGTCGCTCCTATTTCAGATAGCGTACTGGGCTAGGCGCCATCTTAAAGCGCGTGGAATGGCGAGTAAAATGCACAGCTCAACTTTTATGATAGGGCAATCAGAGACCCGATTAGCTCATTTTATATTTTGTTTAATATAAGATTTCATGGAAATTCTATCACATTTGTTCAATTTACGTCGCTCCTATTTCAGATAGCTTATTGGGCTAAGCGGCATGTCAAAGCGCATGAAATGACGAGTGAAATGCACTGTTAAACTTCTATGATATTGCAATCAGAGACCCGATTAGATCATTTTATATTTTGTTTAATATAAGATTTCAGGGAAATTCTATCACATTTGTTCAATTTACGTCGCTCCTATTTCAGATAGCTTATTGGGCTAAGCGGCATCTGAAGGCGCATGAAATGGCGAGTAAAACGCACTATTAAACTTCTAGGGTAGGGCAAACAGAGACCCGATGAGATCATTTTATATTATGGTTAATTTAAGATGTCAGCAAAATTTTATCACATTTGTTCAATTTACGCCGCTCCTATTTCAGATAGCGTACTGGGCTAGGCGGCATCTTAAAGCGCGTGGAATGGCGTGTAATATGCACTACTAAACTTCTATGATAGGGCAATCAGAGACCCGATTAGATCATTTTATATTTTGGTTAATATAAGAATTCAGCGAAATTCTACCACATTTGTTCAATTTACGTCGCTCCTATTACAGATAACTTATTGTGCTTAGCGGCATCTCAAAGCGCATGAAGTTACGAGTGAAATGCACTATTAAACTTCTAGGGTAGTGCAAACAGAGACCCGATTAGATCATTTTACATTATGGTTAATGTAAGAATTCAGCGTAATTCTATCACATTTGTTCAACTTACGTCGCTCCTATTTCAGATAGCCTACTGGGCTAGGCGGCATCTTAAAGCGCGTGGAATGGCGAGTAAAATGCACTACTAAACTTCTATGATAGGACAATCAGAGACCCGATTAGATCATTTTATATTTTGGTTAATATAAGAATTCAGCGAAATTCTATCACATTTGTTCAATTTACGTCGCTCCTATTACAGATAGCTTATTGTGCTTAGCGGCATCTCAAAGCGCATGAAGTGACGAGTGAAATGCACTATTAAACTTCTAGGGTAGGGCAAACAGAGACCCGATTATATCATTTTACATTATGGTTAATGTAAGAATTCAGCGAAATTCTATCACATTTGTTCAATTTACGTCGCTCCTATTTCAGATAGCTTATTGGGCTTCGCGGCATCTCAAAGCGCATGAAGTGCCGAGTGAAATGCACTATTAAACTTCTAGGGTAGGGCAAACAGAGACCCGATTAGATCATTTTATATTATGGTTAATTTAAGAATTCAGCAAAATTCTATCACATTTGTTCAACTTACGTCGCTCCTATTTCAGATAGCGTACTGGGCTAGGCGCCATCTTAAAGCGCGTGGAATGGCGAGTAAAATGCACTGCTCAACTTCTAGGCTAGGGCGAACAGAGACCCGATCAGATCATTTTACATTATGGTTAATAAAAGAATTCAGAGAAATTCTATCACATTTGTTCAAATTACGTCGCTCCTATTTCAGATAGCGTATTGGGCTAAGCGGCATCTCAACGTGCATGAAATGGCGAGTGAAATGCACTATTAGACTTCTATGGTAGGGCGAACAGAGACCCGATTAGATCATTTTACATTAAGGTTAATATACGAATTCACGGAAATTCTATCACATTTGTTCAATTTACGTCGCTCCTATTTCAGATAGCGTATTGGGCTAAGCGGCATTTCAAAGCGCATGAAATGGCGAGTAAAATGCACTATTAAACTTCTCGGATAAGGCAAACAGAGACCCGATTAGATGATTTTATATTACGGTTAATATAAGAATTCAGCGTAATTCTATCACATTTGTTCATCTTACGTCGCTCCTATTTCAGGTAGCGTACTGGGCTAGGCGGCATCTTAAAGCGCGTGGAAGGGCGAGTAAAATGCACTACTATACTTCTATGATAGGGCAATCAGAGACCCGATTATATCATTTTATATTTTGTTTAATATAAGATTTCAGCGAAATTCTATCACATTTGTTCAATTTACGTCGCTCCTATTTCAGATAGCTTATTGGGCTTAGCGGCATCTCAAAGCGCATGAAGTGCCGAGTGAAATGCACTATTAAACTTCTAGGGTAGGGCAAACAGAGACCCGATTAGATCATTTTATATTATGGTTAATTTAAGAATTCAGCAAAATTCTATCACATTTGTTCAACTTACGTCGCTCCTATTTCAGATAGCGTACTGGGCTAGGCGCCATCTTAAAGCGCGTGGAATGGCGAGTAAAATGCACTGCTCAACTTCTAGGCTAGGGCGAACAGAGACCCGATCAGATCATTTTACATTATGGTTAATAAAAGAATTCAGAGAAATTCTATCACATTTGTTCAAATTACGTCGCTCCTATTTCAGATAGCGTATTGGGCTAAGCGGCATCTCAACGTGCATGAAATGGCGAGTGAAATGCACTATTAGACTTCTATGGTAGGGCGAACAGAGACCCGATTAGATCATTTTACATTAAGGTTAATATACGAATTCACGGAAATTCTATCACATTTGTTCAATTTACGTCGCTCCTATTTCAGATAGCGTATTGGGCTAAGCGGCATTTCAAAGCGCATGAAATGGCGAGTAAAATGCACTATTAAACTTCTCGGATAAGGCAAACAGAGACCCGATTAGATGATTTTATATTACGGTTAATATAAGAATTCAGCGTAATTCTATCACATTTGTTCATCTTACGTCGCTCCTATTTCAGGTAGCGTACTGGGCTAGGCGGCATCTTAAAGCGCGTGGAAGAGCGAGTAAAATGCACTACTATACTTCTATGATAGGGCAATCAGAGACCCGATTATATCATTTTATATTTTGTTTAATATAAGATTTCGGGGAAATTCTATCACATTTGATTAATTTACGTCGCTCCTATTTCAGATAGCGTATTGGGCTAAGCGGCATCTCAAAGCGCATGAAATGGCGAATAAAATGCACTATTAAACTTCTAGGCTAGGGCGAACAGAGACCCGATTAGATCATTTTACGTTATGGTTAATAAAAGAATTCAGCGAAATTCTATCACGTTTGTTCAACTTACGTCGCTCCTATTTCAGATAGCGTACTGGGCTAGGCGCCATCTTAAAGCGCGTGGAATGGCGAGTAAAATGCACAGCTCAACTTTTATGATAGGGCAATCAGAGACCCGATTAGCTCATTTTATATTTTGTTTAATATAAGATTTCATGGAAATTCTATCACATTTGTTCAATTTACGTCGCTCCTATTTCAGATAGCTTATTGGGCTAAGCGGCATGTCAAAGCGCATGAAATGACGAGTGAAATGCAGTGTTAAACTTCTATGATATTGCAATCAGAGACCCGATTAGATCATTTTATATTTTGTTTAATATAAGATTTCAGGGAAATTCTATCACATTTGTTCAATTTACGTCGCTCCTATTTCAGATAGCTTATTGGGCTAAGCGGCATCTGGAGGCGCATGAAATGGCGAGTAAAATGAACTATTAAACTTCTAGGGTAGGGCAAACAGAGACCCGATGAGATCATTTTATATTATGGTTAATTTAAGATGTCAGCAAAATTTTATCACATTTGTTCAATTTACGCCGCTCCTATTTCAGATAGCGTACTGGGCTAGGCGGCATCTTAAAGCGCGTGGAATGGCGTGTAATATGCACTACTAAACTTCTATGATAGGGCAATCAGAGACCCGATTAGATCATTTTATATTTTGGTTAATATAAGAATTCAGCGAAATTCTACCACATTTGTTCAATTTACGTCGCTCCTATTACAGATAACTTATTGTGCTTAGCGGCATCTCAAAGCGCATGAAGTTACGAGTGAAATGCACTATTAAACTTCTAGGGTAGTGCAAACAGAGACCCGATTAGATCATTTTACATTATGGTTAATGTAAGAATTCAGCGTAATTCTATCACATTTGTTCAACTTACGTCGCTCCTATTTCAGATAGCCTACTGGGCTAGGCGGCATCTTAAAGCGCGTGGAATGGCGAGTAAAATGCACTACTAAACTTCTATGATAGGACAATCAGAGACCCGATTAGATCATTTTATATTTTGGTTAATATAAGAATTCAGCGAAATTCTATCACATTTGTTCAATTTACGTCGCTCCTATTACAGATAGCTTATTGTGCTTAGCGGCATCTCAAAGCGCATGAAGTGCCGAGTGAAATGCACTATTAAACTTCTAGGGTAGGGCAAACAGAGACCCGATTAGATCATTTTATATTATGGTTAATTTAAGAATTCAGCAAAATTCTATCACATTTGTTCAACTTACGTCGCTCCTATTTCAGATAGCGTACTGGGCTAGGCGCCATCTTAAAGCGCGTGGAATGGCGAGTAAAATGCACTGCTCAACTTCTAGGCTAGGGCGAACAGAGACCCGATCAGATCATTTTACATTATGGTTAATAAAAGAATTCAGAGAAATTCTATCACATTTGTTCAAATTACGTCGCTCCTATTTCAGATAGCGTATTGGGCTAAGCGGCATCTCAACGTGCATGAAATGGCGAGTGAAATGCACTATTAGACTTCTATGGTAGGGCGAACAGAGACCCGATTAGATCATTTTACATTAAGGTTAATATACGAATTCACGGAAATTCTATCACATTTGTTCAATTTACGTCGCTCCTATTTCAGATAGCGTATTGGGCTAAGCGGCATTTCAAAGCGCATGAAATGGCGAGTAAAATGCACTATTAAACTTCTCGGATAAGGCAAACAGAGACCCGATTAGATGATTTTATATTACGGTTAATATAAGAATTCAGCGTAATTCTATCACATTTGTTCATCTTACGTCGCTCCTATTTCAGGTAGCGTACTGGGCTAGGCGGCATCTTAAAGCGCGTGGAAGAGCGAGTAAAATGCACTACTATACTTCTATGATAGGGCAATCAGAGACCCGATTATATCATTTTATATTTTGTTTAATATAAGATTTCAGCGAAATTCTATCACATTTGTTCAATTTACGTCGCTCCTATTTCAGATAGCTTATTGGGCTTAGCGGCATCTCAAAGCGCATGAAGTGCCGAGTGAAATGCACTATTAAACTTCTAGGGTAGGGCAAACAGAGACCCGATTAGATCATTTTATATTATGGTTAATTTAAGAATTCAGCAAAATTCTATCACATTTGTTCAACTTACGTCGCTCCTATTTCAGATAGCGTACTGGGCTAGGCGCCATCTTAAAGCGCGTGGAATGGCGAGTAAAATGCACTGCTCAACTTCTAGGCTAGGGCGAACAGAGACCCGATCAGATCATTTTACATTATGGTTAATAAAAGAATTCAGAGAAATTCTATCACATTTGTTCAAATTACGTCGCTCCTATTTCAGATAGCGTATTGGGCTAAGCGGCATCTCAACGTGCATGAAATGGCGAGTGAAATGCACTATTAGACTTCTATGGTAGGGCGAACAGAGACCCGATTAGATCATTTTACATTAAGGTTAATATACGAATTCACGGAAATTCTATCACATTTGTTCAATTTACGTCGCTCCTATTTCAGATAGCGTATTGGGCTAAGCGGCATTTCAAAGCGCATGAAATGGCGAGTAAAATGCACTATTAAACTTCTCGGATAAGGCAAACAGAGACCCGATTAGATGATTTTATATTACGGTTAATATAAGAATTCAGCGTAATTCTATCACATTTGTTCATCTTACGTCGCTCCTATTTCAGGTAGCGTACTGGGCTAGGCGGCATCTTAAAGCGCGTGGAAGAGCGAGTAAAATGCACTACTATACTTCTATGATAGGGCAATCAGAGACCCGATTATATCATTTTATATTTTGTTTAATATAAGATTTCAGGGAAATTCTATCACATTTGATTAATTTACGTCGCTCCTATTTCAGATAGCGTATTGGGCTAAGCGGCATCTCAAAGCGCATGAAATGGCGAATAAAATGCACTATTAAACTTCTAGGCTAGGGCGAACAGAGACCCGATTAGATCATTTTACGTTATGGTTAATAAAAGAATTCAGCGAAATTCTATCACGTTTGTTCAACTTACGTCGCTCCTATTTCAGATAGCGTACTGGGCTAGGCGCCATCTTAAAGCGCGTGGAATGGCGAGTAAAATGCACAGCTCAACTTTTATGATAGGGCAATCAGAGACCCGATTAGCTGATTTTATATTTTGTTTAATATAAGATTTCATGGAAATTCTATCACATTTGTTCAATTTACGTCGCTCCTATTTCAGATAGCTTATTGGGCTAAGCGGTATGTCAAAGCGCATGAAATGACGAGTGAAATGCAGTGTTAAACTTCTATGATATTGCAATCAGAGACCCGATTAGATCATTTTATATTTTGTTTAATATAAGATTTCAGGGAAATTCTATCACATTTGTTCAATTTACGTCGCTCCTATTTCAGATAGCTTATTGGGCTAAGCGGCATCTGGAGGCGCATGAAATGGCGAGTAAAATGAACTATTAAACTTCGAGGGTAGGGCAAACAGAGACCCGATGAGATCATTTTATATTATGGTTAATTTAAGATGTGAGCAAAATTTTATCACATTTGTTCAATTTCCGTCGCTCCTATTTCAGATAGCGTACTGGGCTAGGCGGCATCTTAAAGCGCGTGGAATGGCGTGTAATATGCACTACTAAACTTCTATGATAGGGCAATCAGAGACCCGATTAGATCATTTTATATTTTGGTTAATATAAGAATTCAGCGAAATTCTATCACATTTGTTCAATTTACGTCGCTCCTATTACAGATAACTTATTGTGCTTAGCGGCATCTCAAAGCGCATGAAGTTACGAGTGAAATGCACTATTAAACTTCTAGGGTAGTGCAAACAGAGACCCGATTAGATCATTTTACATTATGGTTAATGTAAGAATTCAGCGTAATCCTATCACATTTGTTCAACTTACGTCGCTCCTATTTCAGATACCGTACTGGGCTAGGCGGCATCTTAAAGCGCGTGGAATGGCGAGTAAAATGCACTACTAAACTTCTATGAAAGGGCAATCAGAGACCCGATGAGATCATTTTATATTATGGTTAATTTAAGAATTCAGGGAAATTCTATCACATTTGTTCAATTTACGTCGCTCCTATTTCAGATAGCGTATTGGGCTAAGCGGCATCACAAAGCGCATGAAATGGCGAACAAAATGCACTATTAAAGTTCTGGGCTCGGGCGAACAGAGATCCGATTAGATCATTTTACAATATGGTTAATAAAAGAATTCAGCGAAATTCTATCACATTTGTTCAACTTATATCGCTCCAATTTCAGATAGCGTATTAGGCTAAGCGGCATCTCAAAGCGCATGAAATGACGAGTAAAATGCACTATTAAAGTTCTAGGGTAGGGCAAACAGAGACCCGATTAGATCATTTTATATTATGGTTAATTTAAGAATCGAGCGAAATTCTATCACATTCGTGCAATTTACGTCGCTCCTATTTCATATAGCGTATTGGGCAAAGCGGCATCTCAAAGCGCATGAAATGACGAGTAAAATGCACTATTAAACTTCTAGGGTAGGGCAAGCAGAGACCCGATTAGATCATTTTATATTATGGTTAATTTAAGAATTCAGCAAAATTCTATCACATTCGTTCTATTTAGGTCGCTCCTATTTCAGATAGCGTATTGGGCTAAGCGGCATCTCAAAGCGCATGAAATGGCGAGTGAAATGCACTATAAGACTTCTATGGTCGGGCGAACAGAGACCAGATTAGATCATTTTACATTCTGGATAATAAAATAATTCAGCGAAATTCTATCACATTTGTTCAACTTTCATCGCTCCTATTTCAGATAGCGTATTGAGCTAAGCGGCATCTCGAAGCGCATGAAATGGCGAGTATAATGCACTATTAAACTTCTAGGATAAGGAAAACAGATACCCGATTAGATCATTTTATATTACGGTTAATATAAGAATGCAGCGTAATTCTATCACATTTGTTCAAGTTACGTCGCTCCTATTTCAGATAGCGTACTGGGCTAGATGGCATCTTAAAGCACGTGGAATGGCGAGTAAAATGCACTACTAATCTTCTATGATAGGGCAATCAGAGACCCGATTAGATCATTTTATATTTTATTTAATATAAGATTTCGGGGAAATTCTATCACATTTGTTCAATTTACGTCGCTCCTATTTCAGATAGCGTATTGGGCTAAGCGGCAACTGAAAGCGCATGATATGACGAGTGAAATGCACTATTAAACTTCTAGGGTAGGGCGAACGGAGACCCGATTAGATCATTTTACATTAAGGTTAATATAAGAATTCAGGGAAATTCTATCACATTTGTTCAATTTACGTCGCTCCTATTTCAGATAGCGTATTGGGCTACGCGGCATCTCAAAGCGCATGAAATGGCGAATAAAACGCACTATTAAACTTCTAGGCTAGGGCGAACAGAGACCCGATTAGATCATTTTACATTCTGGTTAATAAAATAATTCAGCGCAATTCTGTCACATTTGTTCAACTTTCGTTGCTCCTATTTCAGATAGCGTATTGGCTTAAGCGGCATCTCAAAGCGCATGAAATGGCGAGTACAATGCACTACTAAACTTCTAGGGTAGGGCAAACAGAGACCCGAATAGATCATTTTATATTATGGTTAATTTAAGAATTCAGCCAAATTCTATCACATTTGTTCAATTCGTGTCGCTCATATTTCAGATAGCGTATTGGGCTAAGCGGCATCTCAAAGCGCATGAAATGGCGAGTAAAATGCACTATTAAACTCCTAGGGTAGGGCAAACAGAGACCCGATTAGATCATTTTATATTATGGTTAATTTAAGAATTCAGCAAGATTCTATCACATTTGTTGAATTTACGTCGCTCCTATTTCAGATAGCGTACTGGGCTAGGCGTCATCTTAAAGCGCGTGGAATGGCAAGTAAAATGCACTGTTAAACTTCTATGATAGGGCAGTCAGAGACCCGATTAGATCATTTCATATTTTGTTTCTTATAAGATTTCAGGGAAATCCTATCACATTTGTTCTATTTACGTCGCTCCTATTTCAGTTAGCGTATTGGGCTAACCGGCATCTCAAAGCGCATGAAATGGCGAATAAAATGGACTATTAAACTTCTAGGGTAGGGCAAACGGAGACCCGATTAGATCATTTTATATTACGGTTAACATAAGAATTTAGCGTAATTCTATCACATTTCTCAAATTACGTCGCTCCTATTTCAGATAGCGTACTGGGCTGGCCGGCATCTTAAAGCGCGTGGAATGGCGAGTAAAATGCACTATTAAACTTCTATGATAGGGCAATCAGTGACACGATTAGATCATTTTATATTATAGTTAATTTATGAATTCAGCGAAATTCTATCACATTTGTTCAATTTACGTCGCTCCTATTTCAGATAGCGTATTGGGCTAAGCGGCATCTCAAAGCGCATGAAATGCCGAGCAAAATGCACTATTAAACTTCTAGGGTAGGGCAAACAGAGACCCGATTAGATCATTTTATATTTTTGTTAATATAAGAATTCAGCGAAGTTCTATCACATTTGTTCAATTTACGTCGCTCATATTTCCGATGGCGTATTGGGCTAAGCGGCATCTCAAAGCGCATGAAATGGCGAGTAAAATGCACTATTAAACTTCTACGGTAGGGCAATCAGTGACCCGATTAGATCATTTTATATTATAGTTAATTTAAGAATTCATCGATATTCTATCACATTTGTTCAATTTACGTCGCTCCTATTTCAGAGAGCGTATTGGGCTATGCGGCATCTTAAAGCGCTCGGAATGGCGAGTAAAATGCACTATTAAACTTGTATGATAGGGCAATCAGAGACGCGATTAGATCATTTTATATTTTGTTTAATACAAGATTTCAGGGAAATCCTATCACATTTGTTCTATTTACGTCGCTCCTATTTCAGTTAGCGTATTGGGCTAACCGGCATCTCAAAGCGCATGAAATGGCGAATAAAATGGACTATTAAACTTCTAGGGTAGGGCAAACAGAGACCCGATTAGATCATTTTATATTACGGTTAATATAAGAATTCAGCGAAATTCTATCACATTTCTTCAATTTACGTCGCTCCTATTTCAGATAGCGTATTGGGCTAAGCGGCATCTCAAAGCGCATGAAATGGCGAATAAAATGGACTATTAAACTTCTAGGGTAGGGCAAACAGAGACCCGACTAGATCATTTTATATTACGGTTAATATAAGAATTCAGCGTAATTCTATCACATTTGTTCAATTTACGTCGCTCCTATTTCAGATAGCGTACTGGGCTAGGCGGCATCTTAAAGCGCGTGGAAGAGCGAGTAAAATGCACTACTATACTTCAATGATACAGTAATCAGAGACCCGATTACATCATTTTATATTTTGTTTAATATAAGATTTCAGGGAAATTCTATCACAATTGATTAATTTACGTCGCTCCTATTTCAGATAGCGTACTGGGCTAGGCGCCATCTTAAAGCGCGTGGCATGGCGAGTAAAATGCACAGCTCAACTTTTATGATAGGGCAATCAGAGACCCGATTAGCTCATTTTATATTTTGTTTAATATAAGATTTCATGGAAATTCTATCACATTTGTTCAATTTACGTCGCTCCTATTTCAGATAGCTTATTGGGCTAAGCGGTATGTCAAAGCGCATGAAATGACGAGTGAAATGCACTGATAAACTTCTATGATATTGCAATCAGAGACCCGATTAGATCATTTTATATTTTGTTTAATATAAGATTTCAGGGAAATTCTATCACATTTGTTCAATTTACGTGGCTCCTATTTCAGATAGCGTATTGGGCTAAGCGGCATCTCAAAGAGCATGAAATGGCGAATAAAATGCACTATTAAACTTCTAGGCTAGGGCGAACAGAGACCCGATTAGATCATTATACATTATGGTTAATAAAAGAATTCAGCGAAATTCTATCACATTTGTTCAACTTACGTCGCTCCTATTTTAGATAGCGTACTGGGCTAGGCGCCATCTTAAAGCGCGTGGAATGGCGAGTAAACTGCACAGCTCAACTTTTATGATAGGGCAATCAGAGACCCGATTAGCTCATTTTATATTATGTTTAATATAAGATTTCATGGAAATTCTATCACATTTTTTCAATTTACGTCGCTCCTATTTCAGATAGCTTATTGGGCTAAGCGGCATGTCAAAGCGCATGAAATGACGAGAGAAATGCACTGTTAAACTTCTATGATATTGCAATCAGAGACCCGATTAGATCATTTTATATTTTGTTTAATATAAGATTTCAGGGAAATTCTATCACATTTGTTCAATTTACGTCGCTCCTATTACAGATAGCTTATTGTGCTTAGCGGCATCTCAAAGCGCATGAAGTAGCGAGTGAAATGCACTATTAAACTTCTAGGATAAGGCAAACAGAGACCCGATTATATCATTTTATATTACGGTTAATATAAGAATGCGGCGTAATTCTTTCACATTTGTTCAATTTACGTCGCTGCGATTCCAGATAGCTTATTGTGCTTAGCGGCATCTCAAAGCGCATGAAATGACGAGTGAAATGCACTATTAAACTTCTAGGGTAGGGCAAACAGAGACCCGATTAGATCATTTTATATTAAGGTTACTTTAAGGATTCAGCGAAATTCTATCACATTTGTTCAATTTACGTCGCTCCTATTTCAAATAGCGTATTGGGCTAAGCGGCATCACAAAGCGCATGAAATGGCGAGTGAAATGCACCATTAGACTTCTATGGTAGGGCGAACAGAGACCCGATTAGATCATTTTACATTAAGGTTAATATAAGGATTCACGGATATTCTATCACATTTGTTCAATTTACGTCGCTCCTATTTCAGACAGCGTACTGGGTTAGGCGGCATCTTAAAGCGTGTGGAATGGCGAGTAAAATACACTATTAACCTTCTATGATAGGGCAAGCAGAGACCCGATTAGATCATTTTATATTATGGTTAATTTAAGAATTCAGCAAAATTCTATCACATTCGTTCAATTTAGGTCGCTCCTATTTCAGATAGCGTATTGGGCTAAGCGGCATCTCAAGGCGCATGAAATGGCGAGTGAAATGCACTATAAGACTTCTATGGTAGGGCGAACAGAGACCAGATTAGATCATTTTACATTCTGGTTAATAAAATAATTCAGCGAAATTCTATCACATTTGTTCAACTTTCATCGCTCCTATTTCAGATAGCGTATTGAGCTAAGCGGCATCTCGCAGCGCATGAAATGGCGAGTATAATGCACTATTAAACTTCTAGGATAAGGGAAACAGATACCCGATTAGATCATTTTATATTACGGTTAATATAAGAATGCAGCGTAATTCTATCACATTTGTTCAAGTTACGTCGCTCCTATTTCAGATAGCGTACTGGGCTAGGTGGCATCTTAAAGCACGTGGAATGGCGAGTAAAATGCACTACTAATCTTCTATGATAGGGCAATCAGAGACCCGATTAGATCATTTTATATTTTATTTAATATAAGATTTCAGGGAAATTCTATCACATTTGTTCAATTTACGTCGCTCCTATTTAAGATAGCGTATTGGGCTAAGCGGCAACTGAAAGCGCATGAAATGACGAGTGAAATGCACTATTAAACTTCTAGGGTAGGGCGAACGGAGACCCGATTAGATCATTTTACATTAAGGTTAATATAAGAATTCAGGGAAATTCTATCACATTTGTTCAATTTACGTCGCTCCTATTTCAGATAGCGTATTGGGCTACGCGGCATCTCAAAGCGCATGAAATGGCGAATAAAATGCACTATTAAACTTCTAGGCTAGGGCGAACAGAGACCCGATTAGATCATTTTACATTCTGGTTAATAAAATAATTCAGCGAAATTCTGTCACATTTGTTCAACTTTCGTTGCTCCTATTTCAGATAGCGTATTGGCTTAAGCGGCATCTCAAAGCGCATGAAATGGCGAGTACAATGCACTATTAAACTTCTAGGGTAGGGCAAACAGAGACCCGATTAGATCATTTTATATTATGGTTAATTTAAGAATTCAGCCAAATTCTATCACATTTGTTCAATTTACGTCGCTCCTATTACGGATAGCGTACTGGGCTAGGCGGCATCCTAAAGCGCGTGGAGTGGCGAGTAAAATGCACTATTAAACTTGTATGATAGGGCAATCAGAGACGCGATTAGATCATTTTATATTTTGTTTAATACAAGATTTCAGGGAAATCCTATCACATTTGTTCTATTTACGTCGCTCCTATTTCAGTTAGCGTATTGGGCTAACCGGCATCTCAAAGCGCATGAAATGGCGAATAAAATGGACTATTAAACTTCTAGGGTAGGGCAAACAGAGACCCGATTAGATCATTTTACATTATGGTTAATAAAAGAATTCAGCGAAATTCTATCACATTTGTTCAACTTTCGTCGCTCCTATTTTAGATAGCGTACTGGGCTAGGCGCCATCTTAAAGCGCGTGGAATGGCGAGTAAACTGCACAGCTCAACTTTTATGATAGGGCAATCAGAGACCCGATTAGCTCATTTTATATTATGTTTAATATAAGATTTCATGGAAATTCTATCACATTTTTTCAATTTACGTCGCTCCTATTTCAGATAGCTTATTGGGCTAAGCGGCATGTCAAAGCGCATGAAATGACAAGTGAAATGCACTGTTAAACTTCTATGATATTGCAATCAGAGACCCGATTAGATCATTTTATATTTTGTTTAATATAAGATTTCAGGGAAATTCTATCACATTTGTTCAATTTACGTCGCTCCTATTACAGATAGCTTATTGTGCTTAGCGGCATCTCAAAGCGCATGAAGTAACGAGTGAAATGCACTATTAAACTTCTAGGGTAGGGCAAACAGAGACCCGATTATATCATTTTACATTATGGTTAATATAAGAATTCAGCGAAATTCAATCACATTTGTTCACTTTACGTCGCTCCTATTTCAGATAGCTTATTGTGCTTAGCGGCATCTCAAAGCGCATGAAATGACGAGTAGAATGCACTATTAAACTTCTAGGGTAGGGCAAACAGAGACCCGATTAGATCATTTTATATTATGGTTAATTTAAGAATTCCGCAAAATTCTATCACATTCGTTCAATTTACGTCGCTCCTATTTCAGATAGCGCATTGGGCTAAGCGGCATCTCAAAGCGCATGAAATGGCGAGTAAAATGCACTATCAAACTTCTAGGATAAGGCAAACAGAGGCCCGATTAGATCATTTTATATTACGGTTAATATAAGAATTCAGCGTAATTCTATCACATTTGTTCAACTTACGTCGCTCCTATTTCAGGTAGCGTACTGGGCTAGGCGGCATCTTAAAGCGCGTGGAATGGCGAGTAAAATGCACTATTAAACTTCTAGGATAAGGCAAACAGAGACCCGATTAGATCATTTTATATTACGGTTAATATAAGAATGCGGCGTAATTCTTTCACATTTGTTCAATTTACGTCGCTGCGATTCCAGATAGCTTATTGTGCTTAGCGGCATCTCAAAGCGCATGAAATGACGAGTGAAATGCACTATTAAACTTCTAGGGTAGGGCAAACAGAGACCCGATTAGATCATTTTATATTAAGGTTACTTTAAGGATTCAGCGAAATTCTATCACATTTGTTCAATTTACGTCGCTCCTATTTCAGATAGCGTACTGTGCTAGACGGCATGTTAAGGCGCGTGGAATGCCGAGTAAAATGCACTATTAAACTTCTATGGTAGGGAAACCAGAGACCCGATTAGATCATTTTATATTAAGGTTACTTTAAGAATTCAGCGAAATTCTATCACATTTGTTCAATTTACGTCGCTCCTATTTCAAATAGCGTATTGGGCTAAGCGGCATCACAAAGCGCATGAAATGGCGAGTGAAATGCACCATTAGACTTCTATGGTAGGGCGAACAGAGACCCGATTAGATCATTTTACATTAAGGTTAATATAAGGATTCATGGATATTCTATCACATTTGTTCAATTTACGTCGCTCCTATTTCAGACAGCGTACTGGGTTAGGCGGCATCTTAAAGCGTGTGGAATGGCGAGTAAAATACACTATTAACCTTCTATGATAGGGCAAGCAGAGACCCGATTAGATCATTTTATATTATGGTTAATTTAAGAATTCAGCAAAATTCTATCACATTCGTTCAATTTAGGTCGCTCCTATTTCAGATAGCGTATTGGGCTAAGCGGCATCTCAAAGCGCATGAAATGGCGAGTAAAATGCACTATCAAACTTCTAGGATAAGGCAAACAGAGGCCCGATTAGATCATTTTATATTACGGTTAATATAAGAATTCAGCGTAATTCTATCACATTTGTTCAACTTACGTCGCTCCTATTTCAGGTAGCGTATTGGGCTAACCGGCATCTCAAAGCGCATGGAATGGCGTGTAAAATGCACGATTAAACTTCTAGGGTAGGGCGAACAGAGACCAGATTAGATCATTTTATATTACGGTTAATATAAGAATTCAGCGTAATTCTATCACATTTCTTCAATTTACGTCGCTCCTATTTCAGATAGCGTATTGGGCTAAGCGGCATCTCAAAGCGCATGGAATGGCGTGTAAAATGCACGATTAAACTTCTAGGGTAGGGCAAACAGAGACCCGCTTAGATCATTTTATACTTTGGTTAATATAAGAATTCAGCGAAATTCTATCACATTTGTTCAATTTACGTCGCTCCTATTTCAGACAGCTTATTGGGCTTAGCGGCATCTCAAATCGCATGAAATGGCGAACAAAATGCACTATTAAACTTCTAGGCTAGGGCGAACAGAGACCAGATTAGATCATTTTATATTTTGGTTAATATAAGAATTCTGCGAAATTCTATCACATTTGTTCAAGTTACGTCGCTCCTATTTCAGATAGCGTACTGGGCTAGGCGGCATCTTAAAGCGCGTGGAATGGCGAGTAAAATGCACTATTAAACTTCTATGATAGGGCAATCAGAGACCCGATTAGATCGTTTTATATTTTGGTTAATATAAGAATTCAACGAAATTCTATCACATTTGTAAAATTTACGTCGCTCCTATTACAGATAGCTTATTGGGCTTAGCGGCATCTCAAAGCGCATGAAATGACGAGTGAAACGCACTATTAAACTTCTAGGGTAGGGCAAACAGAGACCCGATTAGATCATTTTATATTATGGTTAATTTAAGAATTCAGCAAAATTCTATCACATTTGTTCAATTTACGTCGCTCCTATTTCAGATAGCGTACTGGGCTAGGCGGCATCTTAAAGCGGGTGGAATGGCGAGTAGAATGCACTATTAAAATTCTATGGTAGGGCAAACAGAGACTCGATTAGATCATTTTACATTCTGGTTAATAAAATAATTCAGCGAAATTCTATCACATATGTTCAACTTTCGTTGCTCCTATTTCAGATAGCGTATTGGCTTAAGCGGCATCTCAAAGCGCATGAAATGGCGAGTACAATGCACTATTAAACTTCTAGGGTAGGGCAAACAGAGACCCGATTAGATCATTTTATATTATGGTTAATTTAAGAATTCAGCCAAATTCTATCACATTTGTTCAATTTACGTCGCTCCTATTACGGATAGCGTACTGGGCTAGGCGGCATCCTAAAGCGCGTGGAGTGGCGAGTAAAATGCACTATTAAACTTGTATGATAGGGCAATCAGAGACGCGATTAGATCATTTTATATTTTGTTTAATACAAGATTTCAGGGAAATCCTATCACATTTGTTCTATTTACGTCGCTCCTATTTCAGTTAGCGTATTGGGCTAACCGGCATCTCAAAGCGCATGGAATGGCGTGTAAAATGCACGATTAAACTTCTAGGGTAGGGCGAACAGAGACCAGATTAGATCATTTTATATTACGGTTAATATAAGAATTCAGCGTAATTCTATCACATTTCTTCAATTTACGTCGCTCCTATTTCAGATAGCGTATTGGGCTAAGCGGCATCTCAAAGCGCATGGAATGGCGTGTAAAATGCACGATTAAACTTCTAGGGTAGGGCAAACAGAGACCCGATTAGATCATTTTATACTTTGGTTAATATAAGAATTCAGCGAAATTCTATCACATTTGTTCAATTTACGTCGCTCCTATTTCAGACAGCTTATTGGGCTTAGCGGCTTCTCAAATCGCATGAAATGGCGAACAAAATGCACTATTAAACTTCTAGGCTACGGCGAACAGAGACCAGATTAGATCATTTTATATTTTGGTTAATATAAGAATTCTGCGAAATTCTATCACATTTGTTCAAGTTACGTCGCTCCTATTTCAGATAGCGTACTGGGCTAGGCGGCATCTTAAAGCGGGTGGAATGGCGAGTAGAATGCACTATTAAAATTCTATGGTAGGGCAAACAGAGACTCGATTAGATCATTTTACATTAATGTTAATGAAAGAATTCAGCGAAATTCTATCACATTTGTTCAACTTACGTCGCTCCTATTTCAGATAGCGTATTGGGCTAAGCGGCACCTCAAAGCGCATGAAATGGCGAGTGAAATGCACTATTAAACTTCTAGGGTGGGGCGAACAGAGACCCGATTGGATCATTTTACATTAAGGTTTATATAAGAATTCACGGAAATTCTATCACATTTGTTCAATATACGTCGCTCCTATTTCAGATAGCGTATTGGGCTAAGCGGCCCGTCAAAGCGCATGAAATGATGCGTAAAATGCGCTATTAAACTTCTAGGATAAGGCAAACGGAGACCCGATTAGTTCATTTTATATTACGGTTAATATAAGAATTCATCGTAATTCTATCACATTTGTTCATCTTACGTCGCTCCTATTTCAGATAGCCTACTGACCTTGGCGGCATCTTAAAGCGCGTGGAAGGGCGAGTAAAATGCACTACTGAACTTCTATGATAGAGCAATCAGAGACCCGATTAGATCATTTTATATTTTGTTTAATATAAGATTTCAGGGAAATTCTATCACATTTGTTCAATTTACGTCGCTCCTATTTCAGATAGCGTATTGGGCTAAGCCGCATCACAAAGCACATGAAATGGCGAACAAAATGCACTATTAAACATCTAGGCTATGGCGAACAGAGATCAGATTAGATCATTTTATATTTTGGTTAACATAAGAATTCTGCGAAATTCTATCACATTTGTTCAATTTACGTCGCTCCTATTTCAGATAGCTTATTGGGCTTAGCGGCATCTCAAAGCGAATGAAGTGACGAGTGAAATGCACTATTAAACTTCGAGGGTAGGGCAAGCAGAGACCCGATTAGATCATTTTATATTATGGTTAATTTAAGAATTCAGCGAAATTCTATCACATTTGTTCCATTTACGTCGCTCCAATTTCAGATAGCGTATTGGGCTAAGCGGCATCTCAAAGCGCATGAAATGGCGAATAAAATGCACTATTAAACTTCTAGGCTAGGGCGAACAGAGACCCGAGCAGATCATTTTACATTATGGTTCGTAAAAGAATTCAGCGTAATTCTATCACATTTGTTCAAGTTACGTCGCTCCTATTTCAGATAGCGTACTGGGCTAGGCGGCATCTTAAAGCGGGTGGAATGGCGAGTAGAATGCACTATTAAAATTCTATGGTAGGGCAAACAGAGACTCGATTAGATCATTTTACATTAATGTTAATGAAAGAATTCAGCGAAATTCTATCACATTTGTTCAACTTACGTCGCTCCTATTTCAGATAGCGTATTGGGCTAAGCGGCATCTCAAAGCGCATGGAATGGCGTGTAAAATGCACGATTAAACTTCTAGGGTAGGGCAAACAGAGACCCGATTAGATCATTTTATACTTTGGTTAATATAAGAATTCAGCGAAATTCTATCACATTTGTTCAATTTACGTCGCTCCTATTTCAGACAGCTTATTGGGCTTAGCGGCTTCTCAAATCGCATGAAATGGCGAACAAAATGCACTATTAAACTTCTAGGCTAGGGCGAACAGAGACCAGATTAGATCATTTTATATTTTGGTTAATATAAGAATTCTGCGAAATTCTATCACATTTGTTCAAGTTACGTCGCTCCTATTTCAGATAGCGTACTGGGCTAGGCGGCATCTTAAAGCGGGTGGAATGGCGAGTAGAATGCACTATTAAAATTCTATGGTAGGGCAAACAGAGACTCGATTAGATCATTTTACATTAATGTTAATGAAAGAATTCAGCGAAATTCTATCACATTTGTTCAACTTACGTCGCTCCTATTTCAGATAGCGTATTGGGCTAAGCGGCACCTCAAAGCGCATGAAATGGCGAGTGAAATGCACTATTAAACTTCTAGGGTGGGGCGAACAGAGACCCGATTGGATCATTTTACATTAAGGTTTATATAAGAATTCACGGAAATTCTATCACATTTGTTCAATATACGTCGCTCCTATTTCAGATAGCGTATTGGGCTAAGCGGCCCGTCAAAGCGCATGAAATGATGCGTAAAATGCGCTATTAAACTTCTAGGATAAGGCAAACGGAGACCCGATTAGTTCATTTTATATTACGGTTAATATAAGAATTCATCGTAATTCTATCACATTTGTTCATCTTACGTCGCTCCTATTTCAGATAGCCTACTGACCTTGGCGGCATCTTAAAGCGCGTGGAAGGGCGAGTAAAATGCACTACTGAACTTCTATGATAGAGCAATCAGAGACCCGATTAGATCATTTTATATTTTGTTTAATATAAGATTTCAGGGAAATTCTATCACATTTGTTCCATTTACGTCGCTCCAATTTCAGATAGCGTATTGGGCTAAGCGGCATCTCAAAGCGCATGAAATGGCGAATAAAATGCACTATTAAACTTCTAGGCTAGGGCGAACAGAGACCCGAGCAGATCATTTTACATTATGGTTAGTAAAAGAATTCAGCGTAATTCTATCACATTTGTTCAA
Source organism: Macropis europaea (assembly GCA_916610135.2). Lineage (NCBI taxonomy): Eukaryota > Metazoa > Arthropoda > Insecta > Hymenoptera > Melittidae > Macropis > Macropis europaea. The sequence goes on along the minus strand of CAKAJE020001277.1, from coordinate 228,233 downwards.
TTTACGTCGCTCCTATTTCAGATAGCGTATTGGGCTAAGCGGCATCTCAAGGCGCATGAAATGGCGAGTGAAATGCACTATTAGACTTCTATGGTAGGGCGAACAGAGACCCGATTGGATCATTTTACATTAAGGTTAATATAAGAATTCACGGAAATTCTATCACATTTGTTCAATTTACGTCGCTCCTATTCCAGATAGCGTATTGGGCTAAGCGGCATCTTAAAGCGCATGAAATGGCGAGTAAAATGCGCTATTAAACTTCTAGGATAAGGCAAACAGAGACCCGATTAGATCATTTTATATTACGGTTAATATAAGAATTCAGCGTAATTCTATCACATTTGTTCAAGTTACGACGCTCCTATTTCAGATAGGGTACTGGGCTAGGCGGCATCTCAAAGCGCATGAAATGGCGAGTGAAATGCACTATAAGACTTCTATGGTAGGGCGAACAGAGACCAGATTAGATCATTTTACATTCTGGTTAATAAAATAATTCAGCGAAATTCTATCACATATGTTCAACTTTCGTCGCTCGTATTTCAGATAGCGTATTGAGCTAAGCGGCATCTCGAAGCGCATGAAATGGCGAGCATAATGCACTATTAAACTTCTAGGATAAGGCAAACAGATACCCGATTAGATCATTTTATATTACGGTTAATATAAGAATACAGCAAAATTCTATCACATTTGTTCAACTTACGTCGCTCCTACTTCAGATAGCGTACCGGGCTAGGCGGCACCTTAAAGCACGTGGAATGACGAGTAAAATGCACTACTAAACTTCTATGATAGGGCAATCAGAGACCCGATTAGATCATTTTATATTTTGTTTAATATAAGATTTCACGGAAATTCTATCACATTTGTTCAATTTACGTCGCTCCTATTTCAGAAAGCGTATTGGGCTATGCGGCATCTCAAAGCGCATGAAATGGCGAGTAAAATGCACTATTAAACTTCTAGGGTAGGGCAAACAGAGACCTGATGAGATCATTTTATATTATGGTTAATTTATGAATTCAGGGGAATTCTATCACATTTGTTCAATTTACGTCGCTCCTATTTCAGATAGCGTATTGGGCTAAGCGGCCTCTAAAAGCGCATGAAATGGCGAGTAAAATGCGCTATTAAACTTCTAGGATAAGGCAAACGGAGACCCGATTAGTTCATTTTATATTAGGGTAATATAAGAATTCAGCGTAATTCTATCACATTTGTTCATCTTACGTCGCTCCTATTTCAGATAGCCTACTGTGCTAGGCGGCGTCTTAAAGCGCGTGGAAGGGCGAGTAAAATGCACTACTAAACTTCTATGATAGAGCAATCAGAGACCCGATTAGATCATTTTATATTTTGTTCAATATAAGATTTCAGGGAAAATCTATCACATTTGTTCAATTTACGTCGCTCCTATTTCAGATAGCGTATTGGGCTAACCGGCATCTCAACGCGCATGAAATGGCGAATAAAATGGACTATTAAACTTCTAGGGTAGGGCAAACGGAGACCCGATTAGATCATTTTATATTTCGGTTCATATAAGAATTCAGCGTAATTCTATCACATTTCTTCAAATTACGTCGCTCCTATTTCAGATAGCGTACTGGGCTGGCCGGCATCTTAAAGCGCGTGGAATGGCGAGTAAAATGCACTATTAAACTTCTATGATAGGGCAATCAGTGACCCGATTAGATCATTTTATATTATCGTTAATTTAAGAATTCAGCGAAATTCTATCACATTTGTTCAATTTACGTCGCTCCTATTTCAGATAGCGCATTGGGCTAAGCGGCATCTCAAAGCGCATGAAATGGCGAGCAAAATGCACTATTAAACTTCTAGGGTAGGGCAAACAGAGACCCGATTAGATCATTTTGTACTATGGTTAATTTAAGAATTCAGCGTAATTCTATCACATTTGTTCAATTTACGTCGCTCCTATTTCGGATAGCGTACTGGGCTAGGCGGCATCCTAAATCGCGTGGAATGGCGAGTAAAATGCACTATTAAACTTCTATGATAGGGCAATCAGTGACCTGATTAGATCATTTTATATTATAGTTAATTTAAGAATTCAGCGAAATTCTATCACATTTGTTCAATTTACGTCGCTCCTATTTCAGATAGCGTATTGGGCTAAGCGGCATCTCAAAGCGCATAAAATGGCGAGTAAAATGCAATACTAAACTTCTAGGATAATGCAAACAGAGACCCGATTAGATCATTTTATATTTTTGTTAATATAAGAATTCAGCGAAATTCTATCACATTTGTTGAATTTACGTCGCTCATATTTCCGATAGCGTATTGGGCTAAGCGGCATCTCAAAGCGCATGAAATGGCGAGTAAAATGCACTATTAAACTTCTAGGGTAGGGCAATCAGTGACCCGATTAGATCATTTTATATTATAGTTAATTTAAGAATTCAGCGATATTCTATCACATTTGTGCAATTTACGTCGCTCCTATTTCAGATAGCGTATTGGGCTAAGCGGCATCTCAAAGCGCATGAAATGACGAGTGAAATGCACTATTAAACTTCTAGGGTAGGGCAATCAGTGACCCGATGAGATCATTTGATATTATAGTTAATCTAAGAATTCAGCGAAATTCTATCACATTTGTTCAATTTACGTCGCTCCTATTTCAGATAGCGTATTGGGCAAAGCGGCATCTCAAAGCGCATGAAATGACGAGTAAAATGCACTATTGAAGTTCTAGGGTAGGGCAAACAGAGACCCGATTAGATCATTTTATATTACGGTTAATATAAGAATGCAGCGTAATTCTATCACATTTGTTCAAGTTACGTCGCTCCTATTTCAGATAGCGTACTGGGCTAGGCGGCATCTTAAAGCGCGTGGAATGGCGAGTAAAATGCACTACTAATCTTCTATGATAGGGCAATCTGAGACCAGATTAGATCATTTTATATTCTGTTTAATATAAGATTTCAGGGAAATTCTATCACATTTGTTCAATTTACGTCGCTCCTATTTCAGATAGCGTATTGGGCTAAGCGGCAACTGAAAGCGCATGAAATGACGAGTGAAATGCACTATTAAACTTCTAGGGTAGGGCGAACACAGACCCGATTCGATCATTTTACATTAAGGTTAATATAAGAATTCAGGGAAATTCTATCACATTTGTTCAATTTACGTCGCTCCTATTTCAGATAGCGTATTGGGCTACGCGGCATCACAAAGCGCATGAAATGGCGAATAAAATGCACTATTAAACTTCTAGGCTAGGGCGACCAGAGACCCGATTAGATCATTTTACATTCTGGTTAATAAAATAATTCAGCGAAATTCTATCACATTTGTTCAACTTTCGTTGCTCCTATTTCAGATAGCGTATTGGGTTAAGCGGCATCTCAAAGCGCATGAAATGGCGAGTAAAATGCACTATTAAACTTCTAGGGTAGGGCAAACAGAGACCCGATTAGATCATTTTATATTATGGTTAATTTAAGAATTCAGCAAAATTCTATCACATTTGTTCAATTTACGTCGCTCCTATTTCGGATAGCGTACTGGGCTAGGCGGCATCCTAAAGCGCGTGGAGTGGCGAGTAAAATGCACTATTAAACTTGTATGATAGGGCAATCAGAGACGCGATTAGATCATTTTATATTTTGTTTAATACAAGATTTCAGGGAAATTCTATCACATTTGTTCAATTCGTGTCGCTCATATTTCAGATAGCGTATTGGGCTAAGCGGCATCTCAAAGCGCATGAAATGGCGAGTAAAATGCACTGTTAAACTTCAATGATAGGGCAGTCAGAGACCCGATTAGATCATTTTATATTTTGTTTAATATAAGATTTCAGGGAAATCCTATCACATTTGTTCTATTTACGTCGCTCCTATTTCAGTTAGCGTATTCGGCTAACCGGCATCTCAAAGCGCATGAAATGGCGAATAAAATGGACTATTAAACTTCTAGGGTAGGGCAAACAGAGACCCGATTAGATCATTTTATATTACGGTTAATATAAGAATTCAGCGTAATTCTATCACATTTCTTCAAATTACGTCGCTCCTATTTCAGATAGCGTACTGGGCTGGCCGGCATCTTAAAGCGCGTGGAATGGCGAGTAAAATGCACTGTTAAACTTCTATGATAGGGCAGTCAGAGACCCGATTAGATCATTTTATATTTTGTTTAATATAAGATTTCACGGAAATCCTATCACATTTGTTCTATTTACGTCGCTCCTATTTCAGTTAGCGTATTCGGCTAACCGGCATCTCAAAGCGCATGAAATGGCGAATAAAATGGACTATTAAACTTCTAGGGTAGGGCAAACAGAGACCCGATTAGATCATTTTATATTACGGTTAATATAAGAATTCAGCGTAATTCTATCACATTTCTTCAAATTACGTCGCTCCTATTTCATATAGCGTACTGGGCTGGCCGGCATCTTAAAGCGTGTGGAATGGCGAGTAAAATGCACTATTAAACTTCTATGATAGGGCAATCAGTGACCTGATTAGATCATTTTATATTATAGTTAATTTAAGAATTCAGCGAAATTCTATCACATTTGTTCAATTTACGTCGCTCCTATTTCAGATAGCGTATTGGGCTAAGCGGCATCTCAAAGCGCATAAAATGGCGAGTAAAATGCAATACTAAACCTCTAGGATAATGCAAACAGAGACCCGATTAGATCATTTTATATTTTTGTTAATATAAGAATTCAGCGAAATTCTATCACATTTGTTCAATTTACGTCGCTCATATTTCCGATAGCGTATTGGGCTAAGCGGCATCTCAAAGCGCATGAAATGGCGAGTAAAATGCACTATTAAACTTCTAGGGTAGGGCAATCAGTGACCCGATTAGATCATTTTATATTATAGTTAATTTAAGAATTCAGCGAAATTCTATCACATTTGTTCAATTTACGTCGCTCCTATTTCAGATGGCGTATTGGGCTAAGCGGCATCTCAAAGCGCATAAAATGGCGAGTAAAATGCAATACTAAACCTCTAGGATAATGCAAACAGAGACCCGATTAGATCATTTTATATTTTTGTTAATATAAGAATTCAGCGAAATTCTATCACATTTGTTCAATTTACGTCGCTCATATTTCCGATAGCGTATTGGGCTAAGCGGCATCTCAAAGCGCATGAAATGGCGAGTAAAATGCACTATTAAACTTCTAGGGTAGGGCAATCAGTGACCCGATTAGATCATTTTATATTATAGTTAATTTAAGAATTCAGCGATATTCTATCACATTTGTTCAATTTACGTCGCTCCTATTTCAGATAGCGTATTGGGCTAAGCGGCATCTCAAAGCGCATGAAATAGCGAGCAAAATGCACTATTAAACTTCTAGGGTAGGGCAAACAGAGACCCGATTAGATCATTTTGTACTATGGTTAATTTAAGAATTCAGCAAAATTCTATCACGTTTGTTCAATTTACGTCGCTCCTATTGCAGATAGCGTGTTGGGTTAAGCGGCATCTCGAAGCGCATGAAATGGCGAGAATAATGCACTATTAAACTTCTAGGATAAGGCAAACAGATACCCGATTAGATCATTTTATATTATGGTTAATATAAGAATTCCGCGAAATTCTATCACATTTGTTCAATTCGTGTCGCTCATATTTCAGATAGCGTATTGGGCTAAGCGGCATCTCAAAGCGCATGAAATGGCGAGTAAAATGCACTATTAAACTCCTAGGGTAGGGCAAACAGAGACCCGATTAGATCATTTTATATTATGGTTAATTTAAGAATTCAGCGAAATTCTATCACATTTGTTCCATTTACGTCGCTCCAATTTCAGATAGCGTATTTGGCTAAGCGGCATCTCAAAGCGCATCAAATGGCGAATAAAATGCACTATTAAACTTCTAGGCTAGGGCGAACAGAGACCCGAGCAGATCATTTTACATTATGGTTAATAAAAGAATTCAGCGTAATTCTATCACATTTGTTCAACTTACGTCGCTCCTATTTCAGATAGCGTATTGGGCTAAGCGGCATCTCAAGGCGCATGAAATGGCGAGTGAAATGCACTATTAGACTTCTATGGTAGGGCGAACAGAGACCCGTTTGGATCATTTTACATTAATGTTAATATAAGGATCCACGAAAATTCTATCACATTCGTTCAATTTAGGTCGCTCCTATTTCAGATAGCGTATTGGGCTAAGCGGCATCTCAAAGCGCATGAAATGGCGAGTGAAATGCACTATAAGACTTCTATGGTAGGGCGAACAGAGACCAGATTAGATCATTTTACATGCTGGTTAATAAAATAATTCAGCGAAATTCTATCACATTTGTTCAACTTTCGTCGCTCCTATTTCAGATAGCGTATTGAGCTAAGCGGCATCTCGAAGCGCATGAAATGGCGAGTATAATGCACTATTAAACTTCTAGGCTAGGGCAATCAGAGACCCGATTAGATCATTTTATATTTTGTTTAATATAAGATTTCAGGGAAATTCTATCACATTTGTTCAATTTACATCGCTCCTATTTCAAATAGCTATTGGGCTAAGCGGCATCTCAAAGCGCATGAAATGACGAGAGAAATGCACTATTAAACTTCTAGGGTAAGGCAAACAGAGACCCGAATAGATCATTTTATATTATGGTTAATTTAAGAATTGAGCGAAATTCTATCACATTTGTTCAAGTTACGTCGCTCCTATTTCAGATAGCGTACTGGGCTAGGCGGCATCTTAAAGCGCATGAAATGACGAGTGAAATGCACTATTAAACTTCTAGGGTAGGGCGAACACAGACCCGATTAGATCATTTTACATTAAGGTTAATATAAGAATTCAGGGAAATTCTATCACATTTGTTCAATTTACGTCGCTCCTATTTCAGATAGCGTATTGGGCTACGCGGCATCACAAAGCGCATGAAATGGCGAATAAAATGCACTATTAAACTTCTAGGCTAGGGCGAACAGAGACCCGATTAGATCATTTTACATTCTGGTTAATAAAATAATTCAGCGAAATTCTATCACATTTGTTCAACTTTCGTTGCTCCTATTTCAGATAGCGTATTGGGCTAAGCGGCATCTCAAGGCGCATGAAATGGCGAGTGAAATGCACTATTAGACTTCTATGGTAGGGCGAACAGAGACCCGATTGGATCATTTTACATTAAGGTTAATATAAGAATTCACGGAAATTCTATCACATTTGTTCAATTTACGTCGCTCCTATTCCAGATAGCGTATTGGGCTAAGCGGCATCTCAAAGCGCATGAAATGGCGAGTAAAATGCGCTATTAAACTTCCAGGATAAGGCAAGCAGAGACCCGAATAGATCATTTTATATTAGGGTTAATATAAGAATTCAGCGTAATTCTATCACATTTGTTCAAGTTACGACGCTCCTATTTCAGATAGGGTACTGGGCTAGGCGGCATCTCAAAGCGCGTGGAATGGCGAGTAAAATGCACTACTAAACTTCTATGATAGGGCAATCAGAGACCCGATTAGATCATTTTATATTTTGTTTAATATAAGATTTCAGGGAAATAGTATCACATTTGTTGAATTTACGTCGCTCCTATTCCAGATAGCGTATTCGGCTAAGCGGCATCTCAAAGCGCATGAAATGACGAGTAAAATGCACTATTAAACTTCTAGGGTAGGGCAAGCAGAGACCCGATTAGATCATTTTATATTATGGTTAATTTAAGAATTCAGCAAAATTCTATCACATTCGTTCAATTTAGGTCGCTCCTATTTCAGATAGCGTATTGGGCTAAGCGGCATCTCAAAGCGCATGAAATGGCGAGTGAAATGCACTATAAGACTTCTATGGTAGGGCGAACAGAGACCAGATTAGATCATTTTACATTCTGGTTAATAAAATAATTCAGCGAAATTCTATCACATATGTTCAACTTTCGTCGCTCGTATTTCAGATAGCGTATTGAGCTAAGCGGCATCTCGAAGCGCATGAAATGGCGAGTATAATGCACTATTAAACTTCTAGGATAAGGCAAACAGATACCCGATGAGATCATTTTATATTACGGTTAATATAAGAATACAGCAAAATTCTATCACATTTGTTCAACTTACGTCGCTCCTATTTCAGATAGCGTACCGGGCTAGGCGGCACCTTAAAGCACGTGGAATGACGAGTAAAATGCACTACTAAACTTCTATGATAGGGCAATCAGAGACCCGATTAGATCATTTTATATTTTGTTTAATATAAGACTTCACGGAAATTCTATCACATTTGTTCAATTTACGTCGCTCCTATTTCAGATAGCGTATTGGGCTATGCGGCATCTCAAAGCGCATAAAATGGCGAGTAAAATGCACTATTAAACTTCTAGGGTAGGGCAAACAGAGACCTGATGAGATCATTTTATATTATGGTCAATTTATGAATTCAGGGGAATTCTATCACATTTGTTCAATTTACGTCGCTCCTATTTCAGATAGCGTATTGGGCTAAGCGGCCTCTAAAAGCGCATGAAATGGCGAGTAAAATGCGCTATTAAACTTCTAGGATAAGGCAAACGGAGACCCGATTAGTTCATTTTATATTAGGGTTAATATAAGAATTCAGCGTAATTCTATCACATTTGTTCATCTTACGTCGCTCCTATTTCAGATAGCCTACTGTGTTAGGCGGCACCTTAAAGCGCGTGGAAGGGCGAGTAAAATGCACTACTAAACTTCTATGATAGAGCAATCAGAGACCCGATTAGATCATTTTATATTTTGTTCAATATAAGATTTCAGGGAAAATCTACCACATTTGTTCAATTTACGTCGCTCCTATTTCAGATAGCGTATTGGGCTAACCGGCATCTCAAAGCGCATGAAATGGCGAGCAAAATGCACTATTAAACTTCTAGGGTAGGGCAAACAGAGACCCGATTAGATCATTTTGTACTATGGTTAATTTAAGAATTCAGCAAAATTCTATCACGTTTGTTCAATTTACGTCGCTCCTATTGCAGATAGCGTATTGGGTTAAGCGGCAGCTCAAAGCGCATGAAATTGCGAGTAAAATGCACTATTAAACTTCCAGGCTAGGGCGAACAGAGACCCGATTAGATCATTTTACATTCTGGTTAATAAAATAATTCAGCGAAATTCTATCACATTTGTTCAACTTTCGTTGCTCCTATTTCAGATAGCGTATTGGGTTAAGCGGCATCTCAAAGCGCATGAAATGGCGAGTACAATGCACTATTAAACTTCTAGGGTAGGGTAAACAGAGACCCGATTAGATCATTTTATATTATGGTTAATTTAAGAATTCAGCAAAATTCTATCACATTTGTTCAATTTACGTCGCTCCTATTTCGGATAGCGTACTGGGCTAGGCGGCATCCTAAATCGCGTGGAGTGGCGAGTAAAATGCACTATTAAACTTGTATGATAGGGCAATCAGAGACGCGATTAGTTCATTTTATATTTTGTTTAATACAAGATTTCAGGGAAATTCTATCACATTTGTTCAATTCGTGTCGCTCATATTTCAGATAGCGTATTGGGCTAAGCGGCATCTCAAAGCGCATGAAATGGCGAGTAAAATGCACTGTTAAACTTCAATGATAGGGCAGTCAGAGACCCGGTTACATCATTTTATATTTTGTTTAATTTAAGAATTCAGCAAGATTCTATCACATTTGTTGAATTTACGTCGCTCCTATTTCAGATAGCGTACTGGGCTAGGCGGCATCTTAAAGCGCGTGGAATGGCGAGTAAAATGCACTATTAAACTTCTATGATAGGGCAGTCAGAGACCCGATCAGATCATTTTATATTTTGTTTAATATAAGATTTCAGGGAAATCCTATCACATTTGTTCTATTTACGTCGCTCCTATTTCAGTTAGCGTATTCGGCTAACCGGCATCTCAAAGCGCATGAAATGGCGAATAAAATGGACTATTAAACTTCTAGGGTAGGGCAAACAGAGACCCGATTAGATCATTTTATATTACGGTTAATATAAGAATTCAGCGTAATTCTATCACATTTCTTCAAATTACGTCGCTCCTATTTCAGATAGCGTACTGGGCTGGCCGGCATCTCAAAGCGCATGAAATGGCGAGCAAAATGCACTATTAAACTTCTAGGGTAGGGCAAACAGAGACCCGATTAGATCATTTTGTACTATGGTTAATTTAAGAATTCAGCAAAATTCTATCACATTTGTTCAATTTACGTCGCTCCTATTTCGCATAGCGTACTGGGCTAGGCGGCATCCTAAAGCGCGTGGAGTGGCGAGTAAAATGCACTATTAAACTTGTATGATAGGGCAATCAGAGACCCGATTAGATCATTTTATATTTTGTTTAATATAAGATTTCAGGGAAATTCTATCACATTTGTTCAATTTACGTCGCTCCTATTTCAGATAGCGTATTGGGATAAGCGGCAACTGAAAGCGCATGAAATGGCGAGTGAAATGCACTATTAAACTTCTAGGGTAGGGCGAACAGAGACCCGATTAGATCATTTTACATTAAGGTTAATATAAGAATTCAGGGAAATTCTATCACATTTGTTCAATTTACGTCGCTCCTATTTCAGATAGCGTATTGGGCTACGCGGCATCACAAAGCGCATGAAATGGCCAATACAATGCACTATTAAACTTCTAGGCTAGGGCAATCAGAGACCCGATTAGATCATTTTATATTTTGTTTAATATAAGATTTCAGGGAAATTCTATCACATTTGTTCAATTTACATCGCTCCTATTTCAGATAGCTATTGGGCTAAGCGGCATCTCAAAGCGCATGAAATGACGAGAGAAATGCACTATTAAACTTCTAGGGTAAGGCAAACAGAGACCCGATTAGATCATTTTAAATTACGGTTAATATAAGAATTCAGCGTAATTCTATCACATTTGTTCAACATACGTCGCTCCTATTTCAGATAGTGTACTCGGATAGGCGGCATCTCAAAGCGCATGAAATGGCGAGTAAAATGCACTATTAAACTTCTAGGGTAGGGCAATCAGAGACCCGATTAGATCATTTTATATTTTGGTTAATAAATGAATTCATCGAAATTCTATCACATTTTATATTTTGGTTAATATAAGAATTCAGCGTAATTCTATCACATTTGTTCAATTTACATCGCTCCTATTTCAGATAGCTATTGGGCTAAGCGGCATCTCAAAGCGCATGAAATGACGAGAGAAATGCACTATTAAACTTCTTGGGTAGGGCGAACAGAGACCCGATTACATCATTTTATATTATGGTTAATTTAAGAATTCAGCAAAATTCTATCACATTTGTTCAATTTACATCGCTCCTATTTCAGATAGCGTATTGGGCTAAGCGGCACCGCAAAGCGCATGGAATGACGAGTAAAATGCACTAATAAACTTCTAGGATAAGGCAAACGGAGATCCGATTAGACCATTTTATATTACGGTTAATATAAGAATTCAGCGTAATTCTATCACATTTGTTCAATTTACGTCGTTCCTATTTCAGATAGCATACTGGGCTAGGCGGCATCTTAAAGCGCGTGGAATGGCGAGTAAAATGCACTATTAAACTTCTATAATAGGGCAATCAGAGACCCGATTAGATCATTTTATATTTTGGTTAATATAAGGATTCAGCGTAATTCTATCACATTTGTTCAATTTACGTCGCTCCTATTTCAGATAGCGCATTGGGCTAAGCGGCATCTCAAAGCGCATGAAATGGCGAGTAAAATGCCCTATTAAACTTCTAGGGTAGGGCAATCAGAGACCCGATTAGATCATTTTATATTTTGGTTAATATAAGAATCCAGCGAAATTCTATCACATTTGTTCAATTTACGTCGCTCCTATTTCAGATAGCGTATTGGGCTAAGCGGCATCTCAAAGCGCATGGAATGGCGAGGGAAATGCACTATTAAACTTCTAGGGTATGGCGAACAGAGACCCGAATAGATCATTTTATATTACGGTTATTATAAGAATTCAGCGTAATTCTATCACATTTGTTCAACTAACGTCGCTCCTATTTCAGATAGCGTATTGGGCTATGCGGCATCTCAAAGCGCATGAAATGACGAGAGAAATGCACTATTAAACTTCTTGGGTAGGGCGAACAGAGACCCGATTAGATCATTTTATATTTTGGTTAATATAAGAATTCAGCAAAATTCTGTCACATTTGTTCAATTTACGTCGCTCCAATTTCAGATAGCTTATCGGGCTAAGCGGCAACTCAGAGCGCATGAAATGACGAGTGAAATGCACTGTTAAACTTCTAGGGTAGGGCGAACAAAAACCCGATTAGATCATTTTATATTTTGGTTAATATAAGAATTCAGCGAAATTCTGTCACATTTGTTCAATTTACGTCGCTCCAATTTCAGATAGCTTATTGGGCTAAGCGGCATCGCAAAGCGCATGAATTGACGAGTGAAATGCACTATTAAACTTCTTGGGTAGGGCGAACAATGACCCGATTAGATCATTTTATATTATGGTTAAATTAAGAATTCAGCGAAATTCTATCACATTTGTTCAATTTACGTCGCTCCTATTTCAGATAGCGTATTGGGCTAAGCGGCATCTCAAAGCGCATGAAATGGCGAGTAAAATGCACTATTAAACTTCTAGGGTAGAGCAATCAGAGACCCGATTAGATCATTTTATATTTTGTTCAATATAAGATTTCAGGGAAAATCTATCACATTTGTTCAATTTACGTCGCTCCTATTTCAGATAGCGTATTGGGCTAACCGGCTTCTCAACGCGCATGAAATGGCGAATAAAATGGACTATTAAACTTCTAGGGTAGGGCAAACGGAGACCCGATTACATCATTTTATATTACGGTTCATATAAGAATTCAGCGTAATTCTATCACAGTTCTTCAAATTACGTCGCTCCTATTTCAGATAGCGTACTGGGCTGGCCGGCATCATAAAGCGCGTGGAATGGCGAGTAAAATGCACTATTAAACTTCTATGATAGGGCAATCAGTGACCCGATTAGATCATTTTATATTATCGTTAATTTAAGAATTCAGCAAAATTCTATCACATTTGTTCAATTTACGTCGCTCCAATTTCAAATAGCGTATTGGGCTAAGCGGCATCTCAAAGCGCATGAAATGGCGAGCAAAATGCACTATTAAACTTCTAGGGTAGGGCAAACAGAGACCCGATTAGATCATTTTGTACTATGGTTAATTTAAGAATTCAGCAAAATTCTATCACGTTTGTTCAATTTACGTCGCTCCTATTGCAGATAGCGTATAGGGTTAAGCGGCACCTCAAAGCGCATGAAATTGCGAGTAAAATGCACTATTAAACTTCTAGGGTAGATCAAACAGGGACCCGATTAGATCATTTTATATTATGGTTAATTTAAGAATTCAGCGAAATTCTATCACATTTGTTCAATTTACGTCGCTCCTATTTCAGATAGCGTATTGGGCTAAGCGGCATCTCAAAGCGCATGAAATGGCGAATAAAATGGACTATTAAACTTCTAGGGTAGGGCAAACAGAGACCCGATTAGATCATTTTATATTACGGTTAATATAAGAATTCAGCGTAATTCTATCACATTTCTTCAAATTACGTCGCTCCTATTTCAGATAGCGTACTGGGCTGGCCGGCATCTTAAAGCGCGTGGAATGGCGAGTAAAATGCACTATTAAACTTCTATGATAGGGCAATCAGTGACCTGATTAGATCATTTTATATTATAGTTAATTTAAGAATTCACTGAAATTCTATCACATTTGTTCAATTTACGTCGCTCCTATTTCAGATAGCGTATTGGGCTAAGAGGCATCTCAAAGCGCATAAAATGGCGAGTAAAATGCAATACTAAACTTCTAGGATAATGCAAACAGAGACCCGATTAGATCATTTTATATTTTTGTTAATATAAGAATTCAGCGAAATTCTATCACATTTGTTCAATTTACGTCGCTCATATTTCCGATAGCGTATTGGGCTAAACGGCATCTCAAAGCATATGAAATGGCGAGTAAAATGCACTATTAAACTTCTAGGGTAGGGCAATCAGTGACCCGATAAGATCATTTTATATTATAGTTAATTTAAGAATTCAGCGATATTCTATCACATTTGTTCAATTTACGTCGCTCCTATTTCAGATAGCGTATTGGGCTAAGCGGCATCTCAAAGCGCATGAAATGGCGAGCAAAATGCACTGTTAAACTTCTAGGGTAGGGCAAACAGAGTCCCGATTAGATCATTTTGTACTATGGTTAATTTAAGAATTCAGCAAAATTCTATCACGTTTGTTCAATTTACGTCGCTCCTATTGCAGATAGCGTGTTGGGTTAAGCGGCATCTCGAAGCGCATGAAATGGCGAGAATAATGCACTATTAAACTTCTAGGATAAGGCAAACAGATACCCGATTAGATCATTTTATATTATGGTTAATATAAGAATTCAGCGAAATTCTATCACATTTGTTCAATTTACGTCGCTCATATTTCAGATAGCGTATTGGGCTAAGCGGCATCTCAAAGGGCATGAAATGGCAAGTAAAATGCACTATTAAACTTCTAGGGTAGGGCAATCAGTGACCCGATGAGATCATTTGATATTATAGTTAATCTAAGAATTCAGCGAAATTCTATCCCATTTGTTCAATTTACGTCGCTCCTATTTCAGATAGCGTATTGGGCTATACGGCATCTTAAAGCGCTCGGAATGGCGAGTAAAATGCACTATTAAACTTCTATGCTAGGGCAATCAGAGACCCGATTAGATCATTTTATATTTTGGTTAATATAAGAATTCAGTGAAATTCTATCACATTTGTTCAATTTACGTCGCTCCTATTTCAGATAGCGTATTGGGCAAAGCGGCATCTCAAAGCGCATGAAATGACGAGTAAAATGCACTATTAAAGTTCTAGGGTAGGGCAAACAGAGACCCGATTAGATCATTTTATATTATGGTTAATTTAAGAATTGAGCGAAATTCTATCACATTTGTTCAACTTTCGTCGCTCCTATTTCAGATAGCGTATTGATCTATGCGGCATCTCGAAGCGCATGAAATGGCGAGTATAATGCACTATTAAACTTCTAGGATAGGGCAAACAGATACCCGGTTAGATCATTTTATATTACGGTTAATATAAGAATGCAGCGTAATTCTATCACATTTGTTCAAGTTACGTCGCTCCTATTTCAGATAGCGTACTGGGCTAGGCGGCATCTTAAAGCGCGTGGAATGGCGAGTAAAATGCACTACTAATCTTCTATGATAGGGCAATCAGAGACCAGATTAGATCATTTTATATTCTGTTTAATATAAGATTTCAGGGAAATTCTATCACATTTGTTCAATTTACGTCGCTCCTATTTCAGATAGCGTATTGGGCTAAGCGGCAACTGAAAGCGCATGAAATGACGAGTGAAATGCACTATTAAACTTCTAGGGTAGGGCGAACACAGACCCGATTCGATCATTTTACATTAAGGTTAATATAAGGATTCAGGGAAATTCTATCACATTTGTTCAATTTACGTCGCTCCTATTTCAGATAGCGTATTGGGCTACGCGGCATCACAAAGCGCATGAAATGGCGAATAAAATGCACTATTAAACTTCTAGGCTAGGGCGACCAGAGACCCGATTAGATCATTTTACATTCTGGTTAATAAAATAATTCAGCGAAATTCTATCACATTTGTTCAACTTTCGTTGCTCCTATTTCAGATAGCGTACTGGGCTAGGCGGCATCCTAAAGCGCGTGGAGTGGCGAGTAAAATGCACTATTAAACTTGTATGATAGGGCAATCAGAGACGCGATTAGATCATTTTATATTTTGTTTAATACAAGATTTCAGGGAAATTCTATCACATTTGTTCAATTCGTGTCGCTCATATTTCAGATAGCGTATTGGGCTAAGCGGCATCTCAAAGCGCATGAAATGGCGAGTAAAATGCACTGTTAAACTTCAATGATAGGGCAGTCAGAGACCCGATTAGATCATTTTATATTTTGTTTAATATAAGATTTCAGGGAAATCCTATCACATTTGTTCTATTTACGTCGCTCCTATTTCAGTTAGCGTATTCGGCTAACCGGCATCTCAAAGCGCATGAAATGGCGAATAAAATGGACTATTAAACTTCTAGGGTAGGGCAAACAGAGACCCGATTAGATCATTTTATATTACGGTTAATATAAGAATTCAGCGTAATTCTATCACATTTCTTCAAATTACGTCGCTCCTATTTCAGATAGCGTACTGGGCTGGCCGGCGTCTTAAAGCGCGTGGAATGGCGAGTAAAATGCACTATTAAACTTCTATGATAGGGCAATCAGTGACCTGATTAGATCATTTTATATTATAGTTAATTTAAGAATTCAGCGAAATTCTATCACATTTGTTCAATTTACGTCGCTCCTATTTCAGATAGCGTATTGGGCTAAGCGGCATCTCAAAGCGCATAAAATGGCGAGTAAAATGCAATACTAAACTTCTAGGATAATGCAAACAGAGACCCGATTAGATCATTTTATATTTTTGTTAATATAAGAATTCAGCGAAATTCTATCACATTTGTTCAATTTACGTCGCTCATATTTCCGATAGCGTATTGGGCTAAGCGGCATCTCAAAGCGCATGAAATGGCGAGTAAAATGCACTATTAAACTTCTAGGGTACGGCAATCAGTGACCCGATTAGATCATTTTATATTATAGTTAATTTAAGAATTCAGCGATATTCTATCACATTTGTTCAATTTACGTCGCTCCTATTTCAGATAGCGTATTCGGCTAAGCGGCATCTCAAAGCGCATGAAATGGCGAGCAAAATGCACTATTAAACTTCTAGGGTAGGGCAAACAGAGACCCGATTAGATCATTTTGTACTATGGTTAATTTAAGAATTCAGCAAAATTCTATCACGTTTGTTCAATTTACGTCGCTCCTATTGCAGATAGCGTGTTGGGTTAAGCGGCATCTCGAAGCGCATGAAATGGCGAGAATAATGCACTATTAAACTTCTAGGATAAGGCAAACAGATACCCGATTAGATCATTTTATATTACGGTTGATATAAGAATTCAGCGTAATTCTATCACATTTGTTCAATTTACGTCGCTCATATTTCAGATAGCGTATTGGGCTAAGCGGCATCTCAAAGGGCATGAAATGGCAAGTAAAATGCACTATTAAACTTCTAGGGTAGGGCAATCAGTGACCCGATGAGATCATTTGATATTATAGTTAATCTAAGAATTCAGCGAAATTCTATCCCATTTGTTCAATTTACGTCGCTCCTATTTCAGATAGCGTATTGGGCTATACGGCATCTTAAAGCGCTCGGAATGGCGAGTAAAATGCACTATTAAACTTCTATGCTAGGGCAATCAGAGACCCGATTAGATCATTTTATATTTTGGTTAATATAAGAATTCAGTGAAATTCTATCACATTTGTTCAATTTACGTCGCTCCTATTTCAGATAGCGTATTGGGCAAAGCGGCATCTCAAAGCGCATGAAATGACGAGTAAAATGCACTATTAAAGTTCTAGGGTAGGGCAAACAGAGACCCGATTAGATCATTTTATATTATGGTTAATTTAAGAATTGAGCGAAATTCTATCACATTTGTTCAACTTTCGTCGCTCCTATTTCAGATAGCGTATTGATCTATGCGGCATCTCGAAGCGCATGCAATGGCGAGTATAATGCACTATTAAACTTCTAGGATAGGGCAAACAGATACCCGGTTAGATCATTTTATATTACGGTTAATATAAGAATGCAGCGTAATTCTATCACATTTGTTCAAGTTACGTCGCTCCTATTTCAGATAGCGTACTGGGCTAGGCGGCATCTTAAAGCGCGTGGAATGGCGAGTAAAATGCACTACTAATCTTCTATGATAGGGCAATCAGAGACCAGATTAGATCATTTTATATTCTGTTTAATATAAGATTTCAGGGAAATTCTATCACATTTGTTCAATTTACGTCGCTCCTATTTCAGATAGCGTATTGGGCTAAGCGGCAACTGAAAGCGCATGAAATGACGAGTGAAATGCACTATTAAACTTCTAGGGTAGGGCGAACACAGACCCGATTCGATCATTTTACATTAAGGTTAATATAAGGATTCAGGGAAATTCTATCACATTTGTTCAATTTACGTCGCTCCTATTTCAGATAGCGTATTGGGCTACGCGGCATCACAAAGCGCATGAAATGGCGAATAAAATGCACTATTAAACTTCTAGGCTAGGGCGACCAGAGACCCGATTAGATCATTTTACATTCTGGTTAATAAAATAATTCAGCGAAATTCTATCACATTTGTTCAACTTTCGTTGCTCCTATTTCAGATAGCGTACTGGGCTAGGCGGCATCCTAAAGCGCGTGGAGTGGCGAGTAAAATGCACTATTAAACTTGTATGATAGGGCAATCAGAGACGCGATTAGATCATTTTATATTTTGTTTAATACAAGATTTCAGGGAAATTCTATCACATTTGTTCAATTCGTGTCGCTCATATTTCAGATAGCGTATTGGGCTAAGCGGCATCTCAAAGCGCATGAAATGGCGAGTAAAATGCACTGTTAAACTTCAATGATAGGGCAGTCAGAGACCCGATTAGATCATTTTATATTTTGTTTAATATAAGATTTCAGGGAAATCCTATCACATTTGTTCTATTTACGTCGCTCCTATTTCAGTTAGCGTATTCGGCTAACCGGCATCTCAAAGCGCATGAAATGGCGAATAAAATGGACTATTAAACTTCTAGGGTAGGGCAAACAGAGACCCGATTAGATCATTTTATATTACGGTTAATATAAGAATTCAGCGTAATTCTATCACATTTCTTCAAATTACGTCGCTCCTATTTCAGATAGCGTACTGGGCTGGCCGGCGTCTTAAAGCGCGTGGAATGGCGAGTAAAATGCACTATTAAACTTCTATGATAGGGCAATCAGTGACCTGATTAGATCATTTTATATTATAGTTAATTTAAGAATTCAGCGAAATTCTATCACATTTGTTCAATTTACGTCACTCCTATTTCAGATAGCGTATTGGGCTAAGCGGCATCTCAAAGCGCATAAAATGGCGAGTAAAATGCAATACTAAACTTCTAGGATAATGCAAACAGAGACCCGATTAGATCATTTTATATTTTTGTTAATATAAGAATTCAGCGAAATTCTATCACATTTGTTCAATTTACGTCGCTCATATTTCCGATAGCGTATTGGGCTAAGCGGCATCTCAAAGCGCATGAAATGGCGAGTAAAATGCACTATTAAACTTCTAGGGTAGGGCAATCAGTGACCCGATTAGATCATTTTATATTATAGTTAATTTAAGAATTCAGCGATATTCTATCACATTTGTTCAATTTACGTCGCTCCTATTTCAGATAGCGTATTGGGCTAAGCGGCATCTCAAAGCGCATGAAATGGCGAGCAACATGCACTATTAAACTTCTAGGGTAGGGCAAACAGAGACCCGATTAGATCATTTTGTACTATGGTTAATTTAAGAATTCAGCAAAATTCTATCACGTTTGTTCAATTTACGTCGCTCCTATTGCAGATAGCGTGTTGGGTTAAGCGGGCATCTCGAAGCGCATGAAATGGCGAGAATAATGCACTATTAAACTTCTAGGATAAGGCAAACAGATACCCGATTAGATCGTTTTATATTATGGTTAATATAAGAATTCCGCGAAATTCTATCACATTTGTTCAATTCGTGTCGCTCATATTTCAGATAGCGTATTGGGCTAAGCGGCATCTCAAAGCGCATGAAATGGCGAGTAAAATGCACTATTAAACTCCTAGGGTAGGGCAAACAGAGACCCGATTAGATCATTTTATATTATGGTTAATTTAAGAATTCAGCAATATTCTATCACATTTGTTGAATTTACGTCGCTCCTATTTCAGATAGCGTACTGGGCTAGGCGGCATCTTAAAGCGCGTGGAATGGCGAGTAAAATGCACTGTTAAACTTCTATGATACGGCAGTCAGAGACCCGATTAGATCATTTTATATTTTGTTTAATATAAGATTTCAGGGAAATCCTATCACATTTGTTCTATTTACGTCGCTCCTATTTCAGTTAGCGTATTGGGCTAACCGGCATCTCAAAGCGCATGAAATGACGAATAAAATGGACTATTAAACTTCTAGGGTAGGGCAAACGGAGACCCGATTAGATCATTTTATATTACGGTTAATATAAGAATTCAGCGTAATTCTATCACATTCCTTCAAATTACGTCGCTCCTATTTCAGATAGCGTACTGGGCTAGCCGGCATCTTAAAGCGCTTGGAATGGCGAGTAAAATGCACTATTAAACTTGTACGATAGGCAATCAGAGACGCGATTAGATCATTTTATATTTTGTTTAATATAAGATTTCAGGGAAATTCTATCACATTTGTTCAATTTACGTCGCTCCTATTTCAGATAGCGTATTGGGCTAAGCGGCAACTGAAAGCGCATGAAATGACGAGTGAAATGCACTATTAAACTTCTAGGGTAGGGCGAAGAGAGACCCGATTAGATCATTTTACATTAAGGTTAATATAAGAATTCAGGGAAATTCTATCACATTTGTTCAATTCGTGTCGCTCATATTTCAGATAGCGTATTGGGCTAAGCGGCATCTCAAAGCGCATGAAATGGCGAGTAAAATGCACTATTAAACTCCTAGGGTAGGGCAAACAGAGACCCGATTAGATCATTTTATATTATGGTTAATTTAAGAATTCAGCAATATTCTATCACATTTGTTGAATTTACGTCGCTCCTATTTCAGATAGCGTACTGGGCTAGGCGGCATCTTAAAGCGCGTGGAATGGCGAGTAAAATGCACTGTTAAACTTCTATGATACGGCAGTCAGAGACCCGATTAGATCATTTTATATTTTGTTTAATATAAGATTCAGGGAAATCCTATCACATTTGTTCTATTTACGTCGCTCCTATTTCAGTTAGCGTATTGGGCTAACCGGCATCTCAAAGCGCATGAAATGGCGAATAAAATGGACTATTAAACTTCTAGGGTAGGGCAAACGGAGACCCGATTAGATCATTTTATATTACGGTTAATATAAGAATTCAGCGTAATTCTATCACATTCCTTCAAATTACGTCGCTCCTATTTCAGATAGCGTACTGGGCTAGCCGGCATCTTAAAGCGCGTGGAATGGCGAGTAAAATGCACTATTAAACTTGTACGATAGGCAATCAGAGACGCGATGAGATCATTTTATATTTTGTTTAATATAAGAATTCAGGGAAATTCTATCACATTTGTTCAATTTACGTCGCTCCTATTTCAGATAGCGTATTGGGCTAAGCGGCAACTGAAAGCGCATGAAATGACGAGTGAAATGCACTATTAAACTTCTAGGGTAGGGCGAAGAGAGACCCGATTAGATCATTTTACATTAAGGTTAATATAAGAATTCAGGGAAATTCTATCACATTTGTTCAATTCGTGTCGCTCATATTTCAGATAGCGTATTGGGCTAAGCGGCATCTCAAAGCGCATGAAATGGCGAGTAAAATGCACTATTAAACTCCTAGGGTAGGGCAAACAGAGACCCTATTAGATCATTTTATATTATGGTTAATTTAAGAATTCAGCGAAATTCTATCACATTTGTTCCATTTACGTCGCTCCAATTTCAGATAGCGTATTTGGCTAAGCGGCATCTCAAAGCGCATGAAATGGCGAATAAAATGTACTATTAAACTTCTAGGCTAGGGCGAACAGAGACCCGAGCAGATCATTTTACATTATGGTTAATAAGAGAATTCAGCGTAATTCTATCACATTTGTTCAACTTACGTCGCTCCTATTTCAGATAGCGTATTGGGCTAAGCGGCATCTCAAGGCGCATGAAATGGCGAGTGAAATGCACTATTAGACTTCTATGGTAGGGCGAACAGAGACCCGTTTGGATCATTTTACATTAAGGTTAATATAAGGATTCACGAAAATTCTATCACATTTGTTCAATTTACGTCGCTCCCATTCCACATAGCGTATTGGGCTAAGCGGCATCTCAAAGCGCATGAAATGGCGAGTAAAGTGCGCTATTAAACTTCTAGGATAAGGCAAACAGAGACCCGATTAGATCATTTTATATTACGGTTAATATAAGAATTCAGCGTAATTCTATCACATTTGTTCAAGTTACGACGCTCCTATTTCAGATAGCGTACTGGGCTAGGCGGCATCTCAAAGCGCATGGAATGGCGAGTAAAATGCACTACTAATCTTCTATGATAGGGCAATCAGAGACCCGAGTAGATCATTTTATATTTTGATTAATATAAGATTTCAGGGAAATTCTATCACATTTGTTCAATTTACGTCGCTCCTATTTCAGATAGCGTATTGGGCTAAGCCGGATCTCAAAGCGCATGAAATGGCGACTGAAATGCACTATTAAACTTCTAGGGTAGGGCAAACAGAGACCCGATTAGATCATTTTATATTATGGTTAATTTAAGAATTCAGCAAAATTCTATCACATTCGTTCAATTTAGGTCGCTCCTATTTCAGATAGCGTATTGGGCTAAGCGGCATCTCAAAGCGCATGAAATGGCGAGTGAAATGCACTATAAGACTTCTATGGTAGGGCGAACAGAGGCCAGATTAGATCATTTTACATTCTGGTTAATAAAATAATTCAGCGAAATTCTATCATATTTGTTCAACCTTCGTCGCTCGTATTTCAGATAGCTTATTGAGCTAAGCGGCATCTCGAAGCGCATTAAATGGCGAGTATAATGCACTATTAAACTTCTAGGATAAGGCAAACAGATACCCGATTAGATCATTTTATATTACGGTTAATATAAGAATGCAGCGTAATTCTATCACATTCGTTCAAGTTACGTCGCTCCTATTTCAGATAGCGTACTGGGCTAGGCGGCATCTTAAAGCGCGTGGAATGGCGAGTAAAATGCACTACTAATCATCTATGATAGAGCAATCAGAGACCCGATTAGATCATTTTATATTTTGTTTAATATAAGATTTCAGGGAAATTCTATCACATTTGTTCCATTTACGTCGCTCCAATTTCAGATAGCGTATTGGGCTAAGCGGCATCTCAAAGCGCATGAAATGGCGAATAAATGCACTATTAAACTTCTAGGCTAGGGCGAACAGAGACCCGAGCAGATCATTTTACATTATGGTTAATAAAAGAATTCAGCGTAATTCTATCACATTTGTTCCATTTACGTCGCTCCAATTTCAGATAGCGTATTGGGCTAAGCGGCATCTCAAAGCGCATGAAATGGCGAATAAAATGCACTATTAAACTTCTAGGCTAGGGCGAACAGAGACCCGAGCAGATCATTTTTACATTATGGTTAGTAAAAGAATTCAGCGTAATTCTATCACATTTGTTCAACTTACGTCGCTCCTATTTCAGATAGCGTATTGGGCTAAGCGGCATCTCAAGGCGCATGAAATGGCGAGTGAAATGCACTATTAGACTTCTATGGTAGGGCGAACAGAGACCCGATTGGATCATTTTACATTAAGGTTAATATAAGAATTCACGGAAATTCTATCACATTTGTTCAATTTACGTCGCTCCTATTCCAGATAGCGTATTGGGCTAAGCGGCATCTTAAAGCGCATGAAATGGCGAGCAAAATGCACTATTAAACTTCTATGATAGGGCAATCAGTGACCCGATTAGATCATTTTATATTATCGTTAATTTAAGAATTCAGCGAAATTCTATCACATTTGTTCAATTTACGTCGCTCCTATTTCAGATAGCGCATTGGGCTAAGCGGCATCTCAAAGCGCATGAAATGGCGAGCAAAATGCACTATTAAACTTCTAGGGTAGGGCAAACAGAGACCCGATTAGATCATTTTGTACTATGGTTAATTTAAGAATTCAGCAAAATTCTATCACGTTTGTTCAATTACGTCGCTCCTATTGCAGATAGCGTATTGGGTTAAGCGGCACCTCAAAGCGCATGAAATTGCGAGTAAAATGCACTATTAAACTTCCAGGGTAGGGCGAACAGAGACCCGATTAGATCATTTTACATTCTGGTTAATAAAATAATTCAGCGAAATTCTATCACATTTGTTCAACTTTCGTTGCTCCTATTTCAGATAGCGTATTGGGTTAAGCGGCATCTCAAAGCGCATGAAATGGCGAGTACAATGCACTATTAAACTTCTAGGGTAGGGCAAACAGAGACCCGATTAGATCATTTTATATTATGGTTAATTTAAGAATTCAGCAAAATTCTATCACATTTGTTCAATTTACGTCGCTCCTATTTCGGATAGCGTACTGGGCTAGGCGGCATCCGAAAGCGCGTGGAGTGGCGAGTAAAATGCACTATTAAACTTGTATGATAGGGCAATCAGAGACCCGATTAGATCATTTTATATTTTGTTTAATATAAGATTTCAGGGAAATTCTATCACATTTGTTCAATTCGTGTCGCTCATATTTCAGATAGCGTATTGGGCTAAGCGGCATCTCAAAGCGCATGAAATGGCGAGTAAAATGCACTGTTAAACTTCAATGATAGGGCAGTCAGAGACCCGGTTAGATCATTTTATATTTTGTTTAATTTAAGAATTCAGCAAGATTCTATCACATTTGTTGAATTTACGTCGCTCCTATTTCAGATAGCGTACTGGGCTAGGCGGCATCTTAAAGCGCGTGGAATGGCGAGTAAAATGCACTATTAAACTTCTATGATAGGGCAGTCAGAGACCCGATTAGGTCATTTTATATTTTGTTTAATATAAGATTTCAGGGAAATCCTATCACATTTGTTCTATTTACGTCGCTCCTATTTCAGTTAGCGTATTCGGCTAACCGGCATCTCAACGCGCATGAAATGGCGAATAAAATGGACTATTAAACTTCTAGGGTAGGGCAAACGGAGACCCGATTAGATCATTTTATATTACGGTTCATATAAGAATTCAGCGTAATTCTATCACATTTCTTCAAATTACGTCGCTCCTATTTCAGATAGCGTACTGGGCTGGCCGGCATCTTAAAGCGCGTGGAATGGCGAGTAAAATGCACTATTAAACTTCTATGATAGGGCAATCAGTGACCCGATTAGATCATTTTATATTATCGTTAATTTAAGAATTCAGCGAAATTCTATCACATTTGTTCAATTTACGTCGCTCCTATTTCAGATAGCGCATTGGGCTAAGCGGCATCTCAAAGCGCATGAAATGGCGAGCAAAATGCACTATTAAACTTCTAGGGTAGGGCAAACAGAGACCCGATTAGATCATTTTGTACTATGGTTAATTTAAGAATTCAGCAAAATTCTATCACGTTTGTTCAATTTACGTCGCTCCTATTGCAGATAGCGTATTGGGTTAAGCGGCACCTCAAAGCGCATGAAATTGCGAGTAAAATGCACTATTAAACTTCCAGGCTAGGGCGAACAGAGACCCGATTAGATCATTTTACATTCTGGTTAATAAAATAATTCAGCGAAATTCTATCACATTTGTTCAACTTTCGTTGCTCCTATTTCAGATAGCGTATTGGGTTAAGCGGCATCTCAAAGCGCATGAAATGGCGAGTACAATGCACTATTAAACTTCTAGGGTAGGGCAAACAGAGACCCGATTAGATCATTTTATATTATGGTTAATTTAAGAATTCAGCAAAATTCTATCACATTTGTTCAATTTACGTCGCTCCTATTTCGGATAGCGTACTGGGCTAGGCGGCATCCTAAATCGCGTGGAGTGGCGAGTAAAATGCACTATTAAACTTGTATGATAGGGCAATCAGAGACCCGATTAGATCATTTTATATTTTGTTTAATATAAGATTTCAGGGAAATTCTATCACATTTGTTCAATTCGTGTCGCTCATATTTCAGATAGCGTATTGGGCTAAGCGGCATCTCAAAGCGCATGAAATGGCGAGTAAAATGCACTATTAAACTTCTATGATAGGGCAGTCAGAGACCCGGTTAGATCATTTTATATTTTGTTTAATTTAAGAATTCAGCAAGATTCTATCACATTTGTTGAATTTACGTCGCTCCTATTTCAGATAGCGTACTGGGCTAGGCGGCATCTTAAAGCGCGTGGAATGGCGAGTAAAATGCACTATTAAACTTCTATGATAGGGCAGTCAGAGACCCGATTAGGTCATTTTATATTTTGTTTAATATAAGATTTCAGGGAAATCCTATCACATTTGTTCTATTTACGTCGCTCCTATTTCAGTTAGCGTATTCGGCTAACCGGCATCTCAACGCGCATGAAATGGCGAATAAAATGGACTATTAAACTTCTAGGGTAGGGCAAACGGAGACCCGATTAGATCATTTTATATTACGGTTCATATAAGAATTCAGCGTAATTCTATCACATTTCTTCAAATTACGTCGCTCCTATTTCAGATAGCGTACTGGGCTGGCCGGCATCTTAAAGCGCGTGGAATGGCGAGTAAAATGCACTATTAAACTTCTATGATAGGGCAATCAGTGACCCGATTAGATCATTTTATATTATCGTTAATTTAAGAATTCAGCGAAATTCTATCACATTTGTTCAATTTACGTCGCTCCTATTTCAGATAGCGCATTGGGCTAAGCGGCATCTCAAAGCGCATGAAATGGCGAGCAAAATGCACTATTAAACTTCTAGGGTAGGGCAAACAGAGACCCGATTAGATCATTTTGTACTATGGTTAATTTAAGAATTCAGCAAAATTCTATCACGTTTGTTCAATTTACGTCGCTCCTATTGCAGATAGCGTATTGGGTTAAGCGGCACCTCAAAGCGCATGAAATTGCGAGTAAAATGCACTATTAAACTTCCAGGCTAGGGCGAACAGAGACCCGATTAGATCATTTTACATTCTGGTTAATAAAATAATTCAGCGAAATTCTATCACATTTGTTCAACTTTCGTTGCTCCTATTTCAGATAGCGTATTGGGTTAAGCGGCATCTCAAAGCGCATGAAATGGCGAGTACAATGCACTATTAAACTTCTAGGGTAGGGCAAACAGAGACCCGATTAGATCATTTTATATTATGGTTAATTTAAGAATTCAGCAAAATTCTATCACATTTGTTCAATTTACGTCGCTCCTATTTCGGATAGCGTACTGGGCTAGGCGGCATCCTAAATCGCGTGGAGTGGCGAGTAAAATGCACTATTAAACTTCTATGATAGGGCAATCAGAGACCCGATTAGATCATTTTATATTTTGTTTAATATAAGATTTCAGGGAAATTCTATCACATTTGTTCAATTCGTGTCGCTCATATTTCAGATAGCGTATTGGGCTAAGCGGCATCTCAAAGCGCATGAAATGGCGAGTAAAATGCACTGTTAAACTTCAATGATAGGGCAGTCAGAGACCCGGTTAGATCATTTTATATTTTGTTTAATTTAAGAATTCAGCAAGATTCTATCACATTTGTTGAATTTACGTCGCTCCTATTTCAGATAGCGTACTGGGCTAGGCGGCATCTTAAAGCGCGTGGAATGGCGAGTAAAATGCACTATTAAACTTCTATGATAGGGCAGTCAGAGACCCGATTAGGTCATTTTATATTTTGTTTAATATAAGATTTCAGGGAAATCCTATCACATTTGTTCTATTTACGTCGCTCCTATTTCAGTTAGCGTATTCGGCTAACCGGCATCTCAAAGCGCATGAAATGGCGAATAAAATGGACTATTAAACTTCTAGGGTAGGGCAAACAGAGACCCGATTAGATCATTTTATATTACGGTTAATATAAGAATTCAGCGTAATTCTATCACATTTCTTCAAATTACGTCGCTCCTATTTCAGATAGCGTACTGGGCTGGCCGGCATCTTAAAGCGCATGGAATGGCGAGTAAAATGCACTATTAAACTTCTATGATAGGGCAATCAGTGACCTGATTAGATCATTTTATATTATAGTTAATTTAAGAATTCAGCGAAATTCTATCACATTTGTTCAATTTACGTCGCTCCTATTTCAGATAGCGTATTGGGCTAAGCGGCATCTCAAAGCGCATAAAATGGCGAGTAAAATGCAATACTAAACTTCTAGGATAATGCAAACAGAGACCCGATTAGATCATTTTATATTTTTGTTAATATAAGAATTCAGCGAAATTCTATCACATTTGTTGAATTTACGTCGCTCATATTTCCGATAGCGTATTGGGCTAAGCGGCATCTCAAAGCGCATGAAATGGCGAGTAAAATGCACTATTAAACTTCTAGGGTAGGGCAATCAGTGACCCGATTAGATCATTTTATATTATAGTTAATTTAAGAATTCAGCGATATTCTATCACATTTGTGCAATTTACGTCGCTCCTATTTCAGATAGCGTATTGGGCTAAGCGGCATCTCAAAGCGCATGAAATGACGAGTGAAATGCACGATTAAACTTCTAGGGTAGGGCAATCAGTGACCCGATGAGATCATTTGATATTATAGTTAATCTAAGAATTCAGCGAAATTCTATCACATTTGTTCAATTTACGTCGCTCCTATTTCAGATAGCGTATTGGGCAAAGCGGCATCTCAAAGCGCATGAAATGACGAGTAAAATGCACTATTGAAGTTCTAGGGTAGGGCAAACAGAGACCCGATTAGATCATTTTATATTACGGTTAATATAAGAATGCAGCGTAATTCTATCACATTTGTTCAAGTTACGTCGCTCCTATTTCAGATAGCGTACTGGGCTAGGCGGCATCTTAAAGCGCGTGGAATGGCGAGTAAAATGCACTACTAATCTTCTATGATAGGGCAATCTGAGACCAGATTAGATCATTTTATATTCTGTTTAATATAAGATTTCAGGGAAATTCTATCACATTTGTTCAATTTACGTCGCTCCTATTTCAGATAGCGTATTGGGCTAAGCGGCAACTGAAAGCGCATGAAATGACGAGTGAAATGCACTATTAAACTTCTAGGGTAGGGCGAACACAGACCCGATTCGATCATTTTACATTAAGGTTAATATAAGAATTCAGGGAAATTCTATCACATTTGTTCAATTTACGTCGCTCCTATTTCAGATAGCGTATTGGGCTACGCGGCATCACAAAGCGCATGAAATGGCGAATAAAATGCACTATTAAACTTCTAGGCTAGGGCGACCAGAGACCCGATTAGATCATTTTACATTCTGGTTAATAAAATAATTCAGCGAAATTCTATCACATTTGTTCAACTTTCGTTGCTCCTATTTCAGATAGCGTATTGGGTTAAGCGGCATCTCAAAGCGCATGAAATGGCGAGTAAAATGCACTATTAAACTTCTAGGGTAGGGCAAACAGAGACCCGATTAGATCATTTTATATTATGGTTAATTTAAGAATTCAGCAAAATTCTATCACATTTGTTCAATTTACGTCGCTCCTATTTCGGATAGCGTACTGGGCTAGCCGGCATCCTAAAGCGCGTGGAGTGGCGAGTAAAATGCACTATTAAACTTGTATGATAGGGCAATCAGAGACGCGATTAGATCATTTTATATTTTGTTTAATACAAGATTTCAGGGAAATTCTATCACATTTGTTCAATTCGTGTCGCTCATATTTCAGATAGCGTATTGGGCTAAGCGGCATCTCAAAGCGCATGAAATGGCGAGTAAAATGCACTGTTAAACTTCAATGATAGGGCAGTCAGAGACCCGATTAGATCATTTTATATTTTGTTTAATATAAGATTTCAGGGAAATCCTATCACATTTGTTCTATTTACGTCGCTCCTATTTCAGTTAGCGTATTCGGCTAACCGGCATCTCAAAGCGCATGAAATGGCGAATAAAATGGACTATTAAACTTCTAGGGTAGGGCAAACAGAGACCCGATTAGATCATTTTATATTACGGTTAATATAAGAATTCAGCGTAATTCTATCACATTTCTTCAAATTACGTCGCTCCTATTTCAGATAGCGTACTGGGCTGGCCGGCATCTTAAAGCGCGTGGAATGGCGAGTAAAATGCACTGTTAAACCTCTATGATAGGGCAGTCAGAGACCCGATTAGATCATTTTATATTTTGTTTAATATAAGATTTCACACAAATCCTATCACATTTGTTCTATTTACGTCGCTCCTATTTCAGTTAGCGTATTCGGCTAACCGGCATCTCAAAGCGCATGAAATGGCGAATAAAATGGACTATTAAACTTCTAGGGTAGGGCAAACAGAGACCCGATTAGATCATTTTATATTACGGTTAATATAAGAATTCAGCGTAATTCTATCACATTTCTTCAAATTACGTCGCTCCTATTTCAGATAGCGTACTGGGCTGGCCGGCATCTTAAAGCGCGTGGAATGGCGAGTAAAATGCACTATTAAACTTCTATGATAGGGCAATCAGTGACCTGATTAGATCATTTTATATTATAGTTAATTTAAGAATTCAGCGAAATTCTATCACATTTGTTCAATTTACGTCGCTCCTATTTCAGATAGCGTATTGGGCTAAGCGGCATCTCAAAGCGCATAAAATGGCGAGTAAAATGCAATACTAAACCTCTAGGATAATGCAAACAGAGACCCGATTAGATCATTTTATATTTTTGTTAATATAAGTATTCAGCGAAATTCTATCACATTTGTTCAATTTACGTCGCTCATATTTCCGATAGCGTATTGGGCTAAGCGGCATCTCAAAGCGCATGAAATGACGAGTGAAATGCACTATTAAACTTCTAGGGTAGGGCAATCAGTGACCCGATGAGATCATTTGATATTATAGTTAATCTAAGAATTCAGCGAAATTCTATCACATTTGTTCAATTTACGTCGCTCCTATTTCAGATAGCGTATTGGGCAAAGCGGCATCTCAAAGCGCATGAAATGACGAGTAAAATGCACTATTGAAGTTCTAGGGTAGGGCAAACAGAGACCCGATTAGATCATTTTATATTACGGTTAATATAAGAATGCAGCGTAATTCTATCACATTTGTTCAAGTTACGTCGCTCCTATTTCAGATAGCGTACTGGGCTAGGCGGCATCTTAAAGCGCGTGGAATGGCGAGTAAAATGCACTACTAATCTTCTATGATAGGGCAATCTGAGACCAGATTAGATCATTTTATATTCTGTTTAATATAAGATTTCAGGGAAATTCTATCACATTTGTTCAATTTACGTCGCTCCTATTTCAGATAGCGTATTGGGCTAAGCGGCAACTGAAAGCGCATGAAATGACGAGTGAAATGCACTATTAAAATTCTAGGGTAGGGCGAACACAGACCCGATTCGATCATTTTACATTAAGGTTAATATAAGAATTCAGGGAAATTCTATCACATTTGTTCAATTTACGTCGCTCCTATTTCAGATAGCGTATTGGGCTACGCGGCATCACAAAGCGCATGAAATGGCGAATAAAATGCACTATTAAACTTCTAGGGTAGGGCAAACAGAGACCCGATTAGATCATTTTGTACTATGGTTAATTTAAGAATTCAGCAAAATTCTATCACGTTTGTTCAATTTACGTCGCTCCTGTTGCAGATAGCGTGTTGGGTTAAGCGGCATCTCGAAGCGCATGAAATGGCGAGAATAATGCACTATTAAACTTCTAGGATAAGGCAAACAGATACCCGA
Organism: Macropis europaea; assembly: GCA_916610135.2. NCBI lineage: Eukaryota > Metazoa > Arthropoda > Insecta > Hymenoptera > Melittidae > Macropis > Macropis europaea. The sequence continues at coordinate 196,577 of CAKAJE020001277.1, read as the reverse complement.
TTAGATCATTTTATATTATGGTTAATATAAGAATTCAGCAAAATTCTATCACATTTGTTCAATTTACGTCGCTCCTATTTCGGATAGCGTACTGGGCTAGGCGGCATCCTAAAGCGCGTGAAATGGCGAGTAAAATGCACTATTAAACTCCTAGGGTAGGGCAAACAGAGACCCGATTAGATCATTTTATATTATGGTTAATTTAAGAATTCAGCAAGATTCTATCACATTTGTTGAATTTACGTCGCTCCTATTTCTGATAGCGTACTGGGCTAGGCGGCATCTTAAAGCGCGTGGACTGGCGAGTAAAATGCACTGTTAAACTTCTATGATAGGGCAGTCAGAGACCCGATTAGATCATTTTATATTTTGTTTAATATAAGATTTCAGGGAAATCCTATCACATTTGTTCTATTTACGTCGCTCATATTTCAGATAGCGTATTGGGCTAAGCGGCATCTCAAAGCGCATGAAATGGCGAGTAAAATGCACTATTAAACTCCTAGGGTAGGGCAAACAGAGACCCTATTACATCATTTTATATTATGGTTAATTTAAGAATTCAGCGAAATTCTATCACATTTGTTCCATTTACGTCGCTCCAATTTCAGATAGCGTATTTGGCTAAGCGGCATCTCAAAGCGCATCAAATGGCGAATAAAATGCACTATTAAACTTCTAGGCTAGGGCGAACAGAGACCCGAGCAGATCATTTTACATTATGGTTAATAAAAGAATTCAGCGTAATTCTATCACATTTGTTCAACTTACGTCGCTCCTATTTCAGATAGCGTATTGGGCTAAGCGGCATCTCAAGGCGCATGAAATGGCGAGTGAAATGCACTATTAGACTTCTATGGTAGGGCGAACAGAGACCCGTTTGGATCATTTTACATTAATGTTAATATAAGGATTCACGAAAATTCTATCACATTCGTTCAATTTAGGTCGCTCCTATTTCAGATAGCGTATTGGGCTAAGCGGCATCTCAAAGCGCATGAAATGGCGAGTGAAATGCACTATAAGACTTCCATGGTAGGGCGAACAGAGACCAGATTAGATCATTTTACATTCTGGTTAATAAAATAAGTCAGCGAAATTCTATCATATTTGTTCAACCTTCGTCGCTCGTATTTCAGATAGCGTATTGAGCTAAGCGGCATCTCGAAGCGCATGAAATGGCGAGTATAATGCACTATTAAACTTCTAGGATAAGGCAAACAGATACCCGATTAGATCATTTTATATTACGGTTAATATAAGAATGCAGCGTAATTCTATCACATTTGTTCAAGTTACGTCGCTCCTATTTCAGATAGCGTACTGGGCTAGGCGGCACCTTAAAGCGCGTGGAATGGCGAATAAAATGCACTATTAAACTTCTAGGCTAGGGCGAACAGAGAACCGATTAGATCATTTTACATTCTGGTTAATAAAATAATTCAGCGAAATTCTATCACATTTGTTCAACTTTCGTTGCTCCTATTTCAGATAGCGTATTAGGTTAAGCGGCATCTCAAAGCGCATGAAATGGCGAGTAAAATGCACTATTAAACTTCTAGGGTAGGGCAAACAGAGACCCGATTAGATCATTTTATATTATGGTTAATTTAAGAATTCAGCAAAATTCTATCACATTTGTTCAATTTACGTCGCTCCTATTTCGGATAGCGTACTGGGCTAGGCGGCATCCTAAAGCGCGTGGAGTGGCGAGTAAAATGCACTATTAAAGTTGTATGATAGGGCAATCAGAGACGCGATTAGATCATTTTATATTTTGTTTAATACAAGATTTCAGGGAAATTCTATCACATTTGTTCAATTCGTGTCGCTGATATTTCAGATAGCGTATTGGGCTAAGCGGCATCTCAAAGCGCATGAAATGGCGAGTAAAATGCACTATTAAACTCCTAGGGTAGGGCAAACAGAGACCCGATTAGATCATTTTATATTATGGTTAATTTAAGAATTGAGCGAAATTCTATCACATTCGTTCAATTTAGGTCGCTCCTATTTCAGATAGCGTATTGGGCTAAGCGGCATCTCAAAGCGCATGAAATGGCGAGTGAAATGCACTATAAGACTTCTATGGTAGGGCGAACAGAGACCAGATTAGATCATTTTACATGCTGGTTAATAAAATAATTCAGCGAAATTCTATCACATTTGTTCAACTTTCGTCGCTCCTATTTCAGATAGCGTATTGAGCTAAGCGGCATCTCGAAGCGCATGAAATGGCGAGTATAATGCACTATTAAACTTCTAGGATAGGGCAAACAGATACCAGGTTAGATCATTTTATATTACGGTTAATATAAGAATGCAGCGTAATTCTATCACATTTGTTCCAGTTACGTCGCTCCTATTTCAGATAGCGTACTGGGCTAGGCGGCATCTTAAAGCGCGTGGAATGGCGAGTAAAATGCACTACTAATCTTCTATGATAGGGCAATCAGAGACCCGATTAGATCATTTTATATTTTGTTTAATATAAGATTTCAGGGAAATTCTATCACATTTGTTCAATTTACGTCGCTCCTATTTCAGATAGCGTATTGGGCTGAGCGGCAACTGAAAGCGCATGAAATGGCGAGTGAAATGCACTATTAAACTTCTAGGGTAGGGCGAACAGAGACCCGATTAGATCATTTTACATTAAGGTTAATATAAGAATTCAGGGAAATTCTATCACATTTGTTCAATTTACGTCGCTCCTATTTCAGATAGCGTATTGGGCTACGCGGCATCACAAAGCGCATGAAATGGCGAATAAAATGCACTATTAAACTTCTAGGCTAGGGCGAACAGAGACCCGATAAGATCATTTTACATTCTGGTTTTAAAATAATTCAGCGAAGTTCTATCACATTTGTTCAACTTTCGTTGCTCCTATTTCAGATAGCGTATTGGGCTACGCGGCATCACAAAGCGCATGCAATGGCGAACAAAATGCACTATTAAACTTCTAGGCTAGGGCGAACAGAGACCCGATTAGATCATTTTACATTCTGGTTAATAAAATAATTCAGCGAAATTCTATCACATTTGTTCAACTTTCGTTGCTCCTATTTCAGATAGCGTAGTGGGTTAAGCGGCAACTCAAAGCGCATGAAATGGCGCGTAAAATGCACTATTAAACTTCTAGGGTAGGGCAAACAGAGACCCGATTAGATCATTTTATATTATGGTTAATTTAAGAATTCAGCAAAATTCTATCACATTTGTTCAATTTACGTCGCTCCTATTTCGGATAGCGTACTGGGCTAGGCGGCATCCTAAAGCGCGTGGAGTGGCGAGTAAAATGCACTATTAAACTTGTATGATAGGGCAATCAGAGACCAGATTAGATCATTTTATATTTTGTTTAATATAAGATTTCAGGGAAATTCTATCACATTTGTTCAATTTACGTCGCTCCTATTTCAGATAGCGTATTGGGATAAGCGGCAACTGAAAGCGCATGAAATGGCGAGTGAAATGCACTATTAAACTTCTAGGGTAGGGCGAACAGAGACCCGATTAGATCATTTTACATTAAGGTTAATATAAGAATTCAGGGAAATTCTATCACATTTGTTCAATTTACGTCGCTCCTATTTCAGATAGCGTATTGGGCTACGCGGCATCACAAAGCGCATGAAATGGCGAATACAATGCACTATTAAACTTCTAGGCTAGGGCGAACAGAGACCCGATTAGATCATTTTACATTCTGGTTAATAAATGAATTCATCGAAATTCTATCACATTTGTTCAACTTTCGTTGCTCCTATTTCAGATAGCGTATTGGGCTACGCGGCATCATAAAGCGCATGCAATGGCGAATAAAATGCACTATTAAACTTCTAGGCTAGGGCAATCAGAGACCCGATTAGATCATTTTATATTTTGTTTAATATAAGATTTCAGGGAAATTCTATCACATTTGTTCAATTTACATCGCTCCTATTTCAAATAGCTATTGGGCTAAGCGTCATCTCAAAGCGCATGAAATGACGAGAGAAATGCACTATTAAACTTCTAGGGTAAGGCAAACAGAGACCCGAATAGATCATTTTATATTATGGTTAATTTAAGAATTGAGCGAAATTCTATCACATTTGTTCAAGTTACGTCGCTCCTATTTCAGATAGCGTACTGGGCTAGGCGGCATCTTAAAGCGCATGAAATGACGAGTGAAATGCACTATTAAACTTCTAGGGTAGGGCGAACACAGACCCGATTAGATCATTTTACATTAAGGTTAATATAAGAATTCAGGGAAATTCTATCACATTTGTTCAATTTACGTCGCTCCTATTTCAGATAGCGTATTGGGCTACGCGGCATCACAAAGCGCATGAAATGGCGAATAAAATGCACTATTAAACTTCTAGGCTAGGGCGAACAGAGACCCGATTAGATCATTTTACATTCTGGTTAATAAAATAATTCAGCGAAATTCTATCACATTTGTTCAACTTTCGTTGCTCCTATTTCAGATAGCGTATTGGGCTAAGCGGCATCTCAAGGCGCATGAAATGGCGAGTGAAATGCACTATTAGACTTCTATGGTAGGGCGAACAGAGACCCGATTGGATCATTTTACATTAAGGTTAATATAAGAATTCACGGAAATTCTATCACATTTGTTCAATTTACGTCGCTCCTATTCCAGATAGCGTATTGGGCTAAGCGGCATCTCAAAGCGCATGAAATGGCGAGTAAAATGCGCTATTAAACTTCCAGGATAAGGCAAGCAGAGACCCGATTAGATCATTTTATATTAGGGTTAATATAAGAATTCAGCGTAATTCTATCACATTTGTTCAAGTTACGACGCTCCTATTTCAGATAGGGTACTGGGCTAGGCGGCATCTCAAAGCGCGTGGAATGGCGAGTAAAATGCACTACTAAACTTCTATGATAGGGCAATCAGAGACCCGATTAGATCATTTTATATTTTGTTTAATATAAGATTTCAGGGAAATAGTATCACATTTGTTGAATTTACGTCGCTCCTATTCCAGATAGCGTATTCGGCTAAGCGGCATCTCAAAGCGCATGAAATGACGAGTAAAATGCACTATTAAACTTCTAGGGTAGGGCAAGCAGAGACCCGATTAGATCATTTTATATTATGGTTAATTTAAGAATTCAGCAAAATTCTATCACATTCGTTCAATTTAGGTCGCTCCTATTTCAGATAGCGTATTGGGCTAAGCGGCATCTCAAAGCGCATGAAATGGCGAGTGAAATGCACTATAAGACTTCTATGGTAGGGCGAACAGAGACCAGATTAGATCATTTTACATTCTGGTTAATAAAATCATTCAGCGAAATTCTATCACATATGTTCAACTTTCGTCGCTCGTATTTCAGATAGCGTATTGAGCTAAGCGGCATCTCGAAGCGCATGAAATGGCGAGTATAATGCACTATTAAACTTCTAGGATAAGGCAAACAGATACCCGATGAGATCATTTTATATTACGGTTAATATAAGAATACAGCAAAATTCTATCACATTTGTTCAACTTACGTCGCTCCTATTTCAGATAGTGTACCGGGCTAGGCGGCACCTTAAAGCACGTGGAATGACGAGTAAAATGCACTACTAAACTTCTATGATAGGGCAATCAGAGACCCGATTAGATCATTTTATATTTTGTTTAATATAAGATTTCACGGAAATTCTATCACATTTGTTCAATTTACGGCGCTCCTATTTCAGATAGCGTATTGGGCTATGCGGCATCTCAAAGCGCATAAAATGGCGAGTAAAATGCACTATTAAACTTCTAGGGTAGGGCAAACAGAGACCTGATGAGATCATTTTATATTATGGTTAATTTATGAATTCAGGGGAATTCTATCACATTTGTTCAATTTACGTCGCTCCTATTTCAGATAGCGTATTGGGCTAAGCGGCCTCTAAAAGCGCATGAAATGGCGAGTAAAATGCGCTATTAAACTTCTAGGATAAGGCAAACGGAGACCCGATTAGTTCATTTTATATTAGGGTTAATATAAGAATTCAGCGTAATTCTATCACATTTGTTCATCTTACGTCGCTCCTATTTCAGATAGCCTACTGTGCTAGGCGGCATCTTAAAGCGCGTGGAAGGGCGAGTAAAATGCACTACTAAACTTCTATGATAGAGCAATCAGAGACCCGATTAGATCATTTTATATTTTGTTCAATATAAGATTTCAGGGAAAATCTATCACATTTGTTCAATTTACGTCGCTCCTATTTCAGATAGCGTATTGGGCTAACCGGCATCTCAAAGCGCATGAAATGGCGAGCAAAATGCACTATTATACTTCTAGGGTAGGGCAAACAGAGACCCGATTAGATCATTTTGTACTATGGTTAATTTAAGAATTCAGCAAAATTCTATCACGTTTGTTCAATTTACGTCGCTCCTATTGCAGATAGCGTATTGGGTTAAGCGGCAGCTCAAAGCGCATGAAATTGCGAGTAAAATGCACTATTAAACTTCCAGGCTAGGGCGAACAGAGACCCGATTAGATCATTTTACATTCTGGTTAATAAAATAATTCAGCGAAATTCTATCACATTTGTTCAACTTTCGTTGCTCCTATTTCAGATAGCGTATTGGGTTAAGCGGCATCTCAAAGCGCATGAAATGGCGAGTACAATGCACTATTAAACTTGTAGGGTAGGGCAAACAGAGACCCGATTAGATCATTTTATATTATGGTTAATTTAAGAATTCAGCAAAATTCTATCACATTTGTTCAATTTACGTCGCTCCTATTTCGGATAGCGTACTGGGCTAGGCGGCATCCTAAATCGCGTGGAGTGGCGAGTAAAATGCACTATTAAACTTGTATGATAGGGCAATCAGAGACGCGATTAGATCATTTTATATTTTGTTTAATACAAGATTTCAGGGAAATTCTATCACATTTGTTCAATTCGTGTCGCTCATATTTCAGATAGCGTATTGGGCTAAGCGGCATCTCAAAGCGCATGAAATGGCGAGTAAAATGCACTGTTAAACTTCAATGATAGGGCAGTCAGAGACCCGGTTACATCATTTTATATTTTGTTTAATTTAAGAATTCAGCAAGATTCTATCACATTTGTTGAATTTACGTCGCTCCTATTTCAGATAGCGTACTGGGCTAGGCGGCATCTTAAAGCGCGTGGAATGGCGAGTAAAATGCACTATTAAACTTCTATGATAGGGCAGTCAGAGACCCGATTAGATCATTTTATATTTTGTTTAATATAAGATTTCAGGGAAATCCTATCACATTTGTTCTATTTACGTCGCTCCTATTTCAGTTAGCGTATTCGGCTAACCGGCATCTCAAAGCGCATGAAATGGCGAATAAAATGGACTATTAAACTTCTAGGGTAGGGCAAACAGAGACCCGATTAGATCATTTTATATTACGGTTAATATAAGAATTCAGCGTAATTCTATCACATTTCTTCAAATTTCGTCGCTCTTATTTCAGATAGCGTACTGGGCTGGCCGGCATCTCAAAGCGCATGAAATGGCGAGCAAAATGCACTATTAAACTTCTAGGGTAGGGCAAACAGAGACCCGATTAGATCATTTTGTACTATGGTTAATTTAAGAATTCAGCAAAATTCTATCACGTTTGTTCAATTTACGTCTCTCCTATTGCAGATAGCGTGTTGGGTTAAGCGGCATCTCGAAGCGCATGAAATGGCGAGAATAATGCACTATTAAACTTCTAGGATAAGGCAAACAGATACCCGATTAGATGATTTTATATTATGGTTAATATAAGAATTCAGCGAAATTCTATCACATTTGTTCAATTTACATCGCTCCTATTTCAGATAGCGTATTGGGCTAAGCGGCATCTCAAAGCGCATGAAATGGCGAGTAAAATGCACTATTAAACTTCTAGGGTAAGGCAAACAGAGACCCGATTAGATCATTTTATATTACGGTTAATATAAGAATTCAGCGTAATTCTATCACATTTGTTCAACATACGTCGCTCCTATTTCAGATAGTGTACTGGGCTAGGCGGCATCTTAAAGCGCGTGGAAGGGCGAGTAAAATGCACTACTAAACTTCTATGGTAGGGCAATCAGAGTCCCGTTTAGATCATTTTATGTATTGTTAAATATAAGATTTCAGGGAAATTCTATCACATTTGTTCAATGTACGTCGCTCCTATTTCAGATAGCGTATTGGCCTAAGCGGCATCTCAAAGCGCAAGAAATGGCGAGTAAAACGCACTATTAAGCTTCTAGGGTTGGGCACATATAGACCCGATTAGATCATTTTATATTCTGGTTAATTTAAGAATTCAGCGAAATCCTATCACATTTGTTCATTTTACGTCGCTCCTATTTCAGATAGCGTATTGGGCTAGGCGGCATCTTAAAGCGCGTGGAATGGCGAGTCAAATGCACTATTAAACTTCTATAATAGGGCAATCAGAGACCCGATTAGGTCATTTCATATTATGGTTAATTTAAGAATTCAGCGAAATTCTATCACATTTGTTCAATTTACATCGCTCCTATTTCAAATAGCGTATTGGGCTAAGCGGCATCTCCATGCGCATGAAATGGCGAGTAAAATGCATTATTAAACTTCTAGGATAAGGCAAATGGAGACCCGATTAGACCATTTTATATTACGGTTAATATAAGAATTCAGCGTTATTCTATCACATTTGTTCAACTTACGTCGCTCCTATTTCAGATAGCGTACTCGGATAGGCGGCATCTTAAAGCGCGTGGAAAGGCGAGTAAAATGCACTATTAAACTTCGAGGGTAATGCAAACAGAGACCCGATTAGATCATTTTATATTACGGTTAATATAAGATTTCAGGGAAATTCTATCACATTTGTTCAATTTACGTCGCTCCTATTTCAGATAGCTATTGGGCTAAGCGGCATCTCAAAGCTCATGAAATGACGAGAGAAATGCACTATTAAACTTCTTGGGTAGGGCGAACAGAGACCCGATTACATCATCTTATATTATGGTTAATATAAGAATTCAGCGATATTCTATCGCATTTGTTCAATTTGCGTCGCTCCTATTTCAGATAGCGTATTGGGCTAAGCGGCATCTAAAAGCGCATGAAATGACGAATAAAATGCACTATTAAGCTTCTACGCTAGGGCGAACAGAGACCCGATTAGATCATTTAACATTATGGTAAATAAAAGAATTCAGCGAAATTCTATCACATTTGTTCAATTTACGTCGCTCCTATTTCAGATAGCGTACTGGGCTAGGCGGCATCTCAAAGCGCATGAAATGACGAGTAAAATGATCTATTAAACTTCTAGGGTAGGGCAATCAGAGACCCGATTAGTTCATTTTATATTTTGGTTAATATAAGAATCCAGCGAAATTCTATCACATTTGTTCAATTTACGTCGCTCCTATTTCAGATAGCGTATTGGGCTAACCGGCATCTCAAAGCGCACGAAAGCGCGAGTAAAATGCACTATTAAACTTCTAGGGTGGGGCAATCAGAGACCCGGTAAGAACATTTTATATTACGGTTAATATAAGAATTCAGCGAAGTTCTATTACATTTGTTCAATTTACGTCGCTCCTATTTCAGATAGCTTATTGGGCTAAGCGGCAACTCAAAGCGCATGAAATGCCGAGTGAAATGCACTATTAAACTTCTAGGGTAGGGCGAACAAAGACCAGATTAGATCATTTTACATTAAGGTTAAAATAAGAATTCAGCGAAATTCTATCACATTTGTTCAATTTACGTCGCTCCTATTTCAGATAGCGTATTGGGCTAAGCTGCATCTCAAAGCGCAAGAAATGGCTCGTACAATGCACTATTCAACTTCTAGGGTAGGGCAAACAGAGACCGGATTAGATCATTTTATATTTTGGTTAATATAAGAATTCAGCGAAATTCTATCACATTTGTTCAATTTACGTCGCTCCTATTTCAGATAGCGTTTTGGGCTAAGAGGCATCTCAAAGCGCATGAAATGGCGAGTAAAACGCACTATTAAACTTCTAGGATAAGGCAAACAGAGACCCGATTAGATCATTTTATATTACGGTTAATATAAGAAATCAGCGTAATTCTGTCAGATTCGTTCAACTTACGTAGCTCCTATTTCAGATAGCGTACTGGGCTAGGCGGCATCTTAAAGCGCGTGGAATGGCGAGTAAAATGCTATATTAAACTTCTATGATAGGGCAATCAGAGACCCGATTAGATCATTTTATATTTTGGTTAATATAAGAATTCAGCGAAATTCTATCACATTTGTTCAATTTACGTCGCTCCTATTTCAGATAGCTTATTGGGCTAAGCGGCATCGCAAAGCGCATGAATTGACGAGTGAAATGCACTATTAAACTTCTTGGGTAGGGCGAACAAAGACCCGATTAGATCATTTTATATTATGGTTAATTTAAGAATTCAGCGAAATTCTCTCACATTTGTTCAATTTACGTCGCTGATATTTCAGATAGCGTATTGGGCTAAGCGGCATCTCAAAGCGCAAGAAATGGCGAGTAAAATGCACTATTAAACTTCTAGGGTAGGGCAAACAGAGACCCGATTAGGTCATTTCATATTATGGTTAATTTAAGAATTCAGAAAAATTCTATCACATTTGTTCAATTTACGTCGCTCCTATTTCAGATAGCGTACCCGGATAGGCGGCATCTTAAAGCACGAGGAATGGCGAGTAAAATGCACTATTAAACTTCTATGATAGGGCAATCAGAGACCCGATTAGATCATTTTATATTTTGGTTAATATAAGAATTCAGCGAAATTCTATCACATTTGTTTAATTTACGTCGCTCCTATTTCAGCTAGCGTATTGGGCTAAGCGGCATCTCAAAGCGCATGAAATGGCGAGTAAAATGCACTATTAAACTTCTAGGGTAGGGCAATCAGAGACCCGATTAGATCATTTTATATTTTGGTTAATATAAGAATCCAGCGAAATTCTATCACATTTGTTCAATTTACGTCGCTCCTATTTCAGATAGCGTATTGGGCTAAGCGGCATCTCAAAGCGCATGGAATGGCGAGCGAAATGCACTATTAAACTTCTAGGGTATGGCGAACAGAGACCCGAATAGATCATTTTATATTACGGTTATTATAAGAATTCAGCGTAATTCTATCACATTTGTTCAACTAACGTCGCTCCTATTTCAGATAGCGTATTGGGCTATGCGGCATCTCAAAGCGCATGAAATGACGAGAGAAATGCACTATTAAACTTCTTGGGTAGGGCGAACAGAGACCCGATTAGATCATTTTATATTTTGGTTAATATAAGAATTCAGCAAAATTCTGTCACATTTGTTCAATTTACGTCGCTCCAATTTCAGATAGCTTATTGGGCTAAGCGGCAACTCAGAGCGCATGAAATGACGAGTGAAATGCACTATTAAACTTCCAGGCTAGGGCGAACAGAGACCCGATTAGATCATTTTACATTCTGGTTAATAAAATAATTCAGCGAAATTCTATCACATTTGTTCAACTTTCGTTGCTCCTATTTCAGATAGCGTATTGGGTTAAGCGGCATCTCAAAGCGCATGAAATGGCGAGTACAATGCACTATTAAACTTGTAGGGTAGGGCAAACAGAGACCCGATTAGATCATTTTATATTATGGTTAATTTAAGAATTCAGCAAAATTCTATCACATTTGTTCAATTTACGTCGCTCCTATTTCGGATAGCGTACTGGGCTAGGCGGCATCCTAAATCGCGTGGAGTGGCGAGTAAAATGCACTATTAAACTTGTATGATAGGGCAATCAGAGACGCGATTAGATCATTTTATATTTTGTTTAATACAAGATTTCAGGGAAATTCTATCACATTTGTTCAATTCGTGTCGCTCATATTTCAGATAGCGTATTGGGCTAAGCGGCATCTCAAAGCGCATGAAATGGCGAGTAAAATGCACTGTTAAACTTCAATGATAGGGCAGTCAGAGACCCGGTTACATCATTTTATATTTTGTTTAATTTAAGAATTCAGCAAGATTCTATCACATTTGTTGAATTTACGTCGCTCCTATTTCAGATAGCGTACTGGGCTAGGCGGCATCTTAAAGCGCGTGGAATGGCGAGTAAAATGCACTATTAAACTTCTATGATAGGGCAGTCAGAGACCCGATTAGATCATTTTATATTTTGTTTAATATAAGATTTCAGGGAAATCCTATCACATTTGTTCTATTTACGTCGCTCCTATTTCAGTTAGCGTATTCGGCTAACCGGCATCTCAAAGCGCATGAAATGGCGAATAAAATGGACTATTAAACTTCTAGGGTAGGGCAAACAGAGACCCGATTAGATCATTTTATATTACGGTTAATATAAGAATTCAGCGTAATTCTATCACATTTCTTCAAATTTCGTCGCTCTTATTTCAGATAGCGTACTGGGCTGGCCGGCATCTCAAAGCGCATGAAATGTCGAGCAAAATGCACTATTAAACTTCTAGGGTAGGGCAAACAGAGACCCGATTAGATCATTTTGTACTATGGTTAATTTAAGAATTCAGCAAAATTCTATCACGTTTGTTCAATTTACGTCTCTCCTATTGCAGATAGCGTGTTGGGTTAAGCGGCATCTCGAAGCGCATGAAATGGCGAGAATAATGCACTATTAAACTTCTAGGATAAGGCAAACAGATACCCGATTAGATGATTTTATATTATGGTTAATATAAGAATTCAGCGAAATTCTATCACATTTGTTCAATTTACATCGCTCCTATTTCAGATAGCGTATTGGGCTAAGCGGCATCTCAAAGCGCATGAAATGGCGAGTAAAATGCACTATTAAACTTCTAGGGTAAGGCAAACAGAGACCCGATTAGATCATTTTATATTACGGTTAATATAAGAATTCAGCGTAATTCTATCACATTTGTTCAACATACGTCGCTCCTATTTCAGATAGTGTACTGGGCTAGGCGGCATCTTAAAGCGCGTGGAAGGGCGAGTAAAATGCACTACTAAACTTCTATGGTAGGGCAATCAGAGTCCCGTTTAGATCATTTTATGTATTGTTAAATATAAGATTTCAGGGAAATTCTATCACATTTGTTCAATGTACGTCGCTCCTATTTCAGATAGCGTATTGGCCTAAGCGGCATCTCAAAGCGCAAGAAATGGCGAGTAAAACGCACTATTAAGCTTCTAGGGTTGGGCACATATAGACCCGATTAGATCATTTTATATTCTGGTTAATTTAAGAATTCAGCGAAATCCTATCACATTTGTTCATTTTACGTCGCTCCTATTTCAGATAGCGTATTGGGCTAGGCGGCATCTTAAAGCGCGTGGAATGGCGAGTCAAATGCACTATTAAACTTCTATAATAGGGCAATCAGAGACCCGATTAGGTCATTTCATATTATGGTTAATTTAAGAATTCAGCGAAATTCTATCACATTTGTTCAATTTACATCGCTCCTATTTCAAATAGCGTATTGGGCTAAGCGGCATCTCCATGCGCATGAAATGGCGAGTAAAATGCATTATTAAACTTCTAGGATAAGGCAAATGGAGACCCGATTAGACCATTTTATATTACGGTTAATATAAGAATTCAGCGTTATTCTATCACATTTGTTCAACTTACGTCGCTCCTATTTCAGATAGCGTACTCGGATAGGCGGCATCTTAAAGCGCGTGGAAAGGCGAGTAAAATGCACTATTAAACTTCGAGGGTAATGCAAACAGAGACCCGATTAGATCATTTTATATTACGGTTAATATAAGATTTCAGGGAAATTCTATCACATTTGTTCAATTTACGTCGCTCCTATTTCAGATAGCTATTGGGCTAAGCGGCATCTCAAAGCTCATGAAATGACGAGAGAAATGCACTATTAAACTTCTTGGGTAGGGCGAACAGAGACCCGATTACATCATCTTATATTATGGTTAATATAAGAATTCAGCGATATTCTATCGCATTTGTTCAATTTGCGTCGCTCCTATTTCAGATAGCGTATTGGGCTAAGCGGCATCTAAAAGCGCATGAAATGACGAATAAAATGCACTATTAAGCTTCTACGCTAGGGCGAACAGAGACCCGATTAGATCATTTAACATTATGGTAAATAAAAGAATTCAGCGAAATTCTATCACATTTGTTCAATTTACGTCGCTCCTATTTCAGATAGCGTACTGGGCTAGGCGGCATCTCAAAGCGCATGAAATGACGAGTAAAATGATCTATTAAACTTCTAGGGTAGGGCAATCAGAGACCCGATTAGTTCATTTTATATTTTGGTTAATATAAGAATCCAGCGAAATTCTATCACATTTGTTCAATTTACGTCGCTCCTATTTCAGATAGCGTATTGGGCTAACCGGCATCTCAAAGCGCACGAAAGCGCGAGTAAAATGCACTATTAAACTTCTAGGGTGGGGCAATCAGAGACCCGGTAAGAACATTTTATATTACGGTTAATATAAGAATTCAGCGAAGTTCTATTACATTTGTTCAATTTACGTCGCTCCTATTTCAGATAGCTTATTGGGCTAAGCGGCAACTCAAAGCGCATGAAATGACGAGTGAAATGCACTATTAAACTTCTAGGGTAGGGCGAACAAAGACCAGATTAGATCATTTTACATTAAGGTTAAAATAAGAATTCAGCGAAATTCTATCACATTTGTTCAATTTACGTCGCTCCTATTTCAGATAGCGTATTGGGCTAAGCTGCATCTCAAAGCGCAAGAAATGGCTCGTACAATGCACTATTCAACTTCTAGGGTAGGGCAAACAGAGACCGGATTAGATCATTTTATATTTTGGTTAATATAAGAATTCAGCGAAATTCTATCACATTTGTTCAATTTACGTCGCTCCTATTTCAGATAGCGTTTTGGGCTAAGAGGCATCTCAAAGCGCATGAAATGGCGAGTAAAATGCACTATTAAACTTCTAGGATAAGGCAAACAGAGACCCGATTAGATCATTTTATATTACGGTTAATATAAGAAATCAGCGTAATTCTGTCAGATTCGTTCAACTTACGTAGCTCCTATTTCAGATAGCGTACTGGGCTAGGCGGCATCTTAAAGCGCGTGGAATGGCGAGTAAAATGCTATATTAAACTTCTATGATAGGGCAATCAGAGACCCGATTAGATCATTTTATATTTTGGTTAATATAAGAATTCAGCGAAATTCTATCACATTTGTTCAATTTACGTCGCTCCAATTTCAGATAGCTTATTGGGCTAAGCGGCATCGCAAAGCGCATGAATTGACGAGTGAAATGCACTATTAAACTTCTTGGGTAGGGCGAACAAAGACCCGATTAGATCATTTTATATTATGGTTAATTTAAGAATTCAGCGAAATTCTCTCACATTTGTTCAATTTACGTCGCTGATATTTCAGATAGCGTATTGGGCTAAGCGGCATCTCAAAGCGCAAGAAATGGCGAGTAAAATGCACTATTAAACTTCTAGGGTAGGGCAAACAGAGACCCGATTAGGTCATTTCATATTATGGTTAATTTAAGAATTCAGAAAAATTCTATCACATTTGTTCAATTTACGTCGCTCCTATTTCAGATAGCGTACCCGGATAGGCGGCATCTTAAAGCACGAGGAATGGCGAGTAAAATGCACTATTAAACTTCTATGATAGGGCAATCAGAGACCCGATTAGATCATTTTATATTTTGGTTAATATAAGAATCCAGCGAAATTCTATCACATTTGTTCAATTTACGTCGCTCCTATTTCAGATAGCGTATTGGGCTAAGCGGCATCTCAAAGCGCATGGAATGGCGAGCGAAATGCACTATTAAACTCCTAGGGTATGGCGAACAGAGACCCGAATAGATCATTTTATATTACGGTTATTATAAGAATTCAGCGTAATTCTATCACATTTGTTCAACTAACGTCGCTCCTATTTCAGATAGCGTATTGGGCTATGCGGCATCTCAAAGCGCATGAAATGACGAGAGAAATGCACTATTAAACTTCTTGGGTAGGGCGAACAGAGACCCGATTAGATCATTTTATATTTTGGTTAATATAAGAATTCAGCAAAATTCTGTCACATTTGTTCAACTTACGTCGCTCCAATTTCAGATAGCTTATTGGGCTAAGCGGCAACTCAGAGCGCATGAAATGACGAGTGAAATGCACTGTTAAACTTCTAGGGTAGGGCGAACAAAAACCCGATTAGATCATTTTATATTTTGGTTAATATAAGAATTCAGCGAAATTCTGTCACATTTGTTCAATTTACGTCGCTCCAATTTCAGATAGCTTATTGGGCTAAGCGGCATCGCAAAGCGCATGAATTGACGAGTGAAATGCACTATTAAACTTCTTGGGTAGGGCGAACAGTGACCCGATTAGATCATTTTATATTATGGTTAAATTAAGAATTCAGCGAAATTCTATCACATTTGTTCAATTTACGTCGCTCCTATTTCAGATAGCGTATTGGGCTAAGCGGCATCTCAAAGCGCATGAAATGGCGAGTAAAATGCACTATTAAACTTCTAGGGTAGAGCAATCAGAGACCCGATTAGATCATTTTATATTTTGTTCAATATAAGATTTCAGGGAAAATCTATCACATTTGTTCAATTTACGTCGCTCCTATTTCAGATAGCGTATTGGGCTAACCGGCTTCTCAACGCGCATGAAATGGCGAATAAAATGGACTATTAAACTTCTAGGGTAGGGCAAACGGAGACCCGATTACATCATTTTATATTACGGTTCATATAAGAATTCAGCGTAATTCTATCACAGTTCTTCAAATTACGTCGCTCCTATTTCAGATAGCGTACTGGGCTGGCCGGCATCATAAAGCGCGTGGAATGGCGAGTAAAATGCACTATTAAACTTCTATGATAGGGCAATCAGTGACCCGATTAGATCATTTTATATTATCGTTAATTTAAGAATTCAGCAAAATTCTATCACATTTGTTCAATTTACGTCGCTCCAATTTCAAATAGCGTATTGGGCTAAGCGGCATCTCAAAGCGCATGAAATGGCGAGCAAAATGCACTATTAAACTTCTAGGGTAGGGCAAACAGAGACCCGATTAGATCATTTTGTACTATGGTTAATTTAAGAATTCAGCAAAATTCTATCACGTTTGTTCAATTTACGTCGCTCCTATTGCAGATAGCGTATAGGGTTAAGCGGCACCTCAAAGCGCAGGAAATTGCGAGTAAAATGCACTATTAAACTTCTAGGGTAGATCAAACAGGGACCCGATTAGATCATTTTATATTATGGTTAATTTAAGAATTCAGCGAAATTCTATCACATTTGTTCAATTTACGTCGCTCCTATTTCAGATAGCGTATTGGGCTAAGCGGCATCTCAAAGCGCATGAAATGGCGAATAAAATGGGCTATTAAACTTCTAGGGTAGGGCAAACAGAGACCCGATTAGATCATTTTATATTACGGTTAATATAAGAATTCAGCGTAATTCTATCACATTTCTTCAAATTACGTCGCTCCAATTTCAGATAGCGTACTGGGCTGGCCGGCATCTTAAAGCGCGTGGAATGGCGAGTAAAATGCACTATTAAACTTCTATGATAGGGCAATCAGTGACCTGATTAGATCATTTTATATTATAGTTAATTTAAGAATTCACTGAAATTCTATCACATTTGTTCAATTTACGTCGCTCCTATTTCAGATAGCGTATTGGGCTAAGAGGCATCTCAAAGCGCATAAAATGGCGAGTAAAATGCAATACTAAACTTCTAGGATAATGCAAACAGAGACCCGATTAGATCATTTTATATTTTTGTTAATATAAGAATTCAGCGAAATTCTATCACATTTGTTCAATTTGCGTCGCTCCTAATTCAGATAGCTATTGGGCTAAGCGGCATCTCAAAGCGCATGAAATGACGAGAGAAATGCACTATTAAACTTCTTGGGTAGGGCGAACAGAGACCCGATTACATCATTTTATATTATGGTTAATATAAGAATTCAGCGAAATTCTATCACATTTGTTCAATTTGCGTCGCTCCTATTTCAGATAGCGTATTGGGCTATGCGGCATCTTAAAGCGCTCGGAATGGCGAGTAAAATGCACTATTAAACTTCTATGCTAGGGCAATCAGAGACCCGTTTAGATCATTTTATATTTTGGTTAATATAAGAATTCAGTGAAATTCTATCACATTTGTTCAATTTACGTCGCTCCTATTTCAGATAGCGTATTGGGCAAAGCGGCATCTCAAAGCGCATGAAATGACGAGTAAAATGCACTATTAAAGTTCTAGGGTAGGGCAAACAGAGACCCGATTAGATCATTTTATATTATGGTTAATTTAAGAATTGAGCGAAATTCTATCACATTTGTTCAACTTTCGTCGCTCCTATTTCAGATAGCGTATTGATCTATGCGGCATCTCGAAGCGCATGAAATGGCGAGTATAATGCACTATTAAACTTCTAGGATAGGGTAAACAGATACCCGGTTAGATCATTTTATATTACGGTTAATATAAGAATGCAGCGTAATTCTATCACATTTGTTCAAGTTACGTCGCTCCTATTTCAGATAGCGTACTGGGCTAGGCGGCATCTTAAAGCGCGTGGAATGGCGAGTAAAATGCACTACTAATCTTCTATGATAGGGCAATCAGAGACCAGATTAGATCATTTTATATTCTGTTTAATATAAGATTTCAGGGAAATTCTATCACATTTGTTCAATTTACGTCGCTCCTATTTCAGATAGCGTATTGGGCTAAGCGGCAACTGAAAGCGCATGAAATGACGAGTGAAATGCACTATTAAACTTCTAGGGTAGGGCGAACACAGACCCGATTCGATCATTTTACATTAAGGTTAATATAAGGATTCAGGGAAATTCTATCACATTTGTTCAATTTACGTCGCTCCTATTTCAGATAGCGTATTGGGCTACGCGGCATCACAAAGCGCATGAAATGGCGAATAAAATGCACTATTAAACTTCTAGGCTAGGGCGAACAGAGACCCGATTAGATCATTTTACATTCTGGTTAATAAAATAATTCAGCGAAATTCTATCACATTTGTTCAACTTTCGTTGCTCCTATTTCAGATAGCGTATTGGGCTACGCGGCATCACAAAGCGCATGCAATGGCGAATAAAATGCACTATTAAACTTCTAGGCTAGGGCGAACAGAGACCCGATTAGATCATTTTACATTCTGGTTAATAAAATAATTCAGCGAAATTCTATCACATTTGTTCAACTTTCGTTGCTCCTATTTCAGATAGCGTAGTGGGTTAAGCGGCATCTCAAAGCGCATGAAATGGCGCGTAAAATGCACTATTAAACTTCTAGGGTAGGGCAAACAGAGACTCGATTAGATCATTTTATATTATGGTTAATTTAAGAATTCAGCAAAATTCTATCACATTTGTTCAATTTACATCGCTCCTATTTCAGATAGCGTATTGGGCTAAGCGGCACCTCAAAGCGCATGGAATGACGAGTAAAATGCACTAATAAACTTCTATGATAGGGCAATCAGAGACCCGATTAGATCATTTTATATTTTGGTTAATATAAGAATTCAGCGAAATTCTATCACATTTGTTCAATTTACGTCGCTCAAATTTCAGATAGCTTATTGGGCTAAGCGGCATCGCAAAGCGCATGAATTGACGAGTGAAATGCACTATTAAACTTCTTGGGTAGGGCGAACAAAGACCCGATTAGATCATTTTATATTATGGTTAATTTAAGAATTCAGCGAAATTCTCTCACATTTGTTCAATTTACGTCGCTGATATTTCAGATAGCGTATTGGGCTAAGCGGCATCTCAAAGCGCAAGAAATGGCGAGTAAAATGCACTATTAAACTTCTAGGGTAGGGCAAACAGAGACCCGATTAGGTCATTTCATATTATGGTTAATTTAAGAATTCAGAAAAATTCTATCACATTTGTTCAATTTACGTCGCTCCTATTTCAGATAGCGTACCCGGATAGGCGGCATCTTAAAGCACGAGGAATGGCGAGTAAAATGCACTATTAAACTTCTATGATAGGGCAATCAGAGACCCGATTAGATCATTTTATATTTTGGTTAATATAAGAATTCAGCGAAATTCTATCACATTTGTTCAATTTACGTCGCTCCTATTTCAGATAGCGTATTGGGCTATGCGGCATCTCAAAGCGCATGAAATGACGAGAGAAATGCACTATTAAACTTCTTGGGTAGGGCGAACAGAGACCCGATTACATCATTTTATATTATGGTTAATTTAAGAATTCAGCAAAATTCTATCACATTTGTTCAATTTACGTCGCTCCTATTTCAGATAGCGTACTGGGCTACGCGGTATCTTAAAGCGCGTGGAATGGCGAGTAAAATGCACTATTAAACTTCTAGGATAAGGCAAACGGAGACACGATTAGACCATTTTATATTACGGTTAATATAAGAATTCAGCGTTATTCTATCACATTTGTTCAACTTACGTCGCTCCTATTTCAGAAAGCGTACTGGGCTAGGCGGCATCTCAAATCGCGTGGAATGGCGAGTAAAATGCACTCTTAAACATCTATGATAGGGCAATCAGAGACCCGATTAGATCATTTTATATTTTGGTTAATATAAGAATTCAGCGAAATTCTATCACATTTGTTCAATTTACGTCGCTCCTATTTCGGATAGCGTATTGGGCTAAGCTGCATCTCAAAGCGCAAGAAATGGCTCGTAAAATGCACTATTAAACTTCTAGGGTAGGGCAAACAGAGACCCGATTAGATCATTTTATATTATCGTTAATTTAAGAATTCAGCAAAATTCTATCACATTTGTTCAATTTACGTCGCTCCTATTTCAGATAGCGTACTGGGCGAGGCGGCATCTTAAAGCGCGTGGAATGGCGAGTAAAATGCACTATTAGCCTTCTATGATAGGGCAATCAGAGACCCGATTAGATCATTTTATATTAATGTTAATATAAGAATTAAGCGTAATTCTATCACATTTGTTCAATTTACGTCGCTCCTATTTCGGATAGCGTACTGGACTAAGCGGCATCTTAAAGCACGTGGAATGGCGAGTAAAATGCACTATTAAAGTTCTAGGGTAGGGCAAACAGAGACCCGATTAGATCATTTTATATTTTGGTTAATTTAAGAATTCAGCGAAATACTATCACATTCGTTCAATTTACGTCGCTCCTATTTCAGATAGCGTATTGGGCAAAGCGGCATCTCAAAGCGCATGAAATGACGAGTATAATGTACTATTAAACTTCTAGGGTAGGACAAGCAGTGACCCGATTAGACCATTTTATATTATGGTTAATTTAAGAATTCAGCAAAATTCTATCACATTTGTTCAATTTACGTCGCTCCTATTTCAGATAGCGTACTGGGCTAGGCGTCAGCTTAAAGCGCGTGGAATGGCGAGTAAAATGCACTATTAAACTTCTATGATAGGGCAATCAGAGACCCGGTTAGATCATTTTATATTTTGGTTAATATAAGGATTCATCGAAATTCTATCACATTTGTTCAATTTACGTCGCTCACGTTTCATATAGCGTATTGGGCTAAGCGGCATCTCAAAGCGCATGAAATGGCGAGTAAAATGCACTATTAAACTTCTAGGGTAGGGCAAACAGAGACCCGATTAGATCATTTTATATTATGGTTAATTTAATCATTCAGCAAAATTCTATCACTTTTGTTCAATTTACGTCGTTCGTATTTCAGATAGCGTACTGGGCTAGGCGGCACCTTAAAGCGCGTGGAATGGCGATTAAAATGCACTATTAAGCTTCTTTGATAGGGCAATAAGAGACCCGATTAGATCATTTTATATTTTGGTTAATATAAGAATTCAGCGAAATTCCATCACATTTATTCAATTTACGTCGCTCCTATTTTAGATAGCGTATTGGGCCAAGCGGCATCTCAAAGCGCGTGGAATGGCGAGTGAAATGCACTATTAGACTTCTATGGTAGGGCGAACAGAGACCCGATTAGATCATTTTATATTATGGTTAATTTAAGAATTCAGCGAAATTCTATCACATTTGTTCAATTTACGTCGCTCCTATTTCAGATAGCGTATTGGGCTAAGCGGCATCTCAAAGAGCATGAAATGGCGAGTAAATTGCAGTATTCAACTTCTAGGATAAGGCAAACAGAGACCCGATTAGATCTTTTTACATTAAGGTTAATATAAGAATCCAGGGAAATTCTATCACATTTGTTCAATTTACGTCGCTCCTATTCCAGATAGTGTATTGGGCTATGCGGCACCTTAAAGCACATGAAATGGCGAGTAAAATGCCCTATTAAACTTCTAGGGTAGGTCAAACAGAGACCCGATTAGATCATTTTATATTATGGTTAATTTAAGAATTCAGCAAAATTCTATCACATTTGTTCAATTTACGTCGCTCCTATTTCAGATAGCGTATTGGGCTAAGCGGCATCTCAAAGCGCATGAAATGGCGAGTGAAATGCACTATTAGACTTCTATGGTAGGGCGAACAGAGAGCCGATTAGATCATTTTACATTAAGGTTAATATAAGTATTCAGGGAAATTCTATCACATTTGATCAATTTACGTCGCTCCTATTCCAGATAGCGTATTAGGCTATGCGGCATCTCAAAGCACATGAAATGGCGAGTAAAATGCACTATTAAAGTTCTAGGGTAGGGCAAACAGAGACCCGATTAGATCATTTTATATTATGGTTAATTTAAGAATTCAGTGAAATTCTATCACGTTTGTTCAATTTACGTCGCTCCTATTTCAGACAGCGTATTGGGCTAAGCGGCATCTCAAAGCGCGCGGAATGGAGAGTAAAATGCACAATTATACTTCTATGCTAGGGCAATCAGAGACCCGATTAGATCATTTTATATTTTGGTTAATATAAGAATTAAGTGAAATTCTATCACATTTGTTCAATTTACGTCGCTCCTATTTCAGATAGCGTATTGGGCAAAGCGGCATCTCAAAGCGTATGAAATGGCGAATAAAATGCACTATTAAAGTTCTAGGCTAGGGCGAACAGAGATCCGATTAGATCATTTTACATTATGGTTAATAAAAGAGTTCAGCGAAATTCTATCACATTTGTTCAACTTATATCGCTCCTATTTCAGATAGCGTATTAGGCTATGCGGCATCACAAAGCGCATGAAATGACGAGTAAAATGCACTATTAAAGTTCTAGGGTAGGGCAAACAGAGACCCGATTAGATCATTTTATATTATGGTTAATTTAAGAATTGAGCGAAATTCTATCACATTCGTTCAATTTACGTCGCTCCTATTTCAGATAGCGTATTGGGCAAAGCGGCATCTCAAAGCGCATGAAATGACGAGTAAAATGCACTATTAAACTTCTAGGGTACGGCAAGCAGAGACTCGATTAGATCATTTTATATTATGGTTAATTTAAGATTTCAGCAAAATTCTATCACATTCGTTCAATTTAGGTCGCTCCTATTTCAGATAGCGTATTGTGCTAAGCGGCATCTCGAAGCGCATGAAATGGCGAGTAAAATGCACTATTAAACTTCTAGGGTAGGTCTAACAGAGACCCGATTAGATCATTTTATATTACCGTCAATTTAGGAATTCAGCAAAATTCTATCACATTTGTTCAATTTACGTCGCTCCTATTTCTGATAGCGTACTGGGCGAGGCGGCATCTTAAAGCGCGTGGAATGGCGAGTAAAATGCACTATTAGCCTTCTATGATAGGGCAATCAGAGACCCGATTAGATCATTTTATATTAATGTTAATATAAGAATTAAACGTAATTCTATCACATTTGTTCAATTTACGTCGCTCCTATTTCGGATAGCGTACTGGACTAAGCGGCATCTTAAAGCGCGTGGAATGGCGAGTAAAATGCACTATCGAACATCTATAATAGGGCAATCAGAGACCCGATTAGATCATTTTATAATTTGGTTAATATAAGAATTCAGCGAAATTCTATCACATTTATTCAATTTACGTCGCTGCTATTTCAGATAGCTTATAGGGCTAAGCGGCATCTCAAAGCGCATGAAATGACGAGTGAAATGCACTATTAAACTTCTAGGGTTGGTCGAACAGAGACCCGATTAGATCATTTTACATTAAGGATAATATAAGAATTCAGGGAAATTCTATCACATTTGTTCAATTTACGTCGCTCCTATTTCAGATAGCGTATTGGGCTAAGCGGCATCTCAAAGCGCATGAAATTACGAGTGAAATGCACTATTAAACTTCTAGGGTAGGACAAACAGAGACCCGATTAGATCATTTTATATTACGGTTAATATAAGAATTAAGCGTAATTCTATCACATTTGTTCAATTTACGTCACTCCTATTTCAGATAGCCTACTGGGCTAGCCGCCATCTTAGAGCGCGTGGAATAGCGAGTAAAATGCACTATTAGCATTCTATGATAGGGCAATCAGAGACCCGATTAGATCATTTTATATTTTGGTTAATATAAGAATTCAGCGAAATCCTATCACATTTGTTCAATTTACGTCGCTCCTATTTCAGATAGCGAATTGGGCCAAGCGTCTTCTCAAAGCGCATGGAATGGCGAATAAAATGCACTATTAAACTTCTAGGGTAGGGCAAACAGAGACCCGATTAGATCATTTTATATTTTGGTTAATATAAGAATTCAGCGATATCCTATCACATTTGTTCAATTTACGTCGCTCCTATTTCAGATAGCGAATTGGGCCAAGCGGCTTCTCAAAGCGCATGGAATGGCGAATAGAATGCACTATTAAACTTCTAGGGTAGGGCAAACAGAGACCCGATTAGATCATTTTATATTATGGTTAATTTAAGAATTGAGCGAAATTCTATCACATTTGTTCAATTTACGTCGCTCCTATTTCGGATAGCGTACTGGACTAAGCGGCATCTTAAAGCACGTGGAATGGCGAGTAAAATGCACTATTAAAGTTCTAGGGTAGGGCAAACAGAGACCCGATTAGATCATTTTATATTTTGGTTAATTTAAGAATTCAGCGAAATACTATCACATTCGTTCAATTTACGTCGCTCCTATTTCAGATAGCGTATTGGGCAAAGCGGCATCTCAAAGCGCATGAAATGACGAGTATAATGTACTATTAAACTTCTAGGGTAGGACAAGCAGTGACCCGATTAGACCATTTTATATTATGGTTAATTTAAGAATTCAGCAAAATTCTATCACATTTGTTCAATTTACGTCGCTCCTATTTCAGATAGCGTACTGGGCTAGGCGTCTGCTTAAAGCGCGTGGAATGGCGAGTAAAATGCACTATTAAACTTCTATGATAGGGCAATCAGAGACCCGGTTAGATCATTTTATATTTTGGTTAATATAAGGATTCATCGAAATTCTATCACATTTGTTCAATTTACGTCGCTCACGTTTCATATAGCGTATTGGGCTAAGCGGCATCTCAAAGCGCATGAAATGGCGAGTAAAATGCACTATTAAACTTCTAGGGTAGGGCAAACAGAGACCCGATTAGATCATTTTATGTTATGGTTAATTTAATCATTCAGCAAAATTCTATCACTTTTGTTCAATTTACGTCGTTCGTATTTCAGATAGCGTACTGGGCTAGGCGGCACCTTAAAGCG
Source organism: Macropis europaea (assembly GCA_916610135.2). NCBI lineage: Eukaryota > Metazoa > Arthropoda > Insecta > Hymenoptera > Melittidae > Macropis > Macropis europaea. Next base: position 170,946 of record CAKAJE020001277.1, on the reverse strand, counting down.
CGTGGAATGGCGATTAAAATGCACTATTAAGCTTCTTTGATAGGGCAATAAGAGACCCGATTAGATCATTTTATATTTTGGTTAATATAAGAATTCAGCGAAATTCCATCACATTTATTCAATTTACGTCGCTCCTATTTTAGATAGCGTATTGGGCCAAGCGGCATCTCAAAGCGCGTGGAATGGCGAGTGAAATGCACTATTAGACTTCTATGGTAGGGCGAACAGAGACCCGATTAGATCATTTTATATTATGGTTAATTTAAGAATTCAGCGAAATTCTATCACATTTGTTCAATTTACGTCGCTCCTATTTCAGATAGCGTATTGGGCTAAGCGGCATCTCAAAGAGCATGAAATGGCGAGTAAATTGCAGTATTCAACTTCTAGGATAAGGCAAACAGAGACCCGGTTAGATCTTTTTGCATTAAGGTTAATATAAGAATCCAGGGAAATTCTATCACATTTGTTCAATTTACGTCGCTCCTATTCCAGATAGTGTATTGGGCTATGCGGCACCTTAAAGCACATGAAATGGCGAGTAAAATGCCCTATTAAACTTCTAGGGTAGGTCAAACAGAGACCCGATTAGATCATTTTATATTATGGTTAATTTAAGAATTCAGCGAAATTCTATCACATTTGTTCAACTTATATCGCTCCTATTTCAGATAGCGTATTAGGCTATGCGGCATCACAAAGCGCATGAAATGACGAGTAAAATGCACTATTAAAGTTCTAGGGTAGGGCAAACAGAGACCCGATTAGATCATTTTATATTATGGTTAATTTAAGAATTGAGCGAAATTCTATCACATTCGTTCAATTTACGTCGCTCCTATTTCAGATAGCGTATTGGGCAAAGCGGCATCTCAAAGCGCATGAAATGACGAGTAAAATGCACTATTAAACTTCTAGGGTACGGCAAGCAGAGACTCGATTAGATCATTTTATATTATGGTTAATTTAAGATTTCAGCAAAATTCTATCACATTCGTTCAATTTAGGTCGCTCCTATTTCAGATAGCGTATTGGGCTAAGCGGCATCTCAAAGCGCATGAAATGGCGAGTGAAATGCACTATAAGACTTCTATGGTAGGGCGAAGAGAGACCCGATGTGATCATTTTACATTGAGGTTAATATAAGAATTCACAGAAATTCTATCACATTTGTTCAATTTACGTCGCTCCTATTTCAGATAGCGTATTGGGCTATGCGGCATCTCAAAGCGCATGAAATGGCGAGTAAAATGCACTGTTAAACTTCTAGGGTAGGGCAAGCAGAGACCCGATTAGATCATTTTATATTATGGTTAATTTAAGAATTCAGCAAAATTCTATCACATTCGTTCAATTTAGGTCGCTCCTATTTCAGATAGCGTACTGGGCTAGGCGGCATCTTAAAGCGCGTGGGATGCCGAGTAAAATCCACTATTAAACTTCCAGGCTAGGGCGAACAGAGACCAGATTAGACCATTTTACATTCTGGTTAATAAAATAATTCAGCGAAATTCTATCACATTTGTTCAACTTTCGTCGCTCCTATTTCAGATAGCGTATTAGGCTAAGCGGCAGCTTAAAGCACATGAAATGGCGAGTAAAATGCACTATCAAACTTCTATGATAGGGCAAACAGAGGCCCGATTACATCATTTTATATTACGGTCAATATAAGAATTCAGCGTAATTCTATCACATTTGTTCAACTTACGTAGCTCCTATTTCAGATACCGTACTCGGCTAGGCGGCATCATAAAGCGCGTGGAATCGCGAGTAAAATGCACTATTAAACTTCTATGATAGGGCAATCAGAGACCCGATTAGATCATTTTATATTTTGTTTAATATAAGATTTCAGGGAAATTCTATCGTATTTGTTCAATTTACGTCGCTCCTATTTCAGATAGCGTATTGGGCTAAGCGGCATCTCAAAGCGCATGAAATGGAGAATAAAATGCACTATTAAACTTCAAGGCTAGGGAGAACACAGACCCGATTAGATCATTTTACATTATGGTTCATAAAAGAATTCAGCGAAACTCTATCACATTTTTTCAACTTACGTCGCTCCTATTTCCGATAGCGTATTGGGCTAAGCGGCAGCTCAAAGCGCATGAAATGGAGAGTAAAATGCAATATTAAGCTTCTAGGGTAGGGCAAAAAGGCACCCGATTAGATCATTTTATATTATGGTTAATTTAAGAATTCAGCAAAATTCTATCACATTTGTTCAATTTACGTCGCTCCTATTTCAGATAGCGTATTGGGCTAAGCGGCATTTCAAAGCGCATGAAATGGCGAGTAAAATGCCCTATTAAACTTCTAGGATAAGGCAAACAGAGACCCGAGTAGATCATTTTATATTACGGTAAATATAAGAATACGGCGTAATTCTATCACATTTGTTCAATTTACGTCGCTGCTATTCCAGATAGCTTATTGTGGTTAGCGGCATCTCAAAGCGCATGAAATGACGAGTGAAATGCACTATTAAACTTCTAGGGTAGGGCAAACAGAGACCCGATTAGATCATTTTATATTAAGGTTACTTTAAGAATTCAGCGAAATTCTATCACATTTGTTCAATTTACGTCGCTCCTATTTCAGATAGCGTATTCGGCTAAGCGGCATCTCAAAGCGCATGCAATGGCGAATAAAATGCACTACTAAACTTCTAGGCTAGGGCGAACAGAGACCCGCTCAGATAATTTTACATTACGGTTAATAAAAGAATTCAGCGAGATTCTATCACATTTGTTCAAATTACGTCGCTCCTATTTCAGATAGCGTATTGGGCTAAGCGGCATCTCAAAGCGCATGAAATGGCGAATAAAATGCACTATTAAACTTCTAGGCTAGGGCGAACAGAGACCCGATTAGATCATTTTACATTATGGTTAATAAAAGAATTCAGCGAAATTCTATCACATTTGTTCATCTTACGTCGCTCCTATTTCAGATAGCGTACTGGGCTAGGCGGCATCTTAAAGCGCGTGGAAGGGCGAGTAAAATGCACTACTATACTTCTATGATACAGTAATCAGAGACCCGATTACATCATTTTATATTTCGTTTAATATAAGATTTCGGGGAAATTCTATCACATTTGATTAATTTACGTCGCTCCTATTTCAGATAGCGTATTGGGCTAAGCGGCATCTCAAAGCGCATGAAATGGCGAATAAAATGCACTATTAAACTTCTAGGCTAGGGCGAACAGAGACCCGATTAGATCATTTTACATTATGGTTAATAAAAGAATTCAGCGAAATTCTATCACATTTGTTCAACTTACGTCGCTCCTATTTCAGATAGCGTACTGGGCTAGGCGCCATCTTAAAGCGCGTGGAATGGCGAGTAAAATGCACAGCTCAACTTTTATGATAGGGCAATCAGAGACCCGATTAGCTCATTTTATATTTTGTTTAATATAAGATTTCATGGAAATTCTATCACATTTGTTCAATTTACGTCGCTCCTATTTCAGATAGCTTATTGGGCTAAGCGGCATGTCAAAGCGCATGAAATGACGAGTGAAATGCACTGTTAAACTTCTATGATATTGCAATCAGAGACCCGATTAGATCATTTTATATTTTGTTTAATATAAGATTTCAGGGAAATTCTATCACATTTGTTCAATTTACGTCGCTCCTATTTCAGATAGCTTATTGGGCTAAGCGGCATCTGAAGGCGCATGAAATGGCGAGTAAAACGCACTATTAAACTTCTAGGGTAGGGCAAACAGAGACCCGATGAGATCATTTTATATTATGGTTAATTTAAGATGTCAGCAAAATTTTATCACATTTGTTCAATTTACGCCGCTCCTATTTCAGATAGCGTACTGGGCTAGGCGGCATCTTAAAGCGCGTGGAATGGCGTGTAATATGCACTACTAAACTTCTATGATAGGGCAATCAGAGACCCGATTAGATCATTTTATATTTTGGTTAATATAAGAATTCAGCGAAATTCTACCACATTTGTTCAATTTACGTCGCTCCTATTACAGATAACTTATTGTGCTTAGCGGCATCTCAAAGCGCATGAAGTTACGAGTGAAATGCACTATTAAACTTCTAGGGTAGTGCAAACAGAGACCCGATTAGATCATTTTACATTATGGTTAATGTAAGAATTCAGCGTAATTCTATCACATTTGTTCAACTTACGTCGCTCCTATTTCAGATAGCCTACTGGGCTAGGCGGCATCTTAAAGCGCGTGGAATGGCGAGTAAAATGCACTACTAAACTTCTATGATAGGACAATCAGAGACCCGATTAGATCATTTTATATTTTGGTTAATATAAGAATTCAGCGAAATTCTATCACATTTGTTCAATTTACGTCGCTCCTATTACAGATAGCTTATTGTGCTTAGCGGCATCTCAAAGCGCATGAAGTGACGAGTGAAATGCACTATTAAACTTCTAGGGTAGGGCAAACAGAGACCCGATTATATCATTTTACATTATGGTTAATGTAAGAATTCAGCGAAATTCTATCACATTTGTTCAATTTACGTCGCTCCTATTTCAGATAGCTTATTGGGCTTAGCGGCATCTCAAAGCGCATGAAGTGCCGAGTGAAATGCACTATTAAACTTCTAGGGTAGGGCAAACAGAGACCCGATTAGATCATTTTATATTATGGTTAATTTAAGAATTCAGCAAAATTCTATCACATTTGTTCAACTTACGTCGCTCCTATTTCAGATAGCGTACTGGGCTAGGCGCCATCTTAAAGCGCGTGGAATGGCGAGTAAAATGCACTGCTCAACTTCTAGGCTAGGGCGAACAGAGACCCGATCAGATCATTTTACATTATGGTTAATAAAAGAATTCAGAGAAATTCTATCACATTTGTTCAAATTACGTCGCTCCTATTTCAGATAGCGTATTGGGCTAAGCGGCATCTCAACGTGCATGAAATGGCGAGTGAAATGCACTATTAGACTTCTATGGTAGGGCGAACAGAGACCCGATTAGATCATTTTACATTAAGGTTAATATACGAATTCACGGAAATTCTATCACATTTGTTCAATTTACGTCGCTCCTATTTCAGATAGCGTATTGGGCTAAGCGGCATTTCAAAGCGCATGAAATGGCGAGTAAAATGCACTATTAAACTTCTCGGATAAGGCAAACAGAGACCCGATTAGATGATTTTATATTACGGTTAATATAAGAATTCAGCGTAATTCTATCACATTTGTTCATCTTACGTCGCTCCTATTTCAGGTAGCGTACTGGGCTAGGCGGCATCTTAAAGCGCGTGGAATGGCGAGTAAAATGCACAGCTCAACTTTTATGATAGGGCAATCAGAGACCCGATTAGCTGATTTTATATTTTGTTTAATATAAGATTTCATGGAAATTCTATCACATTTGTTCAATTTACGTCGCTCCTATTTCAGATAGCTTATTGGGCTAAGCGGTATGTCAAAGCGCATGAAATGACGAGTGAAATGCAGTGTTAAACTTCTATGATATTGCAATCAGAGACCCGATTAGATCATTTTATATTTTGTTTAATATAAGATTTCAGGGAAATTCTATCACATTTGTTCAATTTACGTCGCTCCTATTTCAGATAGCTTATTGGGCTAAGCGGCATCTGGAGGCGCATGAAATGGCGAGTAAAATGAACTATTAAACTTCCAGGGTAGGGCAAACAGAGACCCGATGAGATCATTTTATATTATGGTTAATTTAAGATGTCAGCAAAATTTTATCACATTTGTTCAATTTCCGTCGCTCCTATTTCAGATAGCGTACTGGGCTAGGCGGCATCTTAAAGCGCGTGGAATGGCGTGTAATATGCACTACTAAACTTCTATGATAGGGCAATCAGAGACCCGATTAGATCATTTTATATTTTGGTTAATATAAGAATTCAGCGAAATTCTATCACATTTGTTCAATTTACGTCGCTCCTATTACAGATAACTTATTGTGCTTAGCGGCATCTCAAAGCGCATGAAGTTACGAGTGAAATGCACTATTAAACTTCTAGGGTAGTGCAAACAGAGACCCGATTAGATCATTTTACATTATGGTTAATGTAAGAATTCAGCGTAATCCTATCACATTTGTTCAACTTACGTCGCTCCTATTTCAGATACCGTACTGGGCTAGGCGGCATCTTAAAGCGCGTGGAATGGCGAGTAAAATGCACTACTAAACTTCTATGAAAGGGCAATCAGAGACCCGATGAGATCATTTTATATTATGGTTAATTTAAGAATTCAGGGAAATTCTATCACATTTGTTCAATTTACGTCGCTCCTATTTCAGATAGCGTATTGGGCTAAGCGGCATCACAAAGCGCATGAAATGGCGAACAAAATGCACTATTAAAGTTCTAGGCTCGGGCGAACAGAGATCCGATTAGATCATTTTACAATATGGTTAATAAAAGAATTCAGCGAAATTCTATCACATTTGTTCAACTTATATCGCTCCAATTTCAGATAGCGTATTAGGCTAAGCGGCATCTCAAAGCGCATGAAATGACGAGTAAAATGCACTATTAAAGTTCTAGGGTAGGGCAAACAGAGACCCGATTAGATCATTTTATATTATGGTTAATTTAAGAATCGAGCGAAATTCTATCACATTCGTGCAATTTACGTCGCTCCTATTTCATATAGCGTATTGGGCAAAGCGGCATCTCAAAGCGCATGAAATGACGAGTAAAATGCACTATTAAACTTCTAGGGTAGGGCAAGCAGAGACCCGATTAGATCATTTTATATTATGGTTAATTTAAGAATTCAGCAAAATTCTATCACATTCGTTCTATTTAGGTCGCTCCTATTTCAGATAGCGTATTGGGCTAAGCGGCATCTCAAAGCGCATGAAATGGCGAGTGAAATGCACTATAAGACTTCTATGGTCGGGCGAACAGAGACCAGATTAGATCATTTTACATTCTGGATAATAAAATAATTCAGCGAAATTCTATCACATTTGTTCAACTTTCATCGCTCCTATTTCAGATAGCGTATTGAGCTAAGCGGCATCTCGAAGCGCATGAAATGGCGAGTATAATGCACTATTAAACTTCTAGGATAAGGAAAACAGATACCCGATTAGATCATTTTATATTACGGTTAATATAAGAATGCAGCGTAATTCTATCACATTTGTTCAAGTTACGTCGCTCCTATTTCAGATAGCGTACTGGGCTAGATGGCATCTTAAAGCACGTGGAATGGCGAGTAAAATGCACTACTAATCTTCTATGATAGGGCAATCAGAGACCCGATTAGATCATTTTATATTTTATTTAATATAAGATTTCGGGGAAATTCTATCACATTTGTTCAATTTACGTCGCTCCTATTTCAGATAGCGTATTGGGCTAAGCGGCAACTGAAAGCGCATGATATGACGAGTGAAATGCACTATTAAACTTCTAGGGTAGGGCGAACGGAGACCCGATTAGATCATTTTACATTAAGGTTAATATAAGAATTCAGGGAAATTCTATCACATTTGTTCAATTTACGTCGCTCCTATTTCAGATAGCGTATTGGGCTACGCGGCATCTCAAAGCGCATGAAATGGCGAATAAAACGCACTATTAAACTTCTAGGCTAGGGCGAACAGAGACCCGATTAGATCATTTTACATTCTGGTTAATAAAATAATTCAGCGCAATTCTGTCACATTTGTTCAACTTTCGTTGCTCCTATTTCAGATAGCGTATTGGCTTAAGCGGCATCTCAAAGCGCATGAAATGGCGAGTACAATGCACTACTAAACTTCTAGGGTAGGGCAAACAGAGACCCGATTAGATCATTTTATATTATGGTTAATTTAAGAATTCAGCCAAATTCTATCACATTTGTTCAATTTACGTCGCTCCTATTTCGGATAGCGTACTGGGCTAGGCGGCATCCTAAAGCGCGTGGAGTGGCGAGTAAAATGCACTATTAAACTTGTATGATAGGGCAATCAGAGACGCGATTAGATCATTTTATATTTTGTTTAATACAAGATTTCAGGGAAATTCTATCACATTTGTTCAATTCGTGTCGCTCATATTTCAGATAGCGTATTGGGCTAAGCGGCATCTCAAAGCGCATGAAATGGCGAGTAAAATGCACTATTAAACTCCTAGGGTAGGGCAAACAGAGACCCGATTAGATCATTTTATATTATGGTTAATTTAAGAATTCAGCAAGATTCTATCACATTTGTTGAATTTACGTCGCTCCTATTTCAGATAGCGTACTGGGCTAGGCGTCATCTTAAAGCGCGTGGAATGGCAAGTAAAATGCACTGTTAAACTTCTATGATAGGGCAGTCAGAGACCCGATTAGATCATTTCATATTTTGTTTCTTATAAGATTTCAGGGAAATCCTATCACATTTGTTCTATTTACGTCGCTCCTATTTCAGTTAGCGTATTGGGCTAACCGGCATCTCAAAGCGCATGAAATGGCGAGTAAAATGCACTATTAAACTTCTACGGTAGGGCAATCAGTGACCCGATTAGATCATTTTATATTATAGTTAATTTAAGAATTCATCGATATTCTATCACATTTGTTCAATTTACGTCGCTCCTATTTCAGAGAGCGTATTGGGCTATGCGGCATCTTAAAGCGCTCGGAATGGCGAGTAAAATGCACTATTAAACTTGTATGATAGGGCAATCAGAGACGCGATTAGATCATTTTATATTTTGTTTAATACAAGATTTCAGGGAAATCCTATCACATTTGTTCTATTTACGTCGCTCCTATTTCAGTTAGCGTATTGGGCTAACCGGCATCTCAAAGCGCATGAAATGGCGAATAAAATGGACTATTAAACTTCTAGGGTAGGGCAAACAGAGACCCGATTAGATCATTTTATATTACGGTTAATATAAGAATTCAGCGAAATTCTATCACATTTCTTCAATTTACGTCGCTCCTATTTCAGATAGCGTATTGGGCTAAGCGGCATCTCAAAGCGCATGAAATGGCGAATAAAATGGACTATTAAACTTCTAGGGTAGGGCAAACAGAGACCCGACTAGATCATTTTATATTACGGTTAATATAAGAATTCAGCGTAATTCTATCACATTTGTTCAATTTACGTCGCTCCTATTTCAGATAGCGTACTGGGCTAGGCGGCATCTTAAAGCGCGTGGAAGAGCGAGTAAAATGCACTACTATACTTCAATGATACAGTAATCAGAGACCCGATTACATCATTTTATATTTTGTTTAATATAAGATTTCAGGGAAATTCTATCACAATTGATTAATTTACGTCGCTCCTATTTCAGATAGCGTACTGGGCTAGGCGCCATCTTAAAGCGCGTGGCATGGCGAGTAAAATGCACAGCTCAACTTTTATGATAGGGCAATCAGAGACCCGATTAGCTCATTTTATATTTTGTTTAATATAAGATTTCATGGAAATTCTATCACATTTGTTCAATTTACGTCGCTCCTATTTCAGATAGCTTATTGGGCTAAGCGGTATGTCAAAGCGCATGAAATGACGAGTGAAATGCACTGATAAACTTCTATGATATTGCAATCAGAGACCCGATTAGATCATTTTATATTTTGTTTAATATAAGATTTCAGGGAAATTCTATCACATTTGTTCAATTTACGTCGCTCCTATTTCAGATAGCGTATTGGGCTAAGCGGCATCTCAAAGAGCATGAAATGGCGAATAAAATGCACTATTAAACTTCTAGGCTAGGGCGAACAGAGACCCGATTAGATCATTTTACATTATGGTTAATAAAAGAATTCAGCGAAATTCTATCACATTTGTTCAACTTACGTCGCTCCTATTTTAGATAGCGTACTGGGCTAGCCGCCATCTTAAAGCGCGTGGAATGGCGAGTAAACTGCACAGCTCAACTTTTATGATAGGGCAATCAGAGACCCGATTAGCTCATTTTATATTATGTTTAATATAAGATTTCATGGAAATTCTATCACATTTTTTCAATTTACGTCGCTCCTATTTCAGATAGCGTATTGGGCTATGCGGCATCTTAAAGCGCTCGGAATGGCGAGTAAAATGCACTATTAAACTTGTATGATAGGGCAATCAGAGACGCGATTAGATCATTTTATATTTTGTTTAATACAAGATTTCAGCGAAATTCTATCACATTTGTTCAATTTACGTCGCTCCTATTTCAAATAGCGTATTGGGCTAAGCGGCATCACAAAGCGCATGAAATGGCGAGTGAAATGCACCATTAGACTTCTATGGTAGGGCGAACAGAGACCCGATTAGATCATTTTACATTAAGGTTAATATAAGGATTCACGGATATTCTATCACATTTGTTCAATTTACGTCGCTCCTATTTCAGACAGCGTACTGGGTTAGGCGGCATCTTAAAGCGTGTGGAATGGCGAGTAAAATACACTATTAACCTTCTATGATAGGGCAAGCAGAGACCCGATTAGATCATTTTATATTATGGTTAATTTAAGAATTCAGCAAAATTCTATCACATTCGTTCAATTTAGGTCGCTCCTATTTCAGATAGCGTATTGGGCTAAGCGGCATCTCAAAGCGCATGAAATGGCGAGTGAAATGCACTATAAGACTTCTATGGTAGGGCGAACAGAGACCAGATTAGATCATTTTACATTCTGGTTAATAAAATAATTCAGCGAAATTCTATCACATTTGTTCAACTTTCATCGCTCCTATTTCAGATAGCGTATTGAGCTAAGCGGCATCTCGCAGCGCATGAAATGGCGAGTATAATGCACTATTAAACTTCTAGGATAAGGGAAACAGATACCCGATTAGATCATTTTATATTACGGTTAATATAAGAATGCAGCGTAATTCTATCACATTTGTTCAAGTTACGTCGCTCCTATTTCAGATAGCGTACTGGGCTAGGTGGCATCTTAAAGCACGTGGAATGGCGAGTAAAATGCACTACTAATCTTCTATGATAGGGCAATCAGAGACCCGATTAGATCATTTTATATTTTATTTAATATAAGATTTCAGGGAAATTCTATCACATTTGTTCAATTTACGTCGCTCCTATTTAAGATAGCGTATTGGGCTAAGCGGCAACTGAAAGCGCATGAAATGACGAGTGAAATGCACTATTAAACTTCTAGGGTAGGGCGAACGGAGACCCGATTAGATCATTTTACATTAAGGTTAATATAAGAATTCAGGGAAATTCTATCACATTTGTTCAATTTACGTCGCTCCTATTTCAGATAGCGTATTGGGCTACGCGGCATCTCAAAGCGCATGAAATGGCGAATAAAATGCACTATTAAACTTCTAGGCTAGGGCGAACAGAGACCCGATTAGATCATTTTACATTCTGGTTAATAAAATAATTCAGCGAAATTCTGTCACATTTGTTCAACTTTCGTTGCTCCTATTTCAGATAGCGTATTGGCTTAAGCGGCATCTCAAAGCGCATGAAATGGCGAGTACAATGCACTATTAAACTTCTAGGGTAGGGCAAACAGAGACCCGATTAGATCATTTTATATTATGGTTAATTTAAGAATTCAGCCAAATTCTATCACATTTGTTCCATTTACGTCGCTCCAATTTCAGATAGCGTATTGGGCTAAGCGGCATCTCAAAGCGCATGAAATGGCGAATAAAATGCACTATTAAACTTCTAGGCTAGGGCGAACAGAGACCCGAGCAGATCATTTTACATTATGGTTCGTAAAAGAATTCAGCGTAATTCTATCACATTTGTTCAAGTTACGTCGCTCCTATTTCAGATAGCGTACTGGGCTAGGCGGCATCTTAAAGCGGGTGGAATGGCGAGTAGAATGCACTATTAAAATTCTATGGTAGGGCAAACAGAGACTCGATTAGATCATTTTACATTAATGTTAATGAAAGAATTCAGCGAAATTCTATCACATTTGTTCAACTTACGTCGCTCCTATTTCAGATAGCGTATTGGGCTAAGCGGCATCTCAAAGCGCATGGAATGGCGTGTAAAATGCACGATTAAACTTCTAGGGTAGGGCAAACAGAGACCCGATTAGATCATTTTATACTTTGGTTAATATAAGAATTCAGCGAAATTCTATCACATTTGTTCAATTTACGTCGCTCCTATTTCAGACAGCTTATTGGGCTTAGCGGCTTCTCAAATCGCATGAAATGGCGAACAAAATGCACTATTAAACTTCTAGGCTAGGGCGAACAGAGACCAGATTAGATCATTTTATATTTTGGTTAATATAAGAATTCTGCGAAATTCTATCACATTTGTTCAAGTTACGTCGCTCCTATTTCAGATAGCGTACTGGGCTAGGCGGCATCTTAAAGCGGGTGGAATGGCGAGTAGAATGCACTATTAAAATTCTATGGTAGGGCAAACAGAGACTCGATTAGATCATTTTACATTAATGTTAATGAAAGAATTCAGCGAAATTCTATCACATTTGTTCAACTTACGTCGCTCCTATTTCAGATAGCGTATTGGGCTAAGCGGCACCTCAAAGCGCATGAAATGGCTAGTGAAATGCACTATTAAACTTCTAGGGTGGGGCGAACAGAGACCCGATTGGATCATTTTACATTAAGGTTTATATAAGAATTCACGGAAATTCTATCACATTTGTTCAATATACGTCGCTCCTATTTCAGATAGCGTATTGGGCTAAGCGGCCCGTCAAAGCGCATGAAATGATGCGTAAAATGCGCTATTAAACTTCTAGGATAAGGCAAACGGAGACCCGATTAGTTCATTTTATATTACGGTTAATATAAGAATTCATCGTAATTCTATCACATTTGTTCATCTTACGTCGCTCCTATTTCAGATAGCCTACTGACCTTGGCGGCATCTTAAAGCGCGTGGAAGGGCGAGTAAAATGCACTACTGAACTTCTATGATAGAGCAATCAGAGACCCGATTAGATCATTTTATATTTTGTTTAATATAAGATTTCAGGGAAATTCTATCACATTTGTTCAATTTACGTCGCTCCTATTTCAGATAGCGTATTGGGCTAAGCGGCATCACAAAGCACATGAAATGGCGAACAAAATGCACTATTAAACTTCTAGGCTATGGCGAACAGAGATCAGATTAGATCATTTTATATTTTGGTTAACATAAGAATTCTGCGAAATTCTATCACATTTGTTCAATTTACGTCGCTCCTATTTCAGATAGCTTATTGGGCTTAGCGGCATCTCAAAGCGAATGAAGTGACGAGTGAAATGCACTATTAAACTTCTAGGGTAGGGCAAGCAGAGACCCGATTAGATCATTTTATATTATGGTTAATTTAAGAATTCAGCGAAATTCTATCACATTTGTTCCATTTACGTCGCTCCAATTTCAGATAGCGTATTGGGCTAAGCGGCATCTCAAAGCGCATGAAATGGCGAATAAAATGCACTATTAAACTTCTAGGCTAGGGCGAACAGAGACCCGAGCAGATCATTTTACATTATGGTTAGTAAAAGAATTCAGCGTAATTCTATCACATTTGTTCAACTTACGTCGCTCCTATTTCAGATAGCGTATTGGGCTAAGCGGCATCTCAAGGCGCATGAAATGGCGAGTGAAATGCACTATTAGACTTCTATGGTAGGGCGAACAGAGACCCGATTGGATCATTTTACATTAAGGTTAATATAAGAATTCACGGAAATTCTATCACATTTGTTCAATTTACGTCGCTCCTATTCCAGATAGCGTATTGGGCTAAGCGGCATCTTAAAGCGCATGAAATGGCGAGTAAAATGCGCTATTAAACTTCTAGGATAAGGCAAACAGAGACCCGATTAGATCATTTTATATTACGGTTAATATAAGAATTCAGCGTAATTCTATCACATTTGTTCAAGTTACGACGCTCCTATTTCAGATAGGGTACTGGGCTAGGCGGCATCTCAAAGCGCATGAAATGGCGAGTGAAATGCACTATAAGACTTCTATGGTAGGGCGAACAGAGACCAGATTAGATCATTTTACATTCTGGTTAATAAAATAATTCAGCGAAATTCTATCACATATGTTCAACTTTCGTCGCTCGTATTTCAGATAGCGTATTGAGCTAAGCGGCATCTCAAGGCGCATGAAATGGCGAGCAAAATGCACTATTAAACTTCTAGGATAAGGCAAACAGATACCCGATTAGATCATTTTATATTACGGTTAATATAAGAATACAGCAAAATTCTATCACATTTGTTCAACTTACGTCGCTCCTACTTCAGATAGCGTACCGGGCTAGGCGGCACCTTAAAGCACGTGGAATGACGAGTAAAATGCACTACTAAACTTCTATGATAGGGCAATCAGAGACCCGATTAGATCATTTTATATTTTGTTTAATATAAGATTTCACGGAAATTCTATCACATTTGTTCAATTTACGTCGCTCCTATTTCAGAAAGCGTATTGGGCTATGCGGCATCTCAAAGCGCATGAAATGGCGAGTAAAATGCACTATTAAACTTCTAGGGTAGGGCAAACAGAGACCTGATGAGATCATTTTATATTATGGTTAATTTATGAATTCAGGGGAATTCTATCACATTTGTTCAATTTACGTCGCTCCTATTTCAGATAGCGTATTGGGCTAAGCGGCCTCTAAAAGCGCATGAAATGGCGAGTAAAATGCGCTATTAAACTTCTAGGATAAGGCAAACGGAGACCCGATTAGTTCATTTTATATTAGGGTAATATAAGAATTCAGCGTAATTCTATCACATTTGTTCATCTTACGTCGCTCCTATTTCAGATAGCCTACTGTGCTAGGCGGCGTCTTAAAGCGCGTGGAAGGGCGAGTAAAATGCACTACTAAACTTCTATGATAGAGCAATCAGAGACCCGATTAGATCATTTTATATTTTGTTCAATATAAGATTTCAGGGAAAATCTATCACATTTGTTCAATTTACGTCGCTCCTATTTCAGATAGCGTATTGGGCTAACCGGCATCTCAACGCGCATGAAATGGCGAATAAAATGGACTATTAAACTTCTAGGGTAGGGCAAACGGAGACCCGATTAGATCATTTTATATTACGGTTCATATAAGAATTCAGCGTAATTCTATCACATTTCTTCAAATTACGTCGCTCCTATTTCAGATAGCGTACTGGGCTGGCCGGCATCTTAAAGCGCGTGGAATGGCGAGTAAAATGCACTATTAAACTTCTATGATAGGGCAATCAGTGACCCGATTAGATCATTTTATATTATCGTTAATTTAAGAATTCAGCGAAATTCTATCACATTTGTTCAATTTACGTCGCTCCTATTTCAGATAGCGCATTGGGCTAAGCGGCATCTCAAAGCGCATGAAATGGCGAGCAAAATGCACTATTAAACTTCTAGGGTAGGGCAAACAGAGACCCGATTAGATCATTTTGTACTATGGTTAATTTAAGAATTCAGCGTAATTCTATCACATTTGTTCAATTTACGTCGCTCCTATTTCGGATAGCGTACTGGGCTAGGCGGCATCCTAAATCGCGTGGAATGGCGAGTAAAATGCACTATTAAACTTCTATGATAGGGCAATCAGTGACCTGATTAGATCATTTTATATTATAGTTAATTTAAGAATTCAGCGATATTCTATCACATTTGTGCAATTTACGTCGCTCCTATTTCAGATAGCGTATTGGGCTAAGCGGCATCTCAAAGCGCATGAAATGACGAGTGAAATGCACTATTAAACTTCTAGGGTAGGGCAATCAGTGACCCGATGAGATCATTTGATATTATAGTTAATCTAAGAATTCAGCGAAATTCTATCACATTTGTTCAATTTACGTCGCTCCTATTTCAGATAGCGTATTGGGCAAAGCGGCATCTCAAAGCGCATGAAATGACGAGTAAAATGCACTATTGAAGTTCTAGGGTAGGGCAAACAGAGACCCGATTAGATCATTTTATATTACGGTTAATATAAGAATGCAGCGTAATTCTATCACATTTGTTCAAGTTACGTCGCTCCTATTTCAGATAGCGTACTGGGCTAGGCGGCATCTTAAAGCGCGTGGAATGGCGAGTAAAATGCACTACTAATCTTCTATGATAGGGCAATCTGAGACCAGATTAGATCATTTTATATTCTGTTTAATATAAGATTTCAGGGAAATTCTATCACATTTGTTCAATTTACGTCGCTCCTATTTCAGATAGCGTATTGGGCTAAGCGGCAACTGAAAGCGCATGAAATGACGAGTGAAATGCACTATTAAACTTCTAGGGTAGGGCGAACACAGACCCGATTCGATCATTTTACATTAAGGTTAATATAAGAATTCAGGGAAATTCTATCACATTTGTTCAATTTACGTCGCTCCTATTTCAGATAGCGTATTGGGCTACGCGGCATCACAAAGCGCATGAAATGGCGAATAAAATGCACTATTAAACTTCTAGGCTAGGGCGACCAGAGACCCGATTAGATCATTTTACATTCTGGTTAATAAAATAATTCAGCGAAATTCTATCACATTTGTTCAACTTTCGTTGCTCCTATTTCAGATAGCGTATTGGGTTAAGCGGCATCTCAAAGCGCATGAAATGGCGAGTAAAATGCACTATTAAACTTCTAGGGTAGGGCAAACAGAGACCCGATTAGATCATTTTATATTATGGTTAATTTAAGAATTCAGCAAAATTCTATCACATTTGTTCAATTTACGTCGCTCCTATTTCGGATAGCGTACTGGGCTAGGCGGCATCCTAAAGCGCGTGGAGTGGCGAGTAAAATGCACTATTAAACTTGTATGATAGGGCAATCAGAGACGCGATTAGATCATTTTATATTTTGTTTAATACAAGATTTCAGGGAAATTCTATCACATTTGTTCAATTCGTGTCGCTCATATTTCAGATAGCGTATTGGGCTAAGCGGCATCTCAAAGCGCATGAAATGGCGAGTAAAATGCACTGTTAAACTTCAATGATAGGGCAGTCAGAGACCCGATTAGATCATTTTATATTTTGTTTAATATAAGATTTCAGGGAAATCCTATCACATTTGTTCTATTTACGTCGCTCCTATTTCAGTTAGCGTATTCGGCTAACCGGCATCTCAAAGCGCATGAAATGGCGAATAAAATGGACTATTAAACTTCTAGGGTAGGGCAAACAGAGACCCGATTAGATCATTTTATATTACGGTTAATATAAGAATTCAGCGTAATTCTATCACATTTCTTCAAATTACGTCGCTCCTATTTCAGATAGCGTACTGGGCTGGCCGGCATCTTAAAGCGCGTGGAATGGCGAGTAAAATGCACTGTTAATCTTCTATGATAGGGCAGTCAGAGACCCGATTAGATCATTTTATATTTTGTTTAATATAAGATTTCACGGAAATCCTATCACATTTGTTCTATTTACGTCGCTCCTATTTCAGTTAGCGTATTCGGCTAACCGGCATCTCAAAGCGCATGAAATGGCGAATAAAATGGACTATTAAACTTCTAGGGTAGGGCAAACAGAGACCCGATTAGATCATTTTATATTACGGTTAATATAAGAATTCAGCGTAATTCTATCACATTTCTTCAAATTACGTCGCTCCTATTTCAGATAGCGTACTGGGCTGGCCGGCATCTTAAAGCGCGTGGAATGGCGAGTAAAATGCACTATTAAACTTCTATGATAGGGCAATCAGTGACCTGATTAGATCATTTTATATTATAGTTAATTTAAGAATTCAGCGAAATTCTATCACATTTGTTCAATTTACGTCGCTCCTATTTCAGATAGCGTATTGGGCTAAGCGGCATCTCAAAGCGCATAAAATGGCGAGTAAAATGCAATACTAAACCTCTAGGATAATGCAAACAGAGACCCGATTAGATCATTTTATATTTTTGTTAATATAAGAATTCAGCGAAATTCTATCACATTTGTTCAATTTACGTCGCTCATATTTCCGATAGCGTATTGGGCTAAGCGGCATCTCAAAGCGCATGAAATGGCGAGTAAAATGCACTATTAA
Source organism: Macropis europaea (assembly GCA_916610135.2). Lineage (NCBI taxonomy): Eukaryota > Metazoa > Arthropoda > Insecta > Hymenoptera > Melittidae > Macropis > Macropis europaea. The sequence continues at coordinate 152,965 of CAKAJE020001277.1, read as the reverse complement.
ACTTCTAGGGTAGGGCAATCAGTGACCCGATTAGATCATTTTATATTATAGTTAATTTAAGAATTCAGCGAAATTCTATCACATTTGTTCAATTTACGTCGCTCCTATTTCAGATGGTGTATTGGGCTAAGCGGCATCTCAAAGCGCATAAAATGGCGAGTAAAATGCAATACTAAACCTCTAGGATAATGCAAACAGAGACCCGATTAGATCATTTTATATTTTTGTTAATATAAGAATTCAGCGAAATTCTATCACATTTGTTCAATTTACGTCGCTCATATTTCCGATAGCGTATTGGGCTAAGCGGCATCTCAAAGCGCATGAAATGGCGAGTAAAATGCACTATTAAACTTCTAGGGTAGGGCAATCAGTGACCCGATTAGATCATTTTATATTATAGTTAATTTAAGAATTCAGCGATATTCTATCACATTTGTTCAATTTACGTCGCTCCTATTTCAGATAGCGTATTGGGCTAAGCGGCATCTCAAAGCGCATGAAATAGCGAGCAAAATGCACTATTAAACTTCTAGGGTAGGGCAAACAGAGACCCGATTAGATCATTTTGTACTATGGTTAATTTAAGAATTCAGCAAAATTCTATCACGTTTGTTCAATTTACGTCGCTCCTATTGCAGATAGCGTGTTGGGTTAAGCGGCATCTCGAAGCGCATGAAATGGCGAGAATAATGCACTATTAAACTTCTAGGATAAGGCAAACAGATACCCGATTAGATCATTTTATATTATGGTTAATATAAGAATTCCGCGAAATTCTATCACATTTGTTCAATTCGTGTCGCTCATATTTCAGATAGCGTATTGGGCTAAGCGGCATCTCAAAGTGCATGAAATGGCGAGTAAAATGCACTATTAAACTCCTAGGGTAGGGCAAACAGAGACCCGATTAGATCATTTTATATTATGGTTAATTTAAGAATTCAGCAAGATTCTATCACATTTGTTGAATTTACGTCGCTCCTATTTCTGATAGCGTACTGGGCTAGGCGGCATCTTAAAGCGCGTGGAATGGCGAGTAAAATGCACTGTTAAACTTCTATGATAGGGCAGTCAGAGACCCGATTAGATCATTTTATATTTTGTTTAATATAAGATTTCAGGGAAATCCTATCACATTTGTTCTATTTACGTCGCTCATATTTCAGATAGCGTATTGGGCTAAGCGGCATCTCAAAGCGCATGAAATGGCGAGTAAAATGCACTATTAAACTCCTAGGATAGGGCAAACAGAGACCCTATTACATCATTTTATATTATGGTTAATTTAAGAATTCAGCGAAATTCTATCACATTTGTTCCATTTACGTCGCTCCAATTTCAGATAGCGTATTTGGCTAAGCGGCATCTCAAAGCGCATCAAATGGCGAATAAAATGCACTATTAAACTTCTAGGCTAGGGCGAACAGAGACCCGAGCAGATCATTTTACATTATGGTTAATAAAAGAATTCAGCGTAATTCTATCACATTTGTTCAACTTACGTCGCTCCTATTTCAGATAGCGTATTGGGCTAAGCGGCATCTCAAGGCGCATGAAATGGCGAGTGAAATGCACTATTAGACTTCTATGGTAGGGCGAACAGAGACCCGTTTGGATCATTTTACATTAATGTTAATATAAGGATCCACGAAAATTCTATCACATTCGTTCAATTTAGGTCGCTCCTATTTCAGATAGCGTATTGGGCTAAGCGGCATCTCAAAGCGCATGAAATGGCGAGTGAAATGCACTATAAGACTTCCATGGTAGGGCGAACAGAGACCAGATTAGATCATTTTACATTCTGGTTAATAAAATAAGTCAGCGAAATTCTATCATATTTGTTCAACCTTCGTCGCTCGTATTTCAGATAGCGTATTGAGCTAAGCGGCATCTCGAAGCGCATGAAATGGCGAGTATCATGCACTATTAAACTTCTAGGATAAGGCAAACAGATACCCGATTAGATCATTTTATATTACGGTTAATATAAGAATGCAGCGTAATTCTATCACATTTGTTCAAGTTACGTCGCTCCTATATCAGATAGCGTACTGGGCTAGGCGGCACCTTAAAGCGCGTGGAATGGCGAATAAAATGCACTATTAAACTTCTAGGCTAGGGCGAACAGAGAACCGATTAGATCATTTTACATTCTGGTTAATAAAATAATTCAGCGAAATTCTATCACATTTGTTCAACTTTCGTTGCTCCTATTTCAGATAGCGTATTAGGTTAAGCGGCATCTCAAAGCGCATGAAATGGCGAGTAAAATGCACTATTAAACTTCTAGGGTAGGGCAAACAGAGACCCGATTAGATCATTTTATATTATGGTTAATTTAAGAATTCAGCAAAATTCTATCACATTTGTTCAATTTACGTCGCTCCTATTTCGGATAGCGTACTGGGCTAGGCGGCATCCTAAAGCGCGTGGAGTGGCGAGTAAAATGCACTATTAAAGTTGTATGATAGGGCAATCAGAGACGCGATTAGATCATTTTATATTTTGTTTAATACAAGATTTCAGGGAAATTCTATCACATTTGTTCAATTCGTGTCGCTGATATTTCAGATAGCGTATTGGGCTAAGCGGCATCTCAAAGCGCATGAAATGGCGAGTAAAATGCACTATTAAACTCCTAGGGTAGGGCAAACAGAGACCCGATTAGATCATTTTATATTATGGTTAATTTAAGAATTGAGCGAAATTCTATCACATTCGTTCAATTTAGGTCGCTCCTATTTCAGATAGCGTATTGGGCTAAGCGGCATCTCAAAGCGCATGAAATGGCGAGTGAAATGCACTATAAGACTTCTATGGTAGGGCGAACAGAGACCAGATTAGATCATTTTACATGCTGGTTAATAAAATAATTCAGCGAAATTCTATCACATTTGTTCAACTTTCGTCGCTCCTATTTCAGATAGCGTATTGAGCTAAGCGGCATCTCGAAGCGCATGAAATGGCGAGTATAATGCACTATTAAACTTCTAGGCTAGGGCAATCAGAGTCCCGATTAGATCATTTTATATTTTGTTTAATATAAGATTTCAGGGAAATTCTATCACATTTGTTCAATTTACATCGCTCGTATTTCAAATAGCTATTGGGCTAAGCGGCATCTCAAAGCGCATGAAATGACGAGAGAAATGCACTATTAAACTTCTAGGGTAAGGCAAACAGAGACCCGAATAGATCATTTTATATTATGGTTAATTTAAGAATTGAGCGAAATTCTATCACATTTGTTCAAGTTACGTCGCTCCTATTTCAGATAGCGTACTGGGCTAGGCGGCATCTTAAAGCGCATGAAATGACGAGTGAAATGCACTATTAAACTTCTAGGGTAGGGCGAACACAGACCCGATTAGATCATTTTACATTAAGGTTAATATAAGAATTCAGGGAAATTCTATCACATTTGTTCAATTTACTTCGCTCCTATTTCAGATAGCGTATTGGGCTACGCGGCATCACAAAGCGCATGAAATGGCGAATAAAATGCACTATTAAACTTCTAGGCTAGGGCGAACAGAGACCCGATTAGATCATTTTACATTCTGGTTAATAAAATAATTCAGCGAAATTCTATCACATTTGTTCAACTTTCGTTGCTCCTATTTCAGATAGCGTATTGGGCTAAGCGGCATCTCAAGGCGCATGAAATGGCGAGTGAAATGCACTATTAGACTTCTATGGTAGGGCGAACAGAGACCCGATTGGATCATTTTACATTAAGGTTAATATAAGAATTCACGGAAATTCTATCACATTTGTTCAATTTACGTCGCTCCTATTCCAGATAGCGTATTGGGCTAAGCGGCATCTCAAAGCGCATGAAATGGCGAGTAAAATGCGCTATTAAACTTCCAGGATAAGGCAAGCAGAGACCCGAATAGATCATTTTATATTAGGGTTAATATAAGAATTCAGCGTAATTCTATCACATTTGTTCAAGTTACGACACTCCTATTTCAGATAGGGTACTGGGCTAGGCGGCATCTCAAAGCGCGTGGAATGGCGAGTAAAATGCACTACTAAACTTCTATGATAGGGCAATCAGAGACCCGATTAGATCATTTTATATTTTGTTTAATATAAGATTTCAGGGAAATAGTATCACATTTGTTGAATTTACGTCGCTCCTATTCCAGATAGCGTATTCGGCTAAGCGGCATCTCAAAGCGCATGAAATGACGAGTAAAATGCACTATTAAACTTCTAGGGTAGGGCAAGCAGAGACCCGATTAGATCATTTTATATTATGGTTAATTTAAGAATTCAGCAAAATTCTATCACATTCGTTCAATTTAGGTCGCTCCTATTTCAGATAGCGTATTGGGCTAAGCGGCATCTCAAAGCGCATGAAATGGCGAGTGAAATGCACTATAAGACTTCTATGGTAGGGCGAACAGAGACCAGATTAGATCATTTTACATTCTGGTTAATAAAATAATTCAGCGAAATTCTATCACATATGTTCAACTTTCGTCGCTCGTATTTCAGATAGCGTATTGAGCTAAGCGGCATCTCGAAGCGCATGAAATGGCGAGTATAATGCACTATTAAACTTCTAGGATAAGGCAAACAGATACCCGATGAGATCATTTTATATTACGGTTAATATAAGAATACAGCAAAATTCTATCACATTTGTTCAACTTACGTCGCTCCTATTTCAGATAGCGTACCGGGCTAGGCGGCACCTTAAAGCACGTGGAATGACGAGTAAAATGCACTACTAAACTTCTATGATAGGGCAATCAGAGACCCGATTAGATCATTTTATATTTTGTTTAATATAAGATTTCACGGAAATTCTATCACATTTGTTCAATTTACGTCGCTCCTATTTCAGATAGCGTATTGGGCTATGCGGCATCTCAAAGCGCATAAAATGGCGAGTAAAATGCACTATTAAACTTCTAGGGTAGGGCAAACAGAGACCTGATGAGATCATTTTATATTATGGTCAATTTATGAATTCAGGGGAATTCTATCACATTTGTTCAATTTACGTCGCTCCTATTTCAGATAGCGTATTGGGCTAAGCGGCCTCTAAAAGCGCATGAAATGGCGAGTAAAATGCGCTATTAAACTTCTAGGATAAGGCAAACGGAGACCCGATTAGTTCATTTTATATTAGGGTTAATATAAGAATTCAGCGTAATTTTATCACATTTGTTCATCTTACGTCGCTCCTATTTCAGATAGCCTACTGTGTTAGGCGGCATCTTAAAGCGCGTGGAAGGGCGAGTAAAATGCACTACTAAACTTCTATGATAGAGCAATCAGAGACCCGATTAGATCATTTTATATTTTGTTCAATATAAGATTTCAGGGAAAATCTACCACATTTGTTCAATTTACGTCGCTCCTATTTCAGATAGCGTATTGGGCTAACCGGCATCTCAAAGCGCATGAAATGGCGAGCAAAATGCACTATTAAACTTCTAGGGTAGGGCAAACAGAGACCCGATTAGATCATTTTGTACTATGGTTAATTTAAGAATTCAGCAAAATTCTATCACGTTTGTTCAATTTACGTCGCTCCTATTGCAGATAGCGTATTGGGTTAAGCGGCAGCTCAAAGCGCATGAAATTGCGAGTAAAATGCACTATTAAACTTCCAGGCTAGGGCGAACAGAGACCCGATTAGATCATTTTACATTCTGGTTAATAAAATAATTCAGCGAAATTCTATCACATTTGTTCAACTTTCGTTGCTCCTATTTCAGATAGCGTATTGGGTTAAGCGGCATCTCAAAGCGCATGAAATGGCGAGTACAATGCACTATTAAACTTCTAGGGTAGGGCAAACAGAGACCCGATTAGATCATTTTATATTATGGTTAATTTAAGAATTCAGCAAAATTCTATCACATTTGTTCAATTTACGTCGCTCCTATTTCGGATAGCGTACTGGGCTAGGCGGCATCCTAAATCGCGTGGAGTGGCGAGTAAAATGCACTATTAAACTTGTATGATAGGGCAATCAGAGACGCGATTAGTTCATTTTATATTTTGTTTAATACAAGATTTCAGGGAAATTCTATCACATTTGTTCAATTCGTGTCGCTCATATTTCAGATAGCGTATTGGGCTAAGCGGCATCTCAAAGCGCATGAAATGGCGAGTAAAATGCACTGTTAAACTTCAATGATAGGGCAGTCAGAGACCCGGTTACATCATTTTATATTTTGTTTAATTTAAGAATTCAGCAAGATTCTATCACATTTGTTGAATTTACGTCGCTCCTATTTCAGATAGCGTACTGGGCTAGGCGGCATCTTAAAGCGCGTGGAATGGCGAGTAAAATGCACTATTAAACTTCTATGATAGGGCAGTCAGAGACCCGATCAGATCATTTTATATTTTGTTTAATATAAGATTTCAGGGAAATCCTATCACATTTGTTCTATTTACGTCGCTCCTATTTCAGTTAGCGTATTCGGCTAACCGGCATCTCAAAGCGCATGAAATGGCGAATAAAATGGACTATTAAACTTCTAGGGTAGGGCAAACAGAGACCCGATTAGATCATTTTATATTACGGTTAATATAAGAATTCAGCGTAATTCTATCACATTTCTTCAAATTACGTCGCTCCTATTTCAGATAGCGTACTGGGCTGGCCGGCATCTCAAAGCGCATGAAATGGCGAGCAAAATGCACTATTAAACTTCTAGGGTAGGGCAAACAGAGACCCGATTAGATCATTTTGTACTATGGTTAATTTAAGAATTCAGCAAAATTCTATCACGTTTGTTCAATTTACGTCGCTCCTATTGCAGATAGCGTGTTGGGTTAAGCGGCATCTCGAAGCGCATGAAATGGCGAGAATAATGCACTATTAAACTTCTAGGATAAGGCAAACAGATACCCGGTTAGATCATTTTATATTATGGTTAATATAAGAATTCAGCGAAATTCTATCACATTTGTTCAATTTACGTCGCTCATATTTCAGATAGCGTATTGGGCTAAGCGGCATCTCAAAGCGCATGAAATGGCAAGTAAAATGCACTATTAAACTTCTAGGGTAGGGCAAACAGAGACCCGATTAGATCATTTTATATTATGGTTAATTTAAGAATTCAGCAAAATTCTATCACATTTGTTCAATTTACGTCGCTCCTATTTCGCATAGCGTACTGGGCTAGGCGGCATCCTAAAGCGCGTGGAGTGGCGAGTAAAATGCACTATTAAACTTGTATGATAGGGCAATCAGAGACCCGATTAGATCATTTTATATTTTGTTTAATATAAGATTTCAGGGAAATTCTATCACATTTGTTCAATTTACGTCGCTCCTATTTCAGATAGCGTATTCGGATAAGCGGCAACTGAAAGCGCATGAAATGGCGAGTGAAATGCACTATTAAACTTCTAGGGTAGGGCGAACAGAGACCCGATTAGATCATTTTACATTAAGGTTAATATAAGAATTCAGGGAAATTCTATCACATTTGTTCAATTTACGTCGCTCCTATTTCAGATAGCGTATTGGGCTACGCGGCATCACAAAGCGCATGAAATGGCCAATACAATGCACTATTAAACTTCTAGGCTAGGGCGAACAGAGACCCGATTAGATCATTTTACATTCTGGTTAATAAATGAATTCATCGAAATTCTATCACATTTGTTCAACTTTCGTTGCTCCTATTTCAGATAGCGTATTGGGCTACGCGGCATCTCAAAGCGCATGAAATGGCGAATAAAATGCACTATTAAACTTCTAGGCTAGGGCAATCAGAGACCCGATTAGATCATTTTATATTTTGTTTAATATAAGATTTCAGGGAAATTCTATCACATTTGTTCAATTTACATCGCTCCTATTTCAGATAGCTATTGGGCTAAGCGGCATCTCAAAGCGCATGAAATGACGAGAGAAATGCACTATTAAACTTCTAGGGTAAGGCAAACAGAGACCCGATTAGATCATTTTAAATTACGGTTAATATAAGAATTCAGCGTAATTCTATCACATTTGTTCAACATACGTCGCTCCTATTTCAGATAGTGTACTCGGATAGGCGGCATCTCAAAGCGCATGAAATGGCGAGTAAAATGCACTATTAAACTTCTAGGGTAGGGCAATCAGAGACCCGATTAGATCATTTTATATTTTGGTTAATATAAGAATTCAGCGAAATTCTATCACATTTTATATTTTGGTTAATATAAGTATTCAGCGAAATTCTATCACATTTGTTCAATTTACGTCGCTCCTATTTCAGATAGCTATTGGGCTAAGCGGCATCTCAAAGCGCATGAAATGACGAGAGAAATGCACTATTAAACTTCTTGGGTAGGGCGAACAGAGACCCGATTACATCATTTTATATTATGGTTAATTTAAGAATTCAGCAAAATTCTATCACATTTGTTCAATTTACATCGCTCCTATTTCAGATAGCGTATTGGGCTAAGCGGCACCTCAAAGCGCATGGAATGACGAGTAAAATGCACTAATAAACTTCTAGGATAAGGCAAACGGAGATCCGATTAGACCATTTTATATTACGGTTAATATAAGAATTCAGCGTAATTCTATCACATTTGTTCAATTTACGTCGTTCCTATTTCAGATAGCATACTGGGCTAGGCGGCATCTTAAAGCGCGTGGAATGGCGAGTAAAATGCACTATTAAACTTCTATAATAGGGCAATCAGAGACCCGATTAGATCATTTTATATTTTGGTTAATATAAGGATTCAGCGTAATTCTATCACATTTGTTCAATTTACGTCGCTCCTATTTCAGATAGCGCATTGGGCTAAGCGGCATCTCAAAGCGCATGAAATGGCGAGTAGAATGCACTATTAAACTTCTAGGGTAAGGCAAACAGAGACCCGATTAGATCATTTTATATTACGGTTAATATAAGAATTCAGCGTAATTCTATCACATTTGTTCAATTTACGTCGCTCCTATTTCAGATAGCGTTTTGGGCTAAGAGGCATCTCAAAGCGCATGAAATGGCGAGTAAAACGCACTATTAAACTTCTAGGATAAGGCAAACAGAGACCCGATTATATCATTTTATATTACGGTTAATATAAGAAATCAGCGTAATTCTGTCAGATTCGTTCAACTTACGTAGCTCCTATTTCAGATAGCGTACTGGGCTAGGCGGCATCTTAAAGCGCGTGGAATGGCGAGTAAAATGCTATATTAAACTTCTATGATGGGGCAATCAGAGACCCGATTAGATCATTTTATATTTTGGTTAATATAAGAATTCAGCGAAATTCTATCACATTTGTTCAATTTACGTCGCTCCAATTTCAGATAGCTTATTGGGCTAAGCGGCATCGCAAAGCGCATGAATTGACGAGTGAAATGCACTATTAAACTTCTTGGGTAGGGCGAACAAAGACCCGATTAGATCATTTTATATTATGGTTAATTTAAGAATTCAGCGAAATTCTCTCACATTTGTTCAATTTACGTCGCTGATATTTCAGATAGCGTATTGGGCTAAGCGGCATCTCAAAGCGCAAGAAATGGCGAGTAAAATGCACTATTAAACTTCTAGGGTAGGGCAAACAGAGACCCGATTAGGTCATTTCATATTATGGTTAATTTAAGAATTCAGAAAAATTCTATCACATTTGTTCAATTTACGTCGCTCCTATTTCAGATAGCGTACCCGGATAGGCGGCATCTTAAAGCACGAGGAATGGCGAGTAAAATGCACTATTAAACTTCTATGATAGGGCAATCAGAGACCCGATTAGATCATTTTATATTTTAGTGAATATAAGAATTCAGCGAAATTCTATCACATTTGTTTAATTTACGTCGCTCCTATTTCAGCTAGCGTATTGGGCTAAGCGGCATCTCAAAGCGCATGAAATGGCGAGTAAAATGCCCTATTAAACTTCTAGGGTAGGGCAATCAGAGACCCGATTAGATCATTTTATATTTTGGTTAATATAAGAATCCAGCGAAATTCTATCACATTTGTTCAATTTACGTCGCTCCTATTTCAGATAGCGTATTGGGCTAAGCGGCATCTCAAAGCGCATGGAATGGCGAGGGAAATGCACTATTAAACTTCTAGGGTATGGCGAACAGAGACCCGAATAGATCATTTTATATTACGGTTATTATAAGAATTCAGCGTAATTCTATCACATTTGTTCAACTAACGTCGCTCCTATTTCAGATAGCGTATTGGGCTAAGCGGCATCTCAAAGCGCATGAAATGACGAGTGAAATGCACTATTAAACTTCTTGGGTAGGGCGAACAGAGACCCGATTAGATCATTTTATATTTTGGTTAATATAAGAATTCAGCAAAATTCTGTCACATTTGTTCAATTTACGTCGCTCCAATTTCAGATAGCTTATTGGGCTAAGCGGCAACTCAGAGCGCATGAAATGACGAGTGAAATGCACTGTTAAACTTCTAGGGTAGGGCGAACAAAAACCCGATTAGATCATTTTATATTTTGGTTAATATAAGAATTCAGCGAAATTCTGTCACATTTGTTCAATTTACGTCGCTCCAATTTCAGATAGCTTATTGGGCTAAGCGGCATCGCAAAGCGCATGAATTGACGAGTGAAATGCACTATTAAACTTCTTGGGTAGGGCGAACAATGACCCGATTAGATCATTTTATATTATGGTTAAATTAAGAATTCAGCGAAATTCTATCACATTTGTTCAATTTACGTCGCTCCTATTTCAGATAGCGTATTGGGCTAAGCGGCATCTCAAAGCGCATGGAATGGCGAGTAAAATGCACTATTAAACTTCTAGGGTAGAGCAATCAGAGACCCGATTAGATCATTTTATATTTTGTTCAATATAAGATTTCAGGGAAAATCTATCACATTTGTTCAATTTACGTCGCTCCTATTTCAGATAGCGTATTGGGCTAAGCGGCATCTCAAAGCGCATGAAATGGCGAGCAAAATGCACTATTAAACTTCTAGGGTAGGGCAAACAGAGACCCGATTAGATCATTTTGTACTATGGTTAATTTAAGAATTCAGCAAAATTCTATCACGTTTGTTCAATTTACGTCGCTCCTATTGCAGATAGCGTATAGGGTTAAGCGGCACCTCAAAGCGCATGAAATTGCGAGTAAAATGCACTATTAAACTTCTAGGGTAGATCAAACAGGGACCCGATTAGATCATTTTATATTATGGTTAATTTAAGAATTCAGCGAAATTCTATCACATTTGTTCAATTTACGACGCTCCTATTTCAGATAGCGTATTGGGCTAAGCGGCATCTCAAAGCGCATGAAATGGCGAATAAAATGGACTATTAAACTTCTAGGGTAGGGCAAACAGAGACCCGATTAGATCATTTTATATTACGGTTAATATAAGAATTCAGCGTAATTCTATCACATTTCTTCAAATTACGTCGCTCCTATTTCAGATAGCGTACTGGGCTGGCCGGCATCTTAAAGCGCGTGGAATGGCGAGTAAAATGCACTATTAAACTTCTATGATAGGGCAATCAGTGACCTGATTAGATCATTTTATATTATAGTTAATTTAAGAATTCACTGAAATTCTATCACATTTGTTCAATTTACGTCGCTCCTATTTCAGATAGCGTATTGGGCTAAGAGGCATCTCAAAGCGCATAAAATGGCGAGTAAAATGCAATACTAAACTTCTAGGATAATGCAAACAGAGACCCGATTAGATCATTTTATATTTTTGTTAATATAAGAATTCAGCGAAATTCTATCACATTTGTTCAATTTACGTCGCTCATATTTCCGATAGCGTATTGGGCTAAACGGCATCTCAAAGCATATGAAATGGCGAGTAAAATGCACTATTAAACTTCTAGGGTAGGGCAATCAGTGACCCGATAAGATCATTTTATATTATAGTTAATTTAAGAATTCAGCGATATTCTATCACATTTGTTCAATTTACGTCGCTCCTATTTCAGATAGCGTATTGGGCTAAGCGGCATCTCAAAGCGCATGAAATGGCGAGCAAAATGCACTGTTAAACTTCTAGGGTAGGGCAAACAGAGTCCCGATTAGATCATTTTGTACTATGGTTAATTTAAGAATTCAGCAAAATTCTATCACGTTTGTTCAATTTACGTCGCTCCTATTGCAGATAGCGTGTTGGGTTAAGCGGCAGCTCAAAGCGCATGAAATTGCGAGTAAAATGCACTATTAAACTTCCAGGCTAGGGCGAACAGAGACCCGATTAGATCATTTTACATTCTGGTTAATAAAATAATTCAGCGAAATTCTATCACATTTGTTCAACTTTCGTTGCTCCTATTTCAGATAGCGTATTGGGTTAAGCGGCATCTCAAAGCGCATGAAATGGCGAGTACAATGCACTATTAAACTTCTAGGGTAGGGCAAACAGAGACCCGATTAGATCATTTTATATTATGGTTAATTTAAGAATTCAGCAAAATTCTATCACATTTGTTCAATTTACGTCGCTCCTATTTCGGATAGCGTACTGGGCTAGGCGGCATCCTAAATCGCGTGGAGTGGCGAGTAAAATGCACTATTAAACTTGTATGATAGGGCAATCAGAGACGCGATTAGTTCATTTTATATTTTGTTTAATACAAGATTTCAGGGAAATTCTATCACATTTGTTCAATTCGTGTCGCTCATATTTCAGATAGCGTATTGGGCTAAGCGGCATCTCAAAGCGCATGAAATGGCGAGTAAAATGCACTGTTAAACTTCAATGATAGGGCAGTCAGAGACCCGGTTACATCATTTTATATTTTGTTTAATTTAAGAATTCAGCAAGATTCTATCACATTTGTTGAATTTACGTCGCTCCTATTTCAGATAGCGTACTGGGCTAGGCGGCATCTTAAAGCGCGTGGAATGGCGAGTAAAATGCACTATTAAACTTCTATGATAGGGCAGTCAGAGACCCGATCAGATCATTTTATATTTTGTTTAATATAAGATTTCAGGGAAATCCTATCACATTTGTTCTATTTACGTCGCTCCTATTTCAGTTAGCGTATTCGGCTAACCGGCATCTCAAAGCGCATGAAATGGCGAATAAAATGGACTATTAAACTTCTAGGGTAGGGCAAACAGAGACCCGATTAGATCATTTTATATTACGGTTAATATAAGAATTCAGCGTAATTCTATCACATTTCTTCAAATTACGTCGCTCCTATTTCAGATAGCGTACTGGGCTGGCCGGCATCTCAAAGCGCATGAAATGGCGAGCAAAATGCACTATTAAACTTCTAGGGTAGGGCAAACAGAGACCCGATTAGATCATTTTGTACTATGGTTAATTTAAGAATTCAGCAAAATTCTATCACGTTTGTTCAATTTACGTCGCTCCTATTGCAGATAGCGTGTTGGGTTAAGCGGCATCTCGAAGCGCATGAAATGGCGAGAATAATGCACTATTAAACTTCTAGGATAAGGCAAACAGATACCCGGTTAGATCATTTTATATTATGGTTAATATAAGAATTCAGCGAAATTCTATCACATTTGTTCAATTTACGTCGCTCATATTTCAGATAGCGTATTGGGCTAAGCGGCATCTCAAAGCGCATGAAATGGCAAGTAAAATGCACTATTAAACTTCTAGGGTAGGGCAAACAGAGACCCGATTAGATCATTTTATATTATGGTTAATTTAAGAATTCAGCAAAATTCTATCACATTTGTTCAATTTACGTCGCTCCTATTTCGCATAGCGTACTGGGCTAGGCGGCATCCTAAAGCGCGTGGAGTGGCGAGTAAAATGCACTATTAAACTTGTATGATAGGGCAATCAGAGACCCGATTAGATCATTTTATATTTTGTTTAATATAAGATTTCAGGGAAATTCTATCACATTTGTTCAATTTACGTCGCTCCTATTTCAGATAGCGTATTCGGATAAGCGGCAACTGAAAGCGCATGAAATGGCGAGTGAAATGCACTATTAAACTTCTAGGGTAGGGCGAACAGAGACCCGATTAGATCATTTTACATTAAGGTTAATATAAGAATTCAGGGAAATTCTATCACATTTGTTCAATTTACGTCGCTCCTATTTCAGATAGCGTATTGGGCTACGCGGCATCACAAAGCGCATGAAATGGCCAATACAATGCACTATTAAACTTCTAGGCTAGGGCGAACAGAGACCCGATTAGATCATTTTACATTCTGGTTAATAAATGAATTCATCGAAATTCTATCACATTTGTTCAACTTTCGTTGCTCCTATTTCAGATAGCGTATTGGGCTACGCGGCATCACAAAGCGCATGAAATGGCGAATAAAATGCACTATTAAACTTCTAGGCTAGGGCAATCAGAGACCCGATTAGATCATTTTATATTTTGTTTAATATAAGATTTCAGGGAAATTCTATCACATTTGTTCAATTTACGTCGCTCCTATTTCAGATAGCTATTGGGCTAAGCGGCATCTCAAAGCGCATGAAATGACGAGAGAAATGCACTATTAAACTTCTAGGGTAAGGCAAACAGAGACCCGATTAGATCATTTTAAATTACGGTTAATATAAGAATTCAGCGTAATTCTATCACATTTGTTCAACATACGTCGCTCCTATTTCAGATAGTGTACTCGGATAGGCGGCATCTCAAAGCGCATGAAATGGCGAGTAAAATGCACTATTAAACTTCTAGGGTAGGGCAATCAGAGACCCGATTAGATCATTTTATATTTTGGTTAATATAAGAATTCAGCGAAATTCTATCACATTTTATATTTTGGTTAATATAAGAATTCAGCGTAATTCTATCACATTTGTTCAATTTACATCGCTCCTATTTCAGATAGCTATTGGGCTAAGCGGCATCTCAAAGCGCATGAAATGACGAGAGAAATGCACTATTAAACTTCTTGGGTAGGGCGAACAGAGACCCGATTACATCATTTTATATTATGGTTAATTTAAGAATTCAGCAAAATTCTATCACATTTGTTCAATTTACATCGCTCCTATTTCAGATAGCGTATTGGGCTAAGCGGCACCTCAAAGCGCATGGAATGACGAGTAAAATGCACTAATAAACTTCTAGGATAAGGCAAACGGAGATCCGATTAGACCATTTTATATTACGGTTAATATAAGAATTCAGCGTAATTCTATCACATTTGTTCAATTTACGTCGTTCCTATTTCAGATAGCATACTGGGCTAGGCGGCATCTTAAAGCGCGTGGAATGGCGAGTAAAATGCACTATTAAACTTCTATAATAGGGCAATCAGAGACCCGATTAGATCATTTTATATTTTGGTTAATATAAGGATTCAGCGTAATTCTATCACATTTGTTCAATTTACGTCGCTCCTATTTCAGATAGCGCATTGGGCTAAGCGGCATCTCAAAGCGCATGAAATGGCGAGTAGAATGCACTATTAAACTTCTAGGGTAAGGCAAACAGAGACCCGATTAGATCATTTTATATTACGGTTAATATAAGAATTCAGCGTAATTCTATCACATTTGTTCAATTTACGTCGCTCCTATTTCAGATAGCGTTTTGGGCTAAGAGGCATCTCAAAGCGCATGAAATGGCGAGTAAAACGCACTATTAAACTTCTAGGATAAGGCAAACAGAGACCCGATTAGATCATTTTATATTACGGTTAATATAAGAAATCAGCGTAATTCTGTCAGATTCGTTCAACTTACGTAGCTCCTATTTCAGATAGCGTACTGGGCTAGGCGGCATCTTAAAGCGCGTGGAATGGCGAGTAAAATGCTATATTAAACTTCTATGATGGGGCAATCAGAGACCCGATTAGATCATTTTATATTTTGGTTAATATAAGAATTCAGCGAAATTCTATCACATTTGTTCAATTTACGTCGCTCCAATTTCAGATAGCTTATTGGGCTAAGCGGCATCGCAAAGCGCATGAATTGACGAGTGAAATGCACTATTAAACTTCTTGGGTAGGGCGAACAAAGACCCGATTAGATCATTTTATATTATGGTTAATTTAAGAATTCAGCGAAATTCTCTCACATTTGTTCAATTTACGTCGCTGATATTTCAGATAGCGTATTGGGCTAAGCGGCATCTCAAAGCGCAAGAAATGGCGAGTAAAATGCACTATTAAACTTCTAGGGTAGGGCAAACAGAGACCCGATTAGGTCATTTCATATTATGGTTAATTTAAGAATTCAGAAAAATTCTATCACATTTGTTCAATTTACGTCGCTCCTATTTCAGATAGCGTACCCGGATAGGCGGCATCTTAAAGCACGAGGAATGGCGAGTAAAATGCACTATTAAACTTCTATGATAGGGCAATCAGAGACCCGATTAGATCATTTTATATTTTAGTGAATATAAGAATTCAGCGAAATTCTATCACATTTGTTTAATTTACGTCGCTCCTATTTCAGCTAGCGTATTGGGCTAAGCGGCATCTCAAAGCGCATGAAATGGCGAGTAAAATGCCCTATTAAACTTCTAGGGTAGGGCAATCAGAGACCCGATTAGATCATTTTATATTTTGGTTAATATAAGAATTCAGCGAAATTCTATCACATTTGTTCAATTTACGTCGCTCCTATTTCAGATAGCGTATTGGGCTAAGCGGCATCTCAAAGCGCATGGAATGGCGAGGGAAATGCACTATTAAACTTCTAGGGTATGGCGAACAGAGACCCGAATAGATCATTTTATATTACGGTTATTATAAGAATTCAGCGTAATTCTATCACATTTGTTCAACTAACGTCGCTCCTATTTCAGATAGCGTATTGGGCTATGCGGCATCTCAAAGCGCATGAAATGACGAGAGAAATGCACTATTAAACTTCTTGGGTAGGGCGAACAGAGACCCGATTAGATCATTTTATATTTTGGTTAATATAAGAATTCAGCGAAATTCTGTCACATTTGTTCAATTTACGTCGCTCCAATTTCAGATAGCTTATTGGGCTAAGCGGCAACTCAGAGCGCATGAAATGACGAGTGAAATGCACTGTTAAACTTCTAGGGTAGGGCGAACAAAAACCCGATTAGATCATTTTATATTTTGGTTAATATAAGAATTCAGCGAAATTCTGTCACATTTGTTCAATTTACGTCGCTCCAATTTCAGATAGCTTATTGGGCTAAGCGGCATCGCAAAGCGCATGAATTGACGAGTGAAATGCACTATTAAACTTCTTGGGTAGGGCGAACAATGACCCGATTAGATCATTTTATATTATGGTTAAATTAAGAATTCAGCGAAATTCTATCACATTTGTTCAATTTACGTCGCTCCTATTTCAGATAGCGTATTGGGCTAAGCGGCATCTCAAAGCGCATGGAATGGCGAGTAAAATGCACTATTAAACTTCTAGGGGTAGAGCAATCAGAGACCCGATTAGATCATTTTATATTTTGTTCAATATAAGATTTCAGGGAAAATCTATCACATTTGTTCAATTAACGTCGCTCCTATTTCAGATAGCGTATTGGGCTAAGCGGCATCTCAAAGCGCATGAAATGGCGAGCAAAATGCACTATTAAACTTCTAGGGTAGGGCAAACAGAGACCCGATTAGATCATTTTGTACTATGGTTAATTTAAGAATTCAGCAAAATTCTATCACGTTTGTTCAATTTACGTCGCTCCTATTGCAGATAGCGTATAGGGTTAAGCGGCACCTCAAAGCGCATGAAATTGCGAGTAAAATGCACTATTAAACTTCTAGGGTAGATCAAACAGGGACCCGATTAGATCATTTTATATTATGGTTAATTTAAGAATTCAGCGAAATTCTATCACATTTGTTCAATTTACGTCGCTCCTATTTCAGATAGCGTATTGGGCTAAGCGGCATCTCAAAGCGCATGAAATGGCGAATAAAATGGACTATTAAACTTCTAGGGTAGGGCAAACAGAGACCCGATTAGATCATTTTATATTACGGTTAATATAAGAATTCAGCGTAATTCTATCACATTTCTTCAAATTACGTCGCTCCTATTTCAGATAGCGTACTGGGCTGGCCGGCATCTTAAAGCGCGTGGAATGGCGAGTAAAATGCACTATTAAACTTCTATGATAGGGCAATCAGTGACCTGATTAGATCATTTTATATTATAGTTAATTTAAGAATTCACTGAAATTCTATCACATTTGTTCAATTTACGTCGCTCCTATTTCAGATAGCGTATTGGGCTAAGAGGCATCTCAAAGCGCATAAAATGGCGAGTAAAATGCAATACTAAACTTCGAGGATAATGCAAACAGAGACCCGATTAGATCATTTTTATATTTTTGTTAATATAAGAATTCAGCGAAATTCTATCACATTTGTTCAATTTACGTCGCTCATATTTCCGATAGCGTATTGGGCTAAACGGCATCTCAAAGCATATGAAATGGCGAGTAAAATGCACTATTAAACTTCTAGGGTAGGGCAATCAGTGACCCGATAAGATCATTTTATATTATAGTTAATTTAAGAATTCAGCGATATTCTATCACATTTGTTCAATTTACGTCGCTCCTATTTCAGATAGCGTATTGGGGCTAAGCGGCATCTCAAAGCGCATGAAATGGCGAGCAAAATGCACTGTTAAACTTCTAGGGTAGGGCAAACAGAGTCCCGATTAGATCATTTTGTACTATGGTTAATTTAAGAATTCAGCAAAATTCTATCACGTTTGTTCAATTTACGTCGCTCCTATTGCAGATAGCGTGTTGGGTTAAGCGGCAGCTCAAAGCGCATGAAATTGCGAGTAAAATGCACTATTAAACTTCCAGGCTAGGGCGAACAGAGACCCGATTAGATCATTTTACATTCTGGTTAATAAAATAATTCAGCGAAATTCTATCACATTTGTTCAACTTTCGTTGCTCCTATTTCAGATAGCGTATTGGGTTAAGCGGCATCTCAAAGCGCATGAAATGGCGAGTACAATGCACTATTAAACTTCTAGGGTAGGGCAAACGGAGACCCGATTACATCATTTTATATTACGGTTCATATAAGAATTCAGCGTAATTCTATCACAGTTCTTCAAATTACGTCGCTCCTATTTCAGATAGCGTACTGGGCTGGCCGGCATCATAAAGCGCGTGGAATGGCGAGTAAAATGCACTATTAAACTTCTATGATAGGGCAATCAGTGACCCGATTAGATCATTTTATATTATCGTTAATTTAAGAATTCAGCAAAATTCTATCACATTTGTTCAATTTACGTCGCTCCAATTTCAAATAGCGTATTGGGGTAAGCGGCATCTCAAAGCGCATGAAATGGCGAGCAAAATGCACTATTAAACTTCTAGGGTAGGGCAAACAGAGACCCGATTAGATCATTTTGTACTATGGTTAATTTAAGAATTCAGCAAAATTCTATCACGTTTGTTCAATTTACGTCGCTCCTATTGCAGATAGCGTATAGGGTTAAGCGGCACCTCAAAGCGCATGAAATTGCGAGTAAAATGCACTATTAAACTTCTAGGGTAGATCAAACAGGGACCCGATTAGATCATTTTATATTATGGTTAATTTAAGAATTCAGCGAAATTCTATCACATTTGTTCAATTTACGACGCTCCTATTTCAGATAGCGTATTGGGCTAAGCGGCATCTCAAAGCGCATGAAATGGCGAATAAAATGGACTATTAAACTTCTAGGGTAGGGCAAACAGAGACCCGATTAGATCATTTTATATTACGGTTAATATAAGAATGCAGCGTAATTCTATCACATTTCTTCAAATTACGTCGCTCCTATTTCAGATAGCGTACTGGGCTGGCCGGCATCTTAAAGCGCGTGGAATGGCGAGTAAAATGCACTATTAAACTTCTATGATAGGGCAATCAGTGACCTGATTAGATCATTTTATATTATAGTTAATTTAAGAATTCACTGAAATTCTATCACATTTGTTCAATTTACGTCGCTCCTATTTCAGATAGCGTATTGGGCTAAGAGGCATCTCAAAGCGCATAAAATGGCGAGTAAAATGCAATACTAAACTTCTAGGATAATGCAAACAGAGACCCGATTAGATCATTTTATATTTTTGTTAATATAAGAATTCAGCGAAATTCTATCACATTTGTTCAATTTACGTCGCTCATATTTCCGATAGCGTATTGGGCTAAACGGCATCTCAAAGCATATGAAATGGCGAGTAAAATGCACTATTAAACTTCTAGGGTAGGGCAATCAGTGACCCGATAAGATCATTTTATATTATAGTTAATTTAAGAATTCAGCGATATTCTATCACATTTGTTCAATTTTACGTCGCTCCTATTTCAGATAGCGTATTGGGCTAAGCGGCATCTCAAAGCGCATGAAATGGCGAGCAAAATGCACTGTTAAACTTCTAGGGTAGGGCAAACAGAGTCCCGATTAGATCATTTTGTACTATGGTTAATTTAAGAATTCAGCAAAATTCTATCACGTTTGTTCAATTTACGTCGCTCCTATTGCAGATAGCGTGTTGGGTTAAGCGGCATCTCGAAGCGCATGAAATGGCGAGAATAATGCACTATTAAACTTCTAGGATAAGGCAAACAGATACCCGATTAGATCATTTTATATTATGGTTAATATAAGAATTCAGCGAAATTCTATCACATTTGTTCAATTTACGTCGCTCATATTTGAGATAGCGTATTGGGCTAAGCGGCATCTCAAAGGGCATGAAATGGCAAGTAAAATGCACTATTAAACTTCTAGGGTAGGGCAATCAGTGACCCGATGAGATCATTTGATATTATAGTTAATCTAAGAATTCAGCGAAATTCTATCCCATTTGTTCAATTTACGTCGCTCCTATTTCAGATAGCGTATTGGGCTATACGGCATCTTAAAGCGCTCGGAATGGCGAGTAAAATGCACTATTAAACTTCTATGCTAGGGCAATCAGAGACCCGATTAGATCATTTTATATTTTGGTTAATATAAGAATTCAGTGGAAATTCTATCACATTTGTTCAATTTACGTCGCTCCTATTTCAGATAGCGTATTGGGCAAAGCGGCATCTCAAAGCGCATGAAATGACGAGTAAAATGCACTATTAAAGTTCTAGGGTAGGGCAAACAGAGACCCGATTAGATCATTTTATATTATGGTTAATTTAAGAATTGAGCGAAATTCTATCACATTTGTTCAACTTTCGTCGCTCCTATTTCAGATAGCGTATTGATCTATGCGGCATCTCGAAGCGCATGCAATGGCGAGTATAATGCACTATTAAACTTCTAGGATAGGGCAAACAGATACCCGGTTAGATCATTTTATATTACGGTTAATATAAGAATGCAGCGTAATTCTATCACATTTGTTCAAGTTACGTCGCTCCTATTTCAGATAGCGTACTGGGCTAGGCGGCATCTTAAAGCGCGTGGAATGGCGAGTAAAATGCACTACTAATCTTCTATGATAGGGCAATCAGAGACCAGATTAGATCATTTTATATTCTGTTTAATATAAGATTTCAGGGAAATTCTATCACATTTGTTCAATTTACGTCGCTCCTATTTCAGATAGCGTATTGGGCTAAGCGGCAACTGAAAGCGCATGAAATGACGAGTGAAATGCACTATTAAACTTCTAGGGTAGGGCGAACACAGACCCGATTCGATCATTTTACATTAAGGTTAATATAAGGATTCAGGGAAATTCTATCACATTTGTTCAATTTACGTCGCTCCTATTTCAGATAGCGTATTGGGCTACGCGGCATCACAAAGCGCATGAAATGGCGAATAAAATGCACTATTAAACTTCTAGGCTAGGGCGACCAGAGACCCGATTAGATCATTTTACATTCTGGTTAATAAAATAATTCAGCGAAATTCTATCACATTTGTTCAACTTTCGTTGCTCCTATTTCAGATAGCGTACTGGGCTAGGCGGCATCCTAAAGCGCGTGGAGTGGCGAGTAAAATGCACTATTAAACTTGTATGATAGGGCAATCAGAGACGCGATTAGATCATTTTATATTTTGTTTAATACAAGATTTCAGGGAAATTCTATCACATTTGTTCAATTCGTGTCGCTCATATTTCAGATAGCGTATTGGGCTAAGCGGCATCTCAAAGCGCATGAAATGGCGAGTAAAATGCACTGTTAAACTTCAATGATAGGGCAGTCAGAGACCCGATTAGATCATTTTATATTTTGTTTAATATAAGATTTCAGGGAAATCCTATCACATTTGTTCTATTTACGTCGCTCCTATTTCAGTTAGCGTATTCGGCTAACCGGCATCTCAAAGCGCATGAAATGGCGAATAAAATGGACTATTAAACTTCTAGGGTAGGGCAAACAGAGACCCGATTAGATCATTTTATATTACGGTTAATATAAGAATTCAGCGTAATTCTATCACATTTCTTCAAATTACGTCGCTCCTATTTCAGATAGCGTACTGGGCTGGCCGGCGTCTTAAAGCGCGTGGAATGGCGAGTAAAATTCACTATTAAACTTCTATGATAGGGCAATCAGTGACCTGATTAGATCATTTTATATTATAGTTAATTTAAGAATTCAGCGAAATTCTATCACATTTGTTCAATTTACGTCGCTCCTATTTCAGATAGCGTATTGGGCTAAGCGGCATCTCAAAGCGCATAAAATGGCGAGTAAAATGCAATACTAAACTTCTAGGATAATGCAAACAGAGACCCGATTAGATCATTTTATATTTTTGTTAATATAAGAATTCAGCGAAATTCTATCACATTTGTTCAATTTACGTCGCTCATATTTCCGATAGCGTATTGGGCTAAGCGGCATCTCAAAGCGCATGAAATGGCGAGTAAAATGCACTATTAAACTTCTAGGGTAGGGCAATCAGTGACCCGATTAGATCATTTTATATTATAGTTAATTTAAGAATTCAGCGATATTCTATCACATTTGTTCAATTTACGTCGCTCCTATTTCAGATAGCGTATTGGGCTAAGCGGCATCTCAAAGCGCATGAAATGGCGAGCAACATGCACTATTAAACTTCTAGGGTAGGGCAAACAGAGACCCGATTAGATCATTTTGTACTATGGTTAATTTAAGAATTCAGCAAAATTCTATCACGTTTGTTCAATTTACGTCGCTCCTATTGCAGATAGCGTGTTGGGTTAAGCGGCATCTCGAAGCGCATGAAATGGCGAGAATAATGCACTATTAAACTTCTAGGATAAGGCAAACAGATACCCGATTAGATCGTTTTATATTATGGTTAATATAAGAATTCCGCGAAATTCTATCACATTTGTTCAATTCGTGTCGCTCATATTTCAGATAGCGTATTGGGCTAAGCGGCATCTCAAAGCGCATGAAATGGCGAGTAAAATGCACTATTAAACTCCTAGGGTAGGGCAAACAGAGACCCGATTAGATCATTTTATATTATGGTTAATTTAAGAATTCAGCAATATTCTATCACATTTGTTGAATTTACGTCGCTCCTATTTCAGATAGCGTACTGGGCTAGGCGGCATCTTAAAGCGCGTGGAATGGCGAGTAAAATGCACTGTTAAACTTCTATGATACGGCAGTCAGAGACCCGATTAGATCATTTTATATTTTGTTTAATATAAGATTTCAGGGAAATCCTATCACATTTGTTCTATTTACGTCGCTCCTATTTCAGTTAGCGTATTGGGCTAACCGGCATCTCAAAGCGCATGAAATGGCGAATAAAATGGACTATTAAACTTCTAGGGTAGGGCAAACGGAGACCCGATTAGATCATTTTATATTACGGTTAATATAAGAATTCAGCGTAATTCTATCACATTCCTTCAAATTACGTCGCTCCTATTTCAGATAGCGTACTGGGCTAGCCGGCATCTTAAAGCGCTTGGAATGGCGAGTAAAATGCACTATTAAACTTGTACGATAGGCAATCAGAGACGCGATTAGATCATTTTATATTTTGTTTAATATAAGATTTCAGGGAAATTCTATCACATTTGTTCAATTTACGTCGCTCCTATTTCAGATAGCGTATTGGGCTAAGCGGCAACTGAAAGCGCATGAAATGACGAGTGAAATGCACTATTAAACTTCTAGGGTAGGGCGAAGAGAGACCCGATTAGATCATTTTACATTAAGGTTAATATAAGAATTCAGGGAAATTCTATCACATTTGTTCAATTCGTGTCGCTCATATTTCAGATAGCGTATTGGGCTAAGCGGCATCTCAAAGCGCATGAAATGGCGAGTAAAATGCACTATTAAACTCCTAGGGTAGGGCAAACAGAGACCCGATTAGATCATTTTATATTATGGTTAATTTAAGAATTCAGCAATATTCTATCACATTTGTTGAATTTACGTCGCTCCTATTTCAGATAGCGTACTGGGCTAGGCGGCATCTTAAAGCGCGTGGAATGGCGAGTAAAATGCACTGTTAAACTTCTATGATACGGCAGTCAGAGACCCGATTAGATCATTTTATATTTTGTTTAATATAAGATTTCAGGGAAATCCTATCACATTTGTTCTATTTACGTCGCTCCTATTTCAGTTAGCGTATTGGGCTAACCGGCATCTCAAAGCGCATGAAATGGCGAATAAAATGGACTATTAAACTTCTAGGGTAGGGCAAACGGAGACCCGATTAGATCATTTTATATTACGGTTAATATAAGAATTCAGCCTAATTCTATCACATTCCTTCAAATTACGTCGCTCCTATTTCAGATAGCGTACTGGGCTAGCCGGCATCTTAAAGCGCGTGGAATGGCGAGTAAAATGCACTATTAAACTTGTACGATAGGCAATCAGAGACGCGATGAGATCATTTTATATTTTGTTTAATATAAGAATTCAGGGAAATTCTATCACATTTGTTCAATTTACGTCGCTCCTATTTCAGATAGCGTATTGGGCTAAGCGGCAACTGAAAGCGCATGAAATGACGAGTGAAATGCACTATTAAACTTCTAGGGTAGGGCGAAGAGAGACCCGATTAGATCATTTTACATTAAGGTTAATATAAGAATTCAGGGAAATTCTATCACATTTGTTCAATTCGTGTCGCTCATATTTCAGATAGCGTATTGGGCTAAGCGGCATCTCAAAGCGCATGAAATGGCGAGTAAAATGCACTATTAAACTCCTAGGGTAGGGCAAACAGAGACCCTATTAGATCATTTTATATTATGGTTAATTTAAGAATTCAGCGAAATTCTATCACATTTGTTCCATTTACGTCGCTCCAATTTCAGATAGCGTATTTGGCTAAGCGGCATCTCAAAGCGCATGAAATGGCGAATAAAATGTACTATTAAACTTCTAGGCTAGGGCGAACAGAGACCCGAGCAGATCATTTTACATTATGGTTAATAAGAGAATTCAGCGTAATTCTATCACATTTGTTCAACTTACGTCGCTCCTATTTCAGATAGCGTATTGGGCTAAGCGGCATCTCAAGGCGCATGAAATGGCGAGTGAAATGCACTATTAGACTTCTATGGTAGGGCGAACAGAGACCCGTTTGGATCATTTTACATTAAGGTTAATATAAGGATTCACGAAAATTCTATCACATTTGTTCAATTTACGTCGCTCCCATTCCACATAGCGTATTGGGCTAAGCGGCATCTCAAAGCGCATGAAATGGCGAGTAAAGTGCGCTATTAAACTTCTAGGATAAGGCAAACAGAGACCCGATTAGATCATTTTATATTACGGTTAATATAAGAATTCAGCGTAATTCTATCACATTTGTTCAAGTTACGACGCTCCTATTTCAGATAGCGTACTGGGCTAGGCGGCATCTCAAAGCGCATGGAATGGCGAGTAAAATGCACTACTAATCTTCTATGATAGGGCAATCAGAGACCCGAGTAGATCATTTTATATTTTGATTAATATAAGATTTCAGGGAAATTCTATCACATTTGTTCAATTTACGTCGCTCCTATTTCAGATAGCGTATTGGGCTAAGCCGGATCTCAAAGCGCATGAAATGGCGACTGAAATGCACTATTAAACTTCTAGGGTAGGGCAAACAGAGACCCGATTAGATCATTTTATATTATGGTTAATTTAAGAATTCAGCAAAATTCTATCACATTCGTTCAATTTAGGTCGCTCCTATTTCAGATAGCGTATTGGGCTAAGCGGCATCTCAAAGCGCATGAAATGGAGAGTGAAATGCACTATAAGACTTCTATGGTAGGGCGAACAGAGGCCAGATTAGATCATTTTACATTCTGGTTAATAAAATAATTCAGCGAAATTCTATCATATTTGTTCAACCTTCGTCGCTCGTATTTCAGATAGCTTATTGAGCTAAGCGGCATCTCGAAGCGCATTAAATGGCGAGTATAATGCACTATTAAACTTCTAGGATAAGGCAAACAGATACCCGATTAGATCATTTTATATTACGGTTAATATAAGAATGCAGCGTAATTCTATCACATTCGTTCAAGTTACGTCGCTCCTATTTCAGATAGCGTACTGGGCTAGGCGGCATCTTAAAGCGCGTGGAATGGCGAGTAAAATGCACTACTAATCATCTATGATAGAGCAATCAGAGACCCGATTAGATCATTTTATATTTTGTTTAATATAAGATTTCAGGGAAATTCTATCACATTTGTTCCATTTACGTCGCTCCAATTTCAGATAGCGTATTGGGCTAAGCGGCATCTCAAAGCGCATGAAATGGCGAATAAAATGCACTATTAAACTTCTAGGCTAGGGCGAACAGAGACCCGAGCAGATCATTTTACATTATGGTTAGTAAAAGAATTCAGCGTAATTCTATCACATTTGTTCCATTTACGTCGCTCCAATTTCAGATAGCGTATTGGGCTAAGCGGCATCTCAAAGCGCATGAAATGGCGAATAAAATGCACTATTAAACTTCTAGGCTAGGGCGAACAGAGACCCGAGCAGATCATTTTACATTATGGTTAGTAAAAGAATTCAGCGTAATTCTATCACATTTGTTCAACTTACGTCGCTCCTATTTCAGATAGCGTATTGGGCTAAGCGGCATCTCAAGGCGCATGAAATGGCGAGTGAAATGCACTATTAGACTTCTATGGTAGGGCGAACAGAGACCCGATTGGATCATTTTACATTAAGGTTAATATAAGAATTCACGGAAATTCTATCACATTTGTTCAATTTACGTCGCTCCTATTCCAGATAGCGTATTGGGCTAAGCGGCATCTTAAAGCGCATGAAATGGCGAGTAAAATGCGCTATTAAACTTCTAGGATAAGGCAAACAGAGACCCGATTAGATCATTTTATATTACGGTTAATATAAGAATTCAGCGTAATTCTATCACATTTGTTCAAGTTACGACG
Source organism: Macropis europaea (assembly GCA_916610135.2). Lineage (NCBI taxonomy): Eukaryota > Metazoa > Arthropoda > Insecta > Hymenoptera > Melittidae > Macropis > Macropis europaea. The sequence continues at coordinate 125,672 of CAKAJE020001277.1, read as the reverse complement.
CTCCTATTTCAGATAGGGTACTGGGCTAGGCGGCATCTCAAAGCGCATGAAATGGCGAGTGAAATGCACTATAAGACTTCTATGGTAGGGCGAACAGAGACCAGATTAGATCATTTTACATTCTGGTTAATAAAATAATTCAGCGAAATTCTATCACATATGTTCAACTTTCGTCGCTCGTATTTCAGATAGCGTATTGAGCTAAGCGGCATCTCAAGGCGCATGAAATGGCGAGCAAAATGCACTATTAAACTTCTAGGATAAGGCAAACAGATACCCGATTAGATCATTTTATATTACGGTTAATATAAGAATACAGCAAAATTCTATCACATTTGTTCAACTTACGTCGCTCCTACTTCAGATAGCGTACCGGGCTAGGCGGCACCTTAAAGCACGTGGAATGACGAGTAAAATGCACTACTAAACTTCTATGATAGGGCAATCAGAGACCCGATTAGATCATTTTATATTTTGTTTAATATAAGATTTCACGGAAATTCTATCACATTTGTTCAATTTACGTCGCTCCTATTTCAGAAAGCGTATTGGGCTATGCGGCATCTCAAAGCGCATGAAATGGCGAGTAAAATGCACTATTAAACTTCTAGGGTAGGGCAAACAGAGACCTGATGAGATCATTTTATATTATGGTTAATTTATGAATTCAGGGGAATTCTATCACATTTGTTCAATTTACGTCGCTCCTATTTCAGATAGCGTATTGGGCTAAGCGGCCTCTAAAAGCGCATGAAATGGCGAGTAAAATGCGCTATTAAACTTCTAGGATAAGGCAAACGGAGACCCGATTAGTTCATTTTATATTAGGGTAATATAAGAATTCAGCGTAATTCTATCACATTTGTTCATCTTACGTCGCTCCTATTTCAGATAGCCTACTGTGCTAGGCGGCGTCTTAAAGCGCGTGGAAGGGCGAGTAAAATGCACTACTAAACTTCTATGATAGAGCAATCAGAGACCCGATTAGATCATTTTATATTTTGTTCAATATAAGATTTCAGGGAAAATCTATCACATTTGTTCAATTTACGTCGCTCCTATTTCAGATAGCGTATTGGGCTAACCGGCATCTCAACGCGCATGAAATGGCGAATAAAATGGACTATTAAACTTCTAGGGTAGGGCAAACGGAGACCCGATTAGATCATTTTATATTACGGTTCATATAAGAATTCAGCGTAATTCTATCACATTTCTTCAAATTACGTCGCTCCTATTTCAGATAGCGTACTGGGCTGGCCGGCATCTTAAAGCGCGTGGAATGGCGAGTAAAATGCACTATTAAACTTCTATGATAGGGCAATCAGTGACCCGATTAGATCATTTTATATTATCGTTAATTTAAGAATTCAGCGAAATTCTATCACATTTGTTCAATTTACGTCGCTCCTATTTCAGATAGCGCATTGGGCTAAGCGGCATCTCAAAGCGCATGAAATGGCGAGCAAAATGCACTATTAAACTTCTAGGGTAGGGCAAACAGAGACCCGATTAGATCATTTTGTACTATGGTTAATTTAAGAATTCAGCAAAATTCTATCACGTTTGTTCAATTTACGTCGCTCCTATTGCAGATAGCGTATTGGGTTAAGCGGCACCTCAAAGCGCATGAAATTGCGAGTAAAATGCACTATTAAACTTCCAGGCTAGGGCGAACAGAGACCCGATTAGATCATTTTACATTCTGGTTAATAAAATAATTCAGCGAAATTCTATCACATTTGTTCAACTTTCGTTGCTCCTATTTCAGATAGCGTATTGGGTTAAGCGGCATCTCAAAGCGCATGAAATGGCGAGTACAATGCACTATTAAACTTCTAGGGTAGGGCAAACAGAGACCCGATTAGATCATTTTATATTATGGTTAATTTAAGAATTCAGCAAAATTCTATCACATTTGTTCAATTTACGTCGCTCCTATTTCGGATAGCGTACTGGGCTAGGCGGCATCCTAAATCGCGTGGAGTGGCGAGTAAAATGCACTATTAAACTTGTATGATAGGGCAATCAGAGACGCGATTAGATCATTTTATATTTTGTTTAATATAAGATTTCAGGGAAATTCTATCACATTTGTTCAATTCGTGTCGCTCATATTTCAGATAGCGTATTGGGCTAAGCGGCATCTCAAAGCGCATGAAATGACGAGTGAAATGCACTATTAAACTTCTAGGGTAGGGCAATCAGTGACCCGATGAGATCATTTGATATTATAGTTAATCTAAGAATTCAGCGAAATTCTATCACATTTGTTCAATTTACGTCGCTCCTATTTCAGATAGCGTATTGGGCAAAGCGGCATCTCAAAGCGCATGAAATGACGAGTAAAATGCACTATTGAAGTTCTAGGGTAGGGCAAACAGAGACCCGATTAGATCATTTTATATTACGGTTAATATAAGAATGCAGCGTAATTCTATCACATTTGTTCAAGTTACGTCGCTCCTATTTCAGATAGCGTACTGGGCTAGGCGGCATCTTAAAGCGCGTGGAATGGCGAGTAAAATGCACTACTAATCTTCTATGATAGGGCAATCTGAGACCAGATTAGATCATTTTATATTCTGTTTAATATAAGATTTCAGGGAAATTCTATCACATTTGTTCAATTTACGTCGCTCCTATTTCAGATAGCGTATTGGGCTAAGCGGCAACTGAAAGCGCATGAAATGACGAGTGAAATGCACTATTAAACTTCTAGGGTAGGGCGAACACAGACCCGATTCGATCATTTTACATTAAGGTTAATATAAGAATTCAGGGAAATTCTATCACATTTGTTCAATTTACGTCGCTCCTATTTCAGATAGCGTATTGGGCTACGCGGCATCACAAAGCGCATGAAATGGCGAATAAAATGCACTATTAAACTTCTAGGCTAGGGCGACCAGAGACCCGATTAGATCATTTTACATTCTGGTTAATAAAATAATTCAGCGAAATTCTATCACATTTGTTCAACTTTCGTTGCTCCTATTTCAGATAGCGTATTGGGTTAAGCGGCATCTCAAAGCGCATGAAATGGCGAGTAAAATGCACTATTAAACTTCTAGGGTAGGGCAAACAGAGACCCGATTAGATCATTTTATATTATGGTTAATTTAAGAATTCAGCAAAATTCTATCACATTTGTTCAATTTACGTCGCTCCTATTTCGGATAGCGTACTGGGCTAGGCGGCATCCTAAAGCGCGTGGAGTGGCGAGTAAAATGCACTATTAAACTTGTATGATAGGGCAATCAGAGACGCGATTAGATCATTTTATATTTTGTTTAATACAAGATTTCAGGGAAATTCTATCACATTTGTTCAATTCGTGTCGCTCATATTTCAGATAGCGTATTGGGCTAAGCGGCATCTCAAAGCGCATGAAATGGCGAGTAAAATGCACTGTTAAACTTCAATGATAGGGCAGTCAGAGACCCGATTAGATCATTTTATATTTTGTTTAATATAAGATTTCAGGGAAATCCTATCACATTTGTTCTATTTACGTCGCTCCTATTTCAGTTAGCGTATTCGGCTAACCGGCATCTCAAAGCGCATGAAATGGCGAATAAAATGGACTATTAAACTTCTAGGGTAGGGCAAACAGAGACCCGATTAGATCATTTTATATTACGGTTAATATAAGAATTCAGCGTAATTCTATCACATTTCTTCAAATTACGTCGCTCCTATTTCAGATAGCGTACTGGGCTGGCCGGCATCTTAAAGCGCGTGGAATGGCGAGTAAAATGCACTGTTAAACTTCTATGATAGGGCAGTCAGAGACCCGATTAGATCATTTTATATTTTGTTTAATATAAGATTTCACACAAATCCTATCACATTTGTTCTATTTACGTCGCTCCTATTTCAGTTAGCGTATTCGGCTAACCGGCATCTCAAAGCGCATGAAATGGCGAATAAAATGGACTATTAAACTTCTAGGGTAGGGCAAACAGAGACCCGATTAGATCATTTTATATTACGGTTAATATAAGAATTCAGCGTAATTCTATCACATTTCTTCAAATTACGTCGCTCCTATTTCAGATAGCGTACTGGGCTGGCCGGCATCTTAAAGCGCGTGGAATGGCGAGTAAAATGCACTATTAAACTTCTATGATAGGGCAATCAGTGACCTGATTAGATCATTTTATATTATAGTTAATTTAAGAATTCAGCGAAATTCTATCACATTTGTTCAATTTACGTCGCTCCTATTTCAGATAGCGTATTGGGCTAAGCGGCATCTCAAAGCGCATAAAATGGCGAGTAAAATGCAATACTAAACCTCTAGGATAATGCAAACAGAGACCCGATTAGATCATTTTATATTTTTGTTAATATAAGTATTCAGCGAAATTCTATCACATTTGTTCAATTTACGTCGCTCATATTTCCGATAGCGTATTGGGCTAAGCGGCATCTCAAAGCGCATGAAATGACGAGTGAAATGCACTATTAAACTTCTAGGGTAGGGCAATCAGTGACCCGATGAGATCATTTGATATTATAGTTAATCTAAGAATTCAGCGAAATTCTATCACATTTGTTCAATTTACGTCGCTCCTATTTCAGATAGCGTATTGGGCAAAGCGGCATCTCAAAGCGCATGAAATGACGAGTAAAATGCACTATTGAAGTTCTAGGGTAGGGCAAACAGAGACCCGATTAGATCATTTTATATTACGGTTAATATAAGAATGCAGCGTAATTCTATCACATTTGTTCAAGTTACGTCGCTCCTATTTCAGATAGCGTACTGGGCTAGGCGGCATCTTAAAGCGCGTGGAATGGCGAGTAAAATGCACTACTAATCTTCTATGATAGGGCAATCTGAGACCAGATTAGATCATTTTATATTCTGTTTAATATAAGATTTCAGGGAAATTCTATCACATTTGTTCAATTTACGTCGCTCCTATTTCAGATAGCGTATTGGGCTAAGCGGCAACTGAAAGCGCATGAAATGACGAGTGAAATGCACTGTTAAACTTCTAGGGTAGGGCGAACACAGACCCGATTCGATCATTTTACATTAAGGTTAATATAAGAATTCAGGGAAATTCTATCACATTTGTTCAATTTACGTCGCTCCTATTTCAGATAGCGTATTGGGCTACGCGGCATCACAAAGCGCATGAAATGGCGAATAAAATGCACTATTAAACTTCTAGGCTAGGGCGACCAGAGACCCGATTAGATCATTTTACATTCTGGTTAATAAAATAATTCAGCGAAATTCTATCACATTTGTTCAACTTTCGTTGCTCCTATTTCAGATAGCGTATTGGGTTAAGCGGCATCTCAAAGCGCATGAAATGGCGAGTAAAATGCACTATTAAACTTCTAGGGTAGGGCAAACAGAGACCCGATTAGATCATTTTATATTATGGTTAATTTAAGAATTCAGCAAAATTCTATCACATTTGTTCAATTTACGTCGCTCCTATTTCGGATAGCGTACTGGGCTAGGCGGCATCCTAAAGCGCGTGGAGTGGCGAGTAAAATGCACTATTAAACTTGTATGATAGGGCAATCAGAGACGCGATTAGATCATTTTATATTTTGTTTAATACAAGATTTCAGGGAAATTCTATCACATTTGTTCAATTCGTGTCGCTCATATTTCAGATAGCGTATTGGGCTAAGCGGCATCTCAAAGCGCATGAAATGGCGAGTAAAATGCACTGTTAAACTTCAATGATAGGGCAGTCAGAGACCCGATTAGATCATTTTATATTTTGTTTAATATAAGATTTCACGGAAATCCTATCACATTTGTTCTATTTACGTCGCTCCTATTTCAGTTAGCGTATTCGGCTAACCGGCCTCTCAAAGCGCATGAAATGGCGAATAAAATGGACTATTAAACTTCTAGGGTAGGGCAAACAGAGACCCGATTAGATCATTTTATATTACGGTTAATATAAGAATTCAGCGTAATTCTATCACATTTCTTCAAATTACGTCGCTCCTATTTCAGATAGCGTACTGGGCTGGCCGGCATCTTAAAGCGCGTGGAATGGCGAGTAAAATGCACTGTTAAACTTCTATGATAGGGCAGTCAGAGACCCGATTAGATCATTTTATATTTTGTTTAATATAAGATTTCACGGAAATCCTATCACATTTGTTCTATTTACGTCGCTCCTATTTCAGTTAGCGTATTCGGCTAACCGGCATCTCAAAGCGCATGAAATGGCGAATAAAATGGACTATTAAACTTCTAGGGTAGGGCAAACAGAGACCCGATTAGATCATTTTATATTACGGTTAATATAAGAATTCAGCGTAATTCTATCACATTTCTTCAAATTACGTCGCTCCTATTTCAGATAGCGTACTGGGCTGGCCGGCATCTTAAAGCGCGTGGAATGGCGAGTAAAATGCACTATTAAACTTCTATGATAGGGCAATCAGAGACCTGATTAGATCATTTTATATTATAGTTAATTTAAGAATTCAGCGAAATTCTATCACATTTGTTCAATTTACGTCGCTCCTATTTCAGATAGCGTATTGGGCTAAGCGGCATCTCAAAGCGCATAAAATGGCGAGTAAAATGCAATACTAAACCTCTAGGATAATGCAAACAGAGACCCGATTAGATCATTTTATATTTTTGTTAATATAAGAATTCAGCGAAATTCTATCACATTTGTTCAATTTACGTCGCTCATATTTCCGATAGCGTATTGGGCTAAGCGGCATCTCAAAGCGCATGAAATGGCGAGTAAAATGCACTATTAAACTTCTAGGGTAGGGCAATCAGTGACCCGATTAGATCATTTTATATTATAGTTAATTTAAGAATTCAGCGATATTCTATCACATTTGTTCAATTTACGTCGCTCCTATTTCAGATAGCGTATTGGGCTAAGCGGCATCTCAAAGCGCATGAAATGGCGAGCAAAATGCACTATTAAACTTCTAGGGTAGGGCAAACAGAGACCCGATTAGATCATTTTGTACTATGGTTAATTTAAGAATTCAGCAAAATTCTATCACGTTTGTTCAATTTACGTCGCTCCTGTTGCAGATAGCGTGTTGGGTTAAGCGGCATCTCGAAGCGCATGAAATGGCGAGAATAATGCACTATTAAACTTCTAGGATAAGGCAAACAGATACCCGATTAGATCATTTTATATTATGGTTAATATAAGAATTCCGCGAAATTCTATCACATTTGTTCAATTCGTGTCGCTCATATTTCAGATAGCGTATTGGGCTAAGCGGCATCTCAAAGCGCATGAAATGGCGAGTAAAATGCACTATTAAACTCCTAGGGTAGGGCAAACAGAGACCCGATTAGATCATTTTATATTATGGTTAATTTAAGAATTCAGCAAGATTCTATCACATTTGTTGAATTTACGTCGCTCCTATTTCTGATAGCGTACTGGGCTAGGCGGCATCTTAAAGCGCGTGGACTGGCGAGTAAAATGCACTGTTAAACTTCTATGATAGGGCAGTCAGAGACCCGATTAGATCATTTTATATTTTGTTTAATATAAGATTTCAGGGAAATCCTATCACATTTATTCTATTTACGTCGCTCATATTTCAGATAGCGTATTGGGCTAAGCGGCATCTCAAAGCGCATGAAATGGCGAGTAAAATGCACTATTAAACTCCTAGGGTAGGGCAAACAGAGACCCTATTACATCATTTTATATTATGGTTAATTTAAGAATTCAGCGAAATTCTATCACATTTGTTCCATTTACGTCGCTCCAATTTCAGATAGCGTATTTGGCTAAGCGGCATCTCAAAGCGCATCAAATGGCGAATAAAATGCACTATTAAACTTCTAGGCTAGGGCGAACAGAGACCCGAGCAAATCATTTTACATTATGGTTAATAAAAGAATTCAGCGTAATTCTATCACATTTGTTCAACTTACGTCGCTCCTATTTCAGATAGCGTATTGGGCTAAGCGGCATCTCAAGGCGCATGAAATGGCGAGTGAAATGCACTATTAGACTTCTATGGTAGGGCGAACAGAGACCCGTTTGGATCATTTTACATTAATGTTAATATAAGGATTCACGAAAATTCTATCACATTCGTTCAATTTAGGTCGCTCCTATTTCAGATAGCGTATTGGGCTAAGCGGCATCTCAAAGCGCATGAAATGGCGAGTGAAATGCACTATAAGACTTCCATGGTAGGGCGAACAGAGACCAGATTAGATCATTTTACATTCTGGTTAATAAAATAAGTCAGCGAAATTCTATCATATTTGTTCAACCTTCGTCGCTCGTATTTCAGATAGCGTATTGAGCTAAGCGGCATCTCGAAGCGCATGAAATGGCGAGTATAATGCACTATTAAACTTCTAGGATAAGGCAAACAGATACCCGATTAGATCATTTTATATTACGGTTAATATAAGAATGCAGCGTAATTCTATCACATTTGTTCAAGTTACGTCGCTCCTATTTCAGATAGCGTACTGGGCTAGGCGGCACCTTAAAGCGCGTGGAATGGCGAATAAAATGCACTATTAAACTTCTAGGCTAGGGCGAACAGAGAACCGATTAGATCATTTTACATTCTGGTTAATAAAATAATTCAGCGAAATTCTATCACATTTGTTCAACTTTCGTTGCTCCTATTTCAGATAGCGTATTAGGTTAAGCGGCATCTCAAAGCGCATGAAATGGCGAGTAAAATGCACTATTAAACTTCTAGGGTAGGGCAAACAGAGACCCGATTAGATCATTTTATATTATGGTTAATTTAAGAATTCAGCAAAATTCTATCACATTTGTTCAATTTACGTCGCTCCTATTTCGGATAGCGTACTGGGCTAGGCGGCATCCTAAAGCGCGTGGAGTGGCGAGTAAAATGCACTATTAAAGTTGTATGATAGGGCAATCAGAGACGCGATTAGATCATTTTATATTTTGTTTAATACAAGATTTCAGGGGAAATTCTATCACATTTGTTCAATTCGTGTCGCTGATATTTCAGATAGCGTATTGGGCTAAGCGGCATCTCAAAGCGCATGAAATGGCGAGTAAAATGCACTATTAAACTCCTAGGGTAGGGCAAACAGAGACCCGATTAGATCATTTTATATTATGGTTAATTTAAGAATTGAGCGAAATTCTATCACATTCGTTCAATTTAGGTCGCTCCTATTTCAGATAGCGTATTGGGCTAAGCGGCATCTCAAAGCGCATGAAATGTCGAGTGAAATGCACTATAAGACTTCTATGGTAGGGCGAACAGAGACCAGATTAGATCATTTTACATGCTGGTTAATAAAATAATTCAGCGAAATTCTATCACATTTGTTCAACTTTCGTCGCTCCTATTTCAGATAGCGTATTGAGCTAAGCGGCATCTCGAAGCGCATGAAATGGCGAGTATAATGCACTATTAAACTTCTAGGATAGGGCAAACAGATACCAGGTTAGATCATTTTATATTACGGTTAATATAAGAATGCAGCGTAATTCTATCACATTTGTTCAAGTTACGTCGCTCCTATTTCAGATAGCGTACTGGGCTAGGCGGCATCTTAAAGCGCGTGGAATGGCGAGTAAAATGCACTACTAATCTTCTATGATAGGGCAATCAGAGACCCGATTAGATCATTTTATATTTTGTTTAATATAAGATTTCAGGGAAATTCTATCACATTTGTTCAATTTACGTCGCTCCTATTTCAGATAGCGTATTGGGCTGAGCGGCAACTGAAAGCGCATGAAATGGCGAGTGAAATGCACTATTAAACTTCTAGGGTAGGGCGAACAGAGACCCGATTAGATCATTTTACATTAAGGTTAATATAAGAATTCAGGGAAATTCTATCACATTTGTTCAATTTACGTCGCTCCTATTTCAGATAGCGTATTGGGCTACGCGGCATCACAAAGCGCATGAAATGGCGAATAAAATGCACTATTAAACTTCTAGGCTAGGGCGAACAGAGACCCGATTAGATCATTTTACATTCTGGTTTTAAAATAATTCAGCGAAGTTCTATCACATTTGTTCAACTTTCGTTGCTCCTATTTCAGATAGCGTATTGGGCTACGCGGCATCACAAAGCGCATGCAATGGCGAACAAAATGCACTATTAAACTTCTAGGCTAGGGCGAACAGAGACCCGATTAGATCATTTTACATTCTGGTTAATAAAATAATTCAGCGAAATTCTATCACATTTGTTCAACTTTCGTTGCTCCTATTTCAGATAGCGTAGTGGGTTAAGCGGCAACTCAAAGCGCATGAAATGGCGCGTAAAATGCACTATTAAACTTCTAGGGTAGGGCAAACAGAGACCCGATTAGATCATTTTATATTATGGTTAATTTAAGAATTCAGCAAAATTCTATCACATTTGTTCAATTTACGTCGCTCCTATTTCGGATAGCGTACTGGGCTAGGCGGCATCCTAAAGCGCGTGGAGTGGCGAGTAAAATGCACTATTAAACTTGTATGATAGGGCAATCAGAGACCAGATTAGATCATTTTATATTTTGTTTAATATAAGATTTCAGGGAAATTCTATCACATTTGTTCAATTTACGTCGCTCCTATTTCAGATAGCGTATTGGGATAAGCGGCAACTGAAAGCGCATGAAATGGCGAGTGAAATGCACTATTAAACTTCTAGGGTAGGGCGAACAGAGACCCGATTAGATCATTTTACATTAAGGTTAATATAAGAATTCAGGGAAATTCTATCACATTTGTTCAATTTACGTCGCTCCTATTTCAGATAGCGTATTGGGCTACGCGGCATCACAAAGCGCATGAAATGGCGAATACAATGCACTATTAAACTTCTAGGCTAGAGCGAACAGAGACCCGATTAGATCATTTTACATTCTGGTTAATAAATGAATTCATCGAAATTCTATCACATTTGTTCAACTTTCGTTGCTCCTATTTCAGATAGCGTATTGGGCTACGCGGCATCACAAAGCGCATGCAATGGCGAATAAAATGCACTATTAAACTTCTAGGCTAGGGCAATCAGAGACCCGATTAGATCATTTTATATTTTGTTTAATATAAGATTTCAGGGAAATTCTATCACATTTGTTCAATTTACATCGCTCCTATTTCAAATAGCTATTGGGCTAAGCGGCATCTCAAAGCGCATGAAATGACGAGAGAAATGCACTATTAAACTTCTAGGGTAAGGCAAACAGAGACCCGAATAGATCATTTTATATTATGGTTAATTTAAGAATTGAGCGAAATTCTATCACATTTGTTCAAGTTACGTCGCTCCTATTTCAGATAGCGTATTGGGCTACGCGGCATCACAAAGCGCATGAAATGGCGAATAAAATGCACTATTAAACTTCTAGGCTAGGGCGAACAGAGACCCGATTAGATCATTTTACATTCTGGTTAATAAAATAATTCAGCGAAATTCTATCACATTTGTTCAACTTTCGTTGCTCCTATTTCAGATAGCGTATTGGGCTAAGCGGCATCTCAAGGCGCATGAAATGGCGAGTGAAATGCACTATTAGACTTCTATGGTAGGGCGAACAGAGACCCGATTGGATCATTTTACATTAAGGTTAATATAAGAATTCACGGAAATTCTATCACATTTGTTCAATTTACGTCGCTCCTATTCCAGATAGCGTATTGGGCTAAGCGGCATCTCAAAGCGCATGAAATGGCGAGTAAGATGCGCTATTAAACTTCCAGGATAAGGCAAGCAGAGACCCGATTAGATCATTTTATATTAGGGTTAATATAAGAATTCAGCGTAATTCTATCACATTTGTTCAAGTTACGACGCTCCTATTTCAGATAGGGTACTGGGCTAGGCGGCATCTCAAAGCGCGTGGAATGGCGAGTAAAATGCACTACTAAACTTCTATGATAGGGCAATCAGAGACCCGATTAGATCATTTTATATTTTGTTTAATATAAGATTTCAGGGAAATAGTATCACATTTGTTGAATTTACGTCGCTCCTATTCCAGATAGCGTATTCGGCTAAGCGGCATCTCAAAGCGCATGAAATGACGAGTAAAATGCACTATTGAACTTCTAGGGTAGGGCAAGCAGAGACCCGATTAGATCATTTTATATTATGGTTAATTTAAGAATTCAGCAAAATTCTATCACATTCGTTCAATTTAGGTCGCTCCTATTTCAGATAGCGTATTGGGCTAAGCGGCATCTCAAAGCGCATGAAATGGCGAGTGAAATGCACTATAAGACTTCTATGGTAGGGCGAACAGAGACCAGATTAGATCATTTTACATTCTGGTTAATAAAATAATTCAGCGAAATTCTATCACATATGTTCAACTTTCGTCGCTCGTATTTCAGATAGCGTATTGAGCTAAGCGGCATCTCGAAGCGCATGAAATGGCGAGTATAATGCACTATTAAACTTCTAGGATAAGGCAAACAGATACCCGATGAGATCATTTTATATTACGGTTAATATAAGAATACAGCAAAATTCTATCACATTTGTTCAACTTACGTCGCTCCTATTTCAGATAGTGTACCGGGCTAGGCGGCACCTTAAAGCACGTGGAATGACGAGTAAAATGCACTACTAAACTTCTATGATAGGGCAATCAGAGACCCGATTAGATCATTTTATATTTTGTTTAATATAAGATTTCACGGAAATTCTATCACATTTGTTCAATTTACGGCGCTCCTATTTCAGATAGCGTATTGGGCTATGCGGCATCTCAAAGCGCATAAAATGGCGAGTAAAATGCACTATTAAACTTCTAGGGTAGGGCAAACAGAGACCTGATGAGATCATTTTATATTATGGTTAATTTATGAATTCAGGGGAATTCTATCACATTTGTTCAATTTACGTCGCTCCTATTTCAGATAGCGTATTGGGCTAAGCGGCCTCTAAAAGCGCATGAAATGGCGAGTAAAATGCGCTATTAAACTTCTAGGATAAGGCAAACGGAGACCCGATTAGTTCATTTTATATTAGGGTTAATATAAGAATTCAGCGTAATTCTATCACATTTGTTCATCTTACGTCGCTCCTATTTCAGATAGCCTACTGTGCTAGGCGGCATCTTAAAGCGCGTGGAAGGGCGAGTAAAATGCACTACTAAACTTCTATGATAGAGCAATCAGAGACCCGATTAGATCATTTTATATTTTGTTCAATATAAGATTTCAGGGAAAATCTATCACATTTGTTCAATTTACGTCGCTCCTATTTCAGATAGCGTATTGGGCTAACCGGCATCTCAAAGCGCATGAAATGGCGAGCAAAATGCACTATTAAACTTCTAGGGTAGGGCAAACAGAGACCCGATTAGATCATTTTGTAGTATGGTTAATTTAAGAATTCAGCAAAATTCTATCACGTTTGTTCAATTTACGTCGCTCCTATTGCAGATAGCGTATTGGGTTAAGCGGCAGCTCAAAGCGCATGAAATTGCGAGTAAAATGCACTATTAAACTTCCAGGCTAGGGCGAACAGAGACCCGATTAGATCATTTTACATTCTGGTTAATAAAATAATTCAGCGAAATTCTATCACATTTGTTCAACTTTCGTTGCTCCTATTTCAGATAGCGTATTGGGTTAAGCGGCATCTCAAAGCGCATGAAATGGCGAGTACAATGCACTATTAAACTTGTAGGGTAGGGCAAACAGAGACCCGATTAGATCATTTTATATTATGGTTAATTTAAGAATTCAGCAAAATTCTATCACATTTGTTCAATTTACGTCGCTCCTATTTCGGATAGCGTACTGGGCTAGGCGGCATCCTAAATCGCGTGGAGTGGCGAGTAAAATGCACTATTAAACTTGTATGATAGGGCAATCAGAGACGCGATTAGATCATTTTATATTTTGTTTAATACAAGATTTCAGGGAAATTCTATCACATTTGTTCAATTCGTGTCGCTCATATTTCAGATAGCGTATTGGGCTAAGCGGCATCTCAAAGCGCATGAAATGGCGAGTAAAATGCACTGTTAAACTTCAATGATAGGGCAGTCAGAGACCCGGTTACATCATTTTATATTTTGTTTAATTTAAGAATTCAGCAAGATTCTATCACATTTGTTGAATTTACGTCGCTCCTATTTCAGATAGCGTACTGGGCTAGGCGGCATCTTAAAGCGCGTGGAATGGCGAGTAAAATGCACTATTAAACTTCTATGATAGGGCAGTCAGAGACCCGATTAGATCATTTTATATTTTGTTTAATATAAGATTTCAGGGAAATCCTATCACATTTGTTCTATTTACGTCGCTCCTATTTCAGTTAGCGTATTCGGCTAACCGGCATCTCAAAGCGCATGAAATGGCGAATAAAATGGACTATTAAACTTCTAGGGTAGGGCAAACAGAGACCCGATTAGATCATTTTATATTACGGTTAATATAAGAATTCAGCGTAATTCTATCACATTTCTTCAAATTTCGTCGCTCTTATTTCAGATAGCGTACTGGGCTGGCCGGCATCTCAAAGCGCATGAAATGGCGAGCAAAATGCACTATTAAACTTCTAGGGTAGGGCAAACAGAGACCCGATTAGATCATTTTGTACTATGGTTAATTTAAGAATTCAGCAAAATTCTATCACGTTTGTTCAATTTACGTCTCTCCTATTGCAGATAGCGTGTTGGGTTAAGCGGCATCTCGAAGCGCATGAAATGGCGAGAATAATGCACTATTAAACTTCTAGGATAAGGCAAACAGATACCCGATTAGATGATTTTATATTATGGTTAATATAAGAATTCAGCGAAATTCTATCACATTTGTTCAATTTACATCGCTCCTATTTCAGATAGCGTATTGGGCTAAGCGGCATCTCAAAGCGCATGAAATGGCGAGTAAAATGCACTATTAAACTTCTAGGGTAAGGCAAACAGAGACCCGATTAGATCATTTTATATTACGGTTAATATAAGAATTCAGCGTAATTCTATCACATTTGTTCAACATACGTCGCTCCTATTTCAGATAGTGTACTGGGCTAGGCGGCATCTTAAAGCGCGTGGAAGGGCGAGTAAAATGCACTACTAAACTTCTATGGTAGGGCAATCAGAGTCCCGTTTAGATCATTTTATGTATTGTTAAATATAAGATTTCAGGGAAATTCTATCACATTTGTTCAATGTACGTCGCTCCTATTTCAGATAGCGTATTGGCCTAAGCGGCATCTCAAAGCGCAAGAAATGGCGAGTAAAACGCACTATTAAGCTTCTAGGGTTGGGCACATATAGACCCGATTAGATCATTTTATATTCTGGTTAATTTAAGAATTCAGCGAAATCCTATCACATTTGTTCATTTTACGTCGCTCCTATTTCAGATAGCGTATTGGGCTAGGCGGCATCTTAAAGCGCGTGGAATGGCGAGTCAAATGCACTATTAAACTTCTATAATAGGGCAATCAGAGACCCGATTAGGTCATTTCATATTATGGTTAATTTAAGAATTCAGCGAAATTCTATCACATTTGTTCAATTTACATCGCTCCTATTTCAAATAGCGTATTGGGCTAAGCGGCATCTCCATGCGCATGAAATGGCGAGTAAAATGCATTATTAAACTTCTAGGATAAGGCAAATGGAGACCCGATTAGACCATTTTATATTACGGTTAATATAAGAATTCAGCGTTATTCTATCACATTTGTTCAACTTACGTCGCTCCTATTTCAGATAGCGTACTCGGATAGGCGGCATCTTAAAGCGCGTGGAAAGGCGAGTAAAATGCACTATTAAACTTCGAGGGTAATGCAAACAGAGACCCGATTAGATCATTTTATATTACGGTTAATATAAGATTTCAGGGAAATTCTATCACATTTGTTCAATTTACGTCGCTCCTATTTCAGATAGCTATTGGGCTAAGCGGCATCTCAAAGCTCATGAAATGACGAGAGAAATGCACTATTAAACTTCTTGGGTAGGGCGAACAGAGACCCGATTACATCATCTTATATTATGGTTAATATAAGAATTCAGCGATATTCTATCGCATTTGTTCAATTTGCGTCGCTCCTATTTCAGATAGCGTATTGGGCTAAGCGGCATCTAAAAGCGCATGAAATGACGAATAAAATGCACTATTAAGCTTCTACGCTAGGGCGAACAGAGACCCGATTAGATCATTTAACATTATGGTAAATAAAAGAATTCAGCGAAATTCTATCACATTTGTTCAATTTACGTCGCTCCTATTTCAGATAGCGTACTGGGCTAGGCGGCATCTCAAAGCGCATGAAATGACGAGTAAAATGATCTATTACACTTCTAGGGTAGGGCAATCAGAGACCCGATTAGTTCATTTTATATTTTGGTTAATATAAGAATCCAGCGAAATTCTATCACATTTGTTCAATTTACGTCGCTCCTATTTCAGATAGCGTATTGGGCTAACCGGCATCTCAAAGCGCACGAAAGCGCGAGTAAAATGCACTATTAAACTTCTAGGGTGGGGCAATCAGAGACCCGATAAGAACATTTTATATTACGGTTAATATAAGAATTCAGCGAAGTTCTATTACATTTGTTCAATTTACGTCGCTCCTATTTCAGATAGCTTATTGGGCTAAGCGGCAACTCAAAGCGCATGAAATGACGAGTGAAATGCACTATTAAACTTCTAGGGTAGGGCGAACAAAGACCAGATTAGATCATTTTACATTAAGGTTAAAATAAGAATTCAGCGAAATTCTATCACATTTGTTCAATTTACGTCGCTCCTATTTCAGATAGCGTATTGGGCTAAGCTGCATCTCAAAGCGCAAGAAATGGCTCGTACAATGCACTATTCAACTTCTAGGGTAGGGCAAACAGAGACCGGATTAGATCATTTTATATTTTGGTTAATATAAGAATTCAGCGAAATTCTATCACATTTGTTCAATTTACGTCGCTCCTATTTCAGATAGCGTTTTGGGCTAAGAGGCATCTCAAAGCGCATGAAATGGCGAGTAAAATGCACTATTAAACTTCTAGGATAAGGCAAACAGAGACCCGATTAGATCATTTTATATTACGGTTAATATAAGAAATCAGCGTAATTCTGTCAGATTCGTTCAACTTACGTAGCTCCTATTTCAGATAGCGTACTGGGCTAGGCGGCATCTTAAAGCGCGTGGAATGGCGAGTAAAATGCTATATTAAACTTCTATGATAGGGCAATCAGAGACCCGATTAGATCATTTTATATTTTGGTTAATATAAGAATTCAGCGAAATTCTATCACATTTGTTCAATTTACGTCGCTCCTATTTCAGATAGCTTATTGGGCTAAGCGGCATCGCAAAGCGCATGAATTGACGAGTGAAATGCACTATTAAACTTCTTGGGTAGGGCGAACAAAGACCCGATTAGATCATTTTATATTATGGTTAATTTAAGAATTCAGCGAAATTCTCTCACATTTGTTCAATTTACGTCGCTGATATTTCAGATAGCGTATTGGGCTAAGCGGCATCTCAAAGCGCAAGAAATGGCGAGTAAAATGCACTATTAAACTTCTAGGGTAGGGCAAACAGAGACCCGATTAGGTCATTTCATATTATGGTTAATTTAAGAATTCAGAAAAATTCTATCACATTTGTTCAATTTACGTCGCTCCTATTTCAGATAGCGTACCCGGATAGGCGGCATCTTAAAGCACGAGGAATGGCGAGTAAAATGCACTATTAAACTTCTATGATAGGGCAATCAGAGACCCGATTAGATCATTTTATATTTTGGTTAATATAAGAATTCAGCGAAATTCTATCACATTTGTTTAATTTACGTCGCTCCTATTTCAGCTAGCGTATTGGGCTAAGCGGCATCTCAAAGCGCATGAAATGGCGAGTAAAATGCACTATTAAACTTCTAGGGTAGGGCAATCAGAGACCCGATTAGATCATTTTATATTTTGGTTAATATAAGAATCCAGCGAAATTCTATCACATTTGTTCAATTTACGTCGCTCCTATTTCAGATAGCGTATTGGGCTAAGCGGCATCTCAAAGCGCATGGAATGGCGAGCGAAATGCACTATTAAACTTCTAGGGTATGGCGAACAGAGACCCGAATAGATCATTTTATATTACGGTTATTATAAGAATTCAGCGTAATTCTATCACATTTGTTCAACTAACGTCGCTCCTATTTCAGATAGCGTATTGGGCTATGCGGCATCTCAAAGCGCATGAAATGACGAGAGAAATGCACTATTAAACTTCTTGGGTAGGGCGAACAGAGACCCGATTAGATCATTTTATATTTTGGTTAATATAAGAATTCAGCAAAATTCTGTCACATTTGTTCAATTTACGTCGCTCCAATTTCAGATAGCTTATTGGGCTAAGCGGCAACTCAGAGCGCATGAAATGACGAGTGAAATGCACTGTTAAACTTCTAGGGTAGGGCGAACAAAAACCCGATTAGATCATTTTATATTTTGGTTAATATAAGAATTCAGCGAAATTCTGTCACATTTGTTCAATTTACGTCGCTCCAATTTCAGATAGCTTATTGGGCTAAGCGGCATCGCAAAGCGCATGAATTGACGAGTGAAATGCACTATTAAACTTCTTGGGTAGGGCGAACAGTGACCCGATTAGATCATTTTATATTATGGTTAAATTAAGAATTCAGCGAAATTCTATCACATTTGTTCAATTTACGTCGCTCCTATTTCAGATAGCGTATTGGGCTAAGCGGCATCTCAAAGCGCATGAAATGGCGAGTAAAATGCACTATTAAACTTCTAGGGTAGAGCAATCAGAGACCCGATTAGATCATTTTATATTTTGTTTAATATAAGATTTCAGGGAAATTCTATCACATTTGTTCAATTTACGTCGCTCCTATTTCAGATAGCGTATTGGGCTAACCGGCTTCTCAACGCGCATGAAATGGCGAATAAAATGGACTATTAAACTTCTAGGGTAGGGCAAACGGAGACCCGATTACATCATTTTATATTACGGTTCATATAAGAATTCAGCGTAATTCTATCACATTTCTTCAAATTACGTCGCTCCTATTTCAGATAGCGTACTGGGCTGGCCGGCATCATAAAGCGCGTGGAATGGCGAGTAAAATGCACTATTAAACTTCTATGATAGGGCAATCAGTGACCCGATTAGATCATTTTATATTATCGTTAATTTAAGAATTCAGCAAAATTCTATCACATTTGTTCAATTTACGTCGCTCCAATTTCAAATAGCGTATTGGGCTAAGCGGCATCTCAAAGCGCATGAAATGGCGAGCAAAATGCACTATTAAACTTCTAGGGTAGGGCAAACAGAGACCCGATTAGATCATTTTGTACTATGGTTAATTTAAGAATTCAGCAAAATTCTATCACGTTTGTTCAATTTACGTCGCTCCTATTGCAGATAGCGTATAGGGTTAAGCGGCACCTCAAAGCGCAGGAAATTGCGAGTAAAATGCACTATTAAACTTCTAGGGTAGATCAAACAGGGACCCGATTAGATCATTTTATATTATGGTTAATTTAAGAATTCAGCGAAATTCTATCACATTTGTTCAATTTACGTCGCTCCTATTTCAGATAGCGTATTGGGCTAAGCGGCATCTCAAAGCGCATGAAATGGCGAATAAAATGGGCTATTAAACTTCTAGGGTAGGGCAAACAGAGACCCGATTAGATCATTTTATATTACGGTTAATATAAGAATTCAGCGTAATTCTATCACATTTCTTCAAATTACGTCGCTCCAATTTCAGATAGCGTACTGGGCTGGCCGGCATCTTAAAGCGCGTGGAATGGCGAGTAAAATGCACTATTAAACTTCTATGATAGGGCAATCAGTGACCTGATTAGATCATTTTATATTATAGTTAATTTAAGAATTCACTGAAATTCTATCACATTTGTTCAATTTACGTCGCTCCTATTTCAGATAGCGTATTGGGCTAAGAGGCATCTCAAAGCGCATAAAATGGCGAGTAAAATGCACTATTAAAGTTCTAGGGTAGGGCAAACAGAGACCCGATTAGATCATTTTATATTATGGTTAATTTAAGAATTGAGCGAAATTCTATCACATTTGTTCAATTTGCGTCGCTCCTAATTCAGATAGCGTATTGATCTATGCGGCATCTCGAAGCGCATGAAATGGCGAGTATAATGCACTATTAAACTTCTAGGATAGGGTAAACAGATACCCGGTTAGATCATTTTATATTACGGTTAATATAAGAATGCAGCGTAATTCTATCACATTTGTTCAAGTTACGTCGCTCCTATTTCAGATAGCGTACTGGGCTAGGCGGCATCTTAAAGCGCGTGGAATGGCGAGTAAAATGCACTACTAATCTTCTATGATAGGGCAATCAGAGACCAGATTAGATCATTTTATATTCTGTTTAATATAAGATTTCAGGGAAATTCTATCACATTTGTTCAATTTACGTCGCTCCTATTTCAGATAGCGTATTGGGCTAAGCGGCAACTGAAAGCGCATGAAATGACGAGTGAAATGCACTATTAAACTTCTAGGGTAGGGCGAACACAGACCCGATTCGATCATTTTACATTAAGGTTAATATAAGGATTCAGGGAAATTCTATCACATTTGTTCAATTTACGTCGCTCCTATTTCAGATAGCGTATTGGGCTACGCGGCATCACAAAGCGCATGAAATGGCGAATAAAATGCACTATTAAACTTCTAGGCTAGGGCGAACAGAGACCCGATTAGATCATTTTACATTCTGGTTAATAAAATAATTCAGCGAAATTCTATCACATTTGTTCAACTTTCGTTGCTCCTATTTCAGATAGCGTATTGGGCTACGCGGCATCACAAAGCGCATGCAATGGCGAATAAAATGCACTATTAAACTTCTAGGCTAGGGCGAACAGAGACCCGATTAGATCATTTTACATTCTGGTTAATAAAATAATTCAGCGAAATTCTATCACATTTGTTCAACTTTCGTTGCTCCTATTTCAGATAGCGTAGTGGGTTAAGCGGCATCTCAAAGCGCATGAAATGGCGAGTAAAATGCACTATTAAACTTCTAGGGTAGGGCAAACAGAGACTCGATTAGATCATTTTATATTATGGTTAATTTAAGAATTCAGCAAAATTCTATCACATTTGTTCAATTTACATCGCTCCTATTTCAGATAGCGTATTGGGCTAAGCGGCACCTCAAAGCGCATGGAATGACGAGTAAAATGCACTAATAAACTTCTATGATAGGGCAATCAGAGACCCGATTAGATCATTTTATATTTTGGTTAATATAAGAATTCAGCGAAATTCTATCACATTTGTTCAATTTACGTCGCTCAAATTTCAGATAGCTTATTGGGCTAAGCGGCATCGCAAAGCGCATGAATTGACGAGTGAAATGCACTATTAAACTTCTTGGGTAGGGCGAACAAAGACCCGATTAGATCATTTTATATTATGGTTAATTTAAGAATTCAGCGAAATTCTCTCACATTTGTTCAATTTACGTCGCTGATATTTCAGATAGCGTATTGGGCTAAGCGGCATCTCAAAGCGCAAGAAATGGCGAGTAAAATGCACTATTAAACTTCTAGGGTAGGGCAAACAGAGACCCGATTAGGTCATTTCATATTATGGTTAATTTAAGAATTCAGAAAAATTCTATCACATTTGTTCAATTTACGTCGCTCCTATTTCAGACAGCGTACCCGGATAGGCGGCATCTTAAAGCACGAGGAATGGCGAGTAAAATGCACTATTAAACTTCTATGATAGGGCAATCAGAGACCCGATTAGATCATTTTATATTTTGGTTAATATAAGAATTCAGCGAAATTCTATCACATTTGTTTAATTTACGTCGCTCCTATTTCAGATAGCGTATTGGGATAAGCGGCATCTCAAAGCGCATGAAATGCTGAGTAAAATGCGCTATTAAACTTCTAGGGTAGGGCAATCAGAGACCCGATTAGATCATTTTATATTATGGTTAATTTAAGGATTCAGCAAAATTCTATCACATTTGTTCAATTTACGTCGTTCCTATTTCAGATAGCATACTGAGCTAGGCGGCAACTGAAAGCGCGCGGAATGGCGAGTAAAATGCACTATTAAACTTCTAGGATAAGGCAAACAGAGACCCGATTAGATCATTTTATATTACGGTTAATATAAGAATTCAGCGTAATTCTGTCACATTTGTTCACGTTACGTAGCTCCTATTTCAGATAGCGTACTGGGCTAGGCGGAAACTTAAACCGCGCGGAATGGCGAGTAAAATGCACTATTAAACTTCTATGATAGGGCAATCAGACACCCGATTAGTTCATTTTATATTTTGGTTAATATAAGAATCCAGCGAAATTCTATCACATTTGTTCAATTTACGTGGCTCCTATTTCAGATAGCGTATTGGGCTAAGCGGCATCTCAAAGCGCACGAAAGGGCGAGTAAAATGCACTATTAAACTTCTAGGGTGGGGCAAGCAGAGTCCCGATCAGATCATTTTATATTACGGTTAATATAAGAATTCAGCGAAATTCTATCACATTTGTTCAATTTACATCGCTCCTATTTCAGATAGCGTATTGGGCTAAGCGGCATCTCAATGCGCATGAAATGGCCAGTAAAATGCACTATTAAACTTCCAGGATAAGGCAAACGGAGACCCGATTAGACCATTTCATATTACGGTTAATATAAGAATTCAGCGTTATCCTATCACATTTGTTCAACTTACCTCGCTCCTATTTCAGATAGCGTACTGGGCTAGGCGGCAACTTAAAGCGCGTGGAATGGCGAGCAAAATGCACTCTTAAACTTCTATGATAGGGCAATCAGAGACCCGATTAGATCATTTTATATTTTGGTTAATATAAGAATTCAGCGAAATTCTATCACATTTGTTCAATTTACGTCGCTCCTATTTCAGATAGCGTAATGGGCTAAGCGGCATCTCAAAGCGCAAGATATGGCGAGTAAAATGCACTATTAAACTTCTATGGTAATGCAAACAGAGACCCGATTAGATCATTTTATATTACGGTTAATATAAGAATTCAGCGTAATTCTATCACATTTGTTCAATTTACGTCGATCCTATTTCAGATAGCATACTGGGCTAGGCGGCATCTTAAAGCGCGTGGAATGGCGAGTAAAATGCACTATTAATCTTCTATGATAGGGCAATCAGAGACCCGATTAGATCATTTTATATTTTGGTTAATATAAGAATTCAGCGTAATTCTATCACATTTGTTCAATTTACGTCGCTCCTATATCAGATAGCATATTGGGCTAAGCGGCATCTCAAAGCGCATGAAATGGCGAGTGAAATGCACTATTAAACTTCTAGGGTAAGGCAAACAGAGACCCGACTAGATCATTTTATATTACGGTTAATATAAGAATTCAGCGAAATTCTATCACATTTGTTCAATTTACGTCGCTCCTATTTCAGATAGCGTATTGGGCTATGCGGCATCTCAAAGCGCATGAAATGACGAGAGAAATGCACTATTAAACTTCTTGGGTAGGGCGAACAGAGACCCGATTAGATCATTTTATATTATGGTTAATTTAAGAATTCAGCGAAATTCTCTCACATTTGTTCAATTTACGTCGCTGATATTTCAGATAGCGTATTGGGCTAAGCGGCATCTCAAAGCGCAAGAAATGGCGAGTAAAATGCACTATTAAACTTCTAGGGTAGGGCAAACAGAGACCCGATTAGGTCATTTCATATTATGGTTAATTTAAGAATTCAGAAAAATTCTATCACATTTGTTCAATTTACGTCGCTCCTATTTCAGATAGCGTACCCGGATAGGCGGCATCTTAAAGCACGAGGAATGGCGAGTAAAATGCACTATTAAACTTCTATGATAGGGCAATCAGAGACCCGATTAGATCATTTTATATTTTGGTTAATATAAGAATTCAGCGAAATTCTATCACATTTGTTTAATTTACGTCGCTCCTATTTCAGATAGCGTATTGGGATAAGCGGCATCTCAAAGCGCATGAAATGCTGAGTAAAATGCGCTATTAAACTTCTAGGGTAGGGCAATCAGAGACCCGATTAGATCATTTTATATTATGGTTAATTTAAGGATTCAGCAAAATTCTATCACATTTGTTCAATTTACGTCGTTCCTATTTCAGATAGCATACTGAGCTAGGCGGCAACTGAAAGCGCGCGGAATGGCGAGTAAAATGCACTATTAAACTTCTAGGATAAGGCAAACAGAGACCCGATTAGATCATTTTATATTACGGTTAATATAAGAATTCAGCGTAATTCTGTCACATTTGTTCACGTTACGTAGCTCCTATTTCAGATAGCGTACTGGGCTAGGCGGAAACTTAAACCGCGCGGAATGGCGAGTAAAATGCACTATTAAACTTCTATGATAGGGCAATCAGACACCCGATTAGTTCATTTTATATTTTGGTTAATATAAGAATCCAGCGAAATTCTATCACATTTGTTCAATTTACGTGGCTCCTATTTCAGATAGCGTATTGGGCTAAGCGGCATCTCAAAGCGCACGAAAGGGCGAGTAAAATGCACTATTAAACTTCTAGGGTGGGGCAAGCAGAGTCCCGATCAGATCATTTTATATTACGGTTAATATAAGAATTCAGCGAAATTCTATCACATTTGTTCAATTTACATCGCTCCTATTTCAGATAGCGTATTGGGCTAAGCGGCATCTCAATGCGCATGAAATGGCCAGTAAAATGCACTATTAAACTTCCAGGATAAGGCAAACGGAGACCCGATTAGACCATTTCATATTACGGTTAATATAAGAATTCAGCGTTATCCTATCACATTTGTTCAACTTACCTCGCTCCTATTTCAGATAGCGTACTGGGCTAGGCGGCAACTTAAAGCGCGTGGAATGGCGAGCAAAATGCACTCTTAAACTTCTATGATAGGGCAATCAGAGACCCGATTAGATCATTTTATATTTTGGTTAATATAAGAATTCAGCGAAATTCTATCACATTTGTTCAATTTACGTCGCTCCTATTTCAGATAGCGTAATGGGCTAAGCGGCATCTCAAAGCGCAAGATATGGCGAGTAAAATGCACTATTAAACTTCTATGGTAATGCAAACAGAGACCCGATTAGATCATTTTATATTACGGTTAATATAAGAATTCAGCGTAATTCTATCACATTTGTTCAATTTACGTCGATCCTATTTCAGATAGCATACTGGGCTAGGCGGCATCTTAAAGCGCGTGGAATGGCGAGTAAAATGCACTATTAAACTTCTATGATAGGGCAATCAGAGACCCGATTAGATCATTTTATATTTTGGTTAATATAAGAATTCAGCGTAATTCTATCACATTTGTTCAATTTACGTCGCTCCTATATCAGATAGCATATTGGGCTAAGCGGCATCTCAAAGCGCATGAAATGGCGAGTGAAATGCACTATTAAACTTCTAGGGTAAGGCAAACAGAGACCCGACTAGATCATTTTATATTACGGTTAATATAAGAATTCAGCGAAATTCTATCACATTTGTTCAATTTACGTCGCTCCTATTTCAGATAGCGTATTGGGCTATGCGGCATCTCAAAGCGCATGAAATGACGAGAGAAATGCACTATTAAACTTCTTGGGTAGGGCGAACAGAGACCCGATTACATCATTTTATATTATGGTTAATTTAAGAATTCAGCAAAATTCTATCACATTTGTTCAATTTACGTCGCTCCTATTTCAGATAGCGTACTGGGCTACGCGGTATCTTAAAGCGCGTGGAATGGCGAGTAAAATGCACTATTAAACTTCTAGGATAAGGCAAACGGAGACACGATTAGACCATTTTATATTACGGTTAATATAAGAATTCAGCGTTATTCTATCACATTTGTTCAACTTACGTCGCTCCTATTTCAGAAAGCGTACTGGGCTAGGCGGCATCTCAAATCGCGTGGAATGGCGAGTAAAATGCACTCTTAAACATCTATGATAGGGCAATCAGAGACCCGATTAGATCATTTTATATTTTGGTTAATATAAGAATTCAGCGAAATTCTATCACATTTGTTCAATTTACGTCGCTCCTATTTCGGATAGCGTATTGGGCTAAGCTGCATCTCAAAGCGCAAGAAATGGCTCGTAAAATGCACTATTAAACTTCTAGGGTAGGGCAATCAGAGACCAGATTAAATCATTTTATATTATGGTTAATTTAAGAAATCAGCAAAATTCTATCACATTTGTTCAATTTACGTCGTTCCTATTTCAGATAGCATACTGGGCTAGGCGGCATCTTAAAGCGCGTGGAATGGCGAGTAAAATGCACTATTAAACTTCTATGATAGGGCAATCAGAGACCCGATTAGATCATTTTATATTTTGGTTAATATAAGGATTCAGCGTAATTCTATCACATTCGTTCAATTTACGTCGCTCCTATTTCAGATAGCGTATTGGCTAAGCGGCATCTCAAAGCGCATGAAATGGCGAGTAAAATGCACTATTAAACTTCTAGGGTAAGGGAAACAGAGACCCGATTAGATCATTTTATATTACGGTTAATATAAGAATTCAGCGTAATTCTATCACATTCGTTCAATCTACGTCGCTCCTATATCAGATAGCATATTGGGCTAAGCGGCATCTCAATGCGCATGAAATGGCCAGTAAAATGCACTATTAAACTTCCAGGATAAGGCAAACGGAGACCCGATTAGACCATTTCATATTACGGTTAATATAAGAATTCAGCGTTATCCTATCACATTTGTTCAACTTACCTCGCTCCTATTTCAGATAGCGTACTGGGCTAGGCGGCAACTTAAAGCGCGTGGAATGGCGAGCAAAATGCACTCTTAAACTTCTATGATAGGGCAATCAGAGACCCGATTAGATCATTTTATATTTTGGTTAATATAAGAATTCAGCGAAATTCTATCACATTTGTTCAATTTACGTCGATCCTATTTCAGATAGCATACTGGGCTAGGCGGCATCTTAAAGCGCGTGGAATGGCGAGTAAAATGCACTATTAATCTTCTATGATAGGGCAATCAGAGACCCGATTAGATCATTTTATATTTTGGTTAATATAAGAATTCAGCGTAATTCTATCACATTTGTTCAATTTACGTCGCTCCTATATCAGATAGCATATTGGGCTAAGCGGCATCTCAAAGCGCATGAAATGGCGAGTAAAATGCACTATTAAACTTCTAGGGTAAGGCAAACAGAGACCCGACTAGATCATTTTATATTACGGTTAATATAAGAATTCAGCGAAATTCTATCACATTTGTTCAATTTACGTCGCTCCTATTTCAGATAGCGTATTGGGCTATGCGGCATCTCAAAGCGCATGAAATGACGAGAGAAATGCACTATTAAACTTCTTGGGTAGGGCGAACAGAGACCCGATTACATCATTTTATATTATGGTTAATTTAAGAATTCAGCAAAATTCTATCACATTTGTTCAATTTACGTCGCTCCTATTTCAGATAGCGTACTGGGCTACGCGGTATCTTAAAGCGCGTGGAATGGCGAGTAAAATGCACTATTAAACTTCTAGGATAAGGCAAACGGAGACCCGATTAGACCATTTTATATTACGGTTAATATAAGAATTCAGCGTTATTCTATCACATTTGTTCAACTTACGTCGCTCCTATTTCAGAAAGCGTACTCGGATAGGCGGCATCTTAAAGCGCGTGGAATGGCGAGTAAAATGCACTATTAAACTTCTCGGGTAATGCAAACAGAGACCCGATTAGATCATTTTTTATTACGGTTAATATAAGATTTCAGGGAAATTCTATCACATTTGTTCAATTTACGTCGCTCCTAATTCAGATAGCTATTGGGCTAAGCGGCATCTCAAAGCGCATGAAATGACGAGAGAAATGCACTATTAAACTTCTTGGGTAGGGCGAACAGAGACCCGATTACATCATTTTATATTATGGTTAATATAAGAATTCAGCGAAATTCTATCACATTTGTTCAATTTGCGTCGCTCCTATTTCAGATAGCTTATTGGGCTAAGCGGCATCTCAAAGCGCATGAAATCGCGAGTAAAATGCACTATTAAACTTCTAGGATAAGGCAAACAGAGACCCGATTAGATCATTTTATATTACGGTTAATATAAGAATTCTGCGTAATTCTGTCACATTTGTTCAAGTTACGTAGCTTCTATTTCAGATAGCGTACTGGGCTAGGCGGCAACTTAAACCGCGCGGAATGGCGAGTAAAATGCACTATTAAACTTCTATGATAGGGCAATCAGACACCCGATTAGTTCATTTTATATTTTGGTTAATATAAGAATTCAGCGAAATTCTATCACATTTGTTCAATTTACGTCGCTCCAATTTCAGATAGCTTATTGGGCTAAGCGGCATCGCAAAGCGCATGAATTGTCGAGTGAAATGCACTATTAAACTTCTTGGGTAGGGCGAACAAAGACCCGATTAGATCATTTTACATTAAGGTTAATATAAGAATTCAGCGAAATTCTATCACATTTGTTCAATTTACATCGCTCCTATTTCAGATAGCGCCTTGTGCTAAGCGGCATCTCAAAGCGCAGGAAATGGCGAGTAAAATGCACTATTAAACTTCTAGGGTAGGGTAAACAGAGACCCCATTAGATCATTTTATATTATGGTTAATTTAAGAATTCAGCGAAATTCTCTCACATTTGTTCAATTTACGTCGCTGATATTTCAGATAGCGTATTGGGCTAAGCGGCATCTCAAAGCGCAAGAAATGGCGAGTAAAATGCACTATTAAACTTCTAGGGTAGGGCAAACAGAGACCCGATTAGGTCATTTCATATTATGGTTAATTTAAGAATTCAGAAAAATTCTATCACATTTGTTCAATTTACGTCGCTCCTATTTCAGATAGCGTACCCGGATAGGCGGCATCTTAAAGCGCGAGGAATGGCGAGTAAAATGCACTATTAAACTTCTATGATAGGGCAATCAGAGACCCGATTAGATCACTTTATATTTTGGTTAATATAAGAATTCAGCGAAATTCTATCACATTTGTTCAATTTACGTCGCCCCTATTTCAGATAGCGTACTGGGCTACGCGGTATCTTAAAGCGCGTGGAATGGCGAGTAAAATGCACTATTAAACTTCTAGGATAAGGCAAACGGAGACCCGATTAGACCATTTTATATTACGGTTAATATAAGAATTCAGCGTTATTCTATCACATTTGTTCAACTTACGTCGCTCCTATTTCAGAAAGCGTACTCGGATAGCCGGCATCTTAAAGCGCGTGGAATGGCGAGTAAAATGCACTATTAAACTTCTCGGGTAATGCAAACAGAGACCCGATTAGATCATTTTATATTACGGTTAATATAAGATTTCAGGGAACTTCTATCACATTTGTTCAATTTACGTCGCTCCTATTTCAGACAGCTTATTGGGCTAAGCGGCATCTCAAAGCGCATGAAATGACGAGTAAAATGCACTATTAAACTTCTAGGGTAGGGCAATCAGAGACCCGATTAGATCATTTTATATTATGGTTAATTTAAGAATTCAGCAAAATTCTATCACATTTGTTCAATGTACGTCGTTCCTATTTCAGATAGCATACTGGGCTAGGCGGCATCTTAAAGCGCGTGGACTGGCGAGTAAAATGCACTATTAATCTTCTATGATAGGGCAATCAGAGACCCGATTAGATCATTTTATATTTTGGTTAATATAAGAATTCAGCGTAATTCTATCACATTTGTTCAATTTACGTCGCTCCTATATCAGATAGCATATTGGGCTAAGCGGCATCTCAAAGCGCATGAAATGGCGAGTACAATGCACTATTAAGCTTCTAGGGTAAGGCAAACAGAGACCCGATTAGATCTTTTTATATTACGGTTAATATAAGAATTCAGCGAAATTCTATCACATTTGTTCAATTTACGTCGCTCCTATTTCAGATAGCGTATTGGGCTATGCGGCATCTCAAAGCGCATGAAGTGGCGAGTAAAATGCCCTATTAAACTTCTTGGGTAGGGCGAACAGAGACCCGATTACATCATTTTATATTATGGTTAATTTAATAATTCAGCAAAATTCTATCACATTTGTTCAATTTACGTCGCTCCTATTTCAGACAGCGTACTGGGCTACGCGGTATCTTAAAGCGCGTGGAATGGCGAGTTAAATGCACTATTAAACTTCTAGGATAAGGCAAACGTAGACCCGATTAGACCATTTTATATTACGGTTAATATAAGAATTCAGCGTTATTCTATCACATTTGTTCAACTTACGTCGCTCCTATTTCAGAAAGCGTACTCGGATAGGCGGCATCTTAAAGCGCGTGGAATGGCGAGTAAAATGCACTATTAAACTTCTCGGGTAATGCAAACAGAGACCCGATTAGATCATTTTATATTACGGTTAATATAAGATTTCAGGGAAATTCTATCACATTTGTTCAATTTACGTCGCTCCTATTTCAGATAGCTATTGGGCTAAGCGGCATCTCAAAGCGCATGAAATGACGAGAGAAATGCACTATTAAACTTCTTGGGTAGGGCGAACAGGGACCCGATTACATCATTTTATATTATGGTTAATATAAGAATTCAGCGAAATTCTATCACATTTGATCAATTTGCGTCGCTCCTATTTCAGATAGCGTATTGGGCTAAGCGGCATCTCAAAGCACATGAAATGACGAATAAAATGCACTATTAAGCTTGTACGCTAGGGCGAACAGATACCCGATTAGATCATTTAACATTATGGTAAATAAAAGAATTCAGCGAAATTCTATCACATTTGTTCAATTTACGTCGCTCCTATTTCAGATAGCGTACTGGGCTAGGCGGGATCTCAAAGCGCATGAAATGACGAGTAAAATGCTCTATTAAACTTCTAGGGTAGGGCAAACAGAGACCCGATTAGGTCATTTCATATTATGGTTAATTTAAGAATTCAGCGAAATTCTATCACATTTGTTCAAGTTACATCGCTCCTATTTCAGATAGCTTATTGGGCTAAGCGGCATCTCAAAGCGCATGAAATGGCGAGTAAAATGCACTATTAAACTTCTAGGGTGGGGCAAGCAGAGACCCGATCAGATCATTTTATATTACGGTTAATATAAGAATTCAGCGAAGTTCTATCACATTTGTTCAATTTACGTCGCTCCTATTTCAGATAGCTTATTGGGCTAAGCGGCAACTCAGAGCGCATGAAATGACGAGTGAAATGCACTGTTAAACTTCTAGGGTAGGGCGAACAAAGACCCGATTAGATCATTTTACATTAAGGTTAAAATAATAATTCAGCGAAATTCTGTCACTTTTGTTCAACTTACGTCGCTCCTATTTCAGGTAGCTTATTGGGCTAAGCGGCATCGCAAAGCGCATGAATTGACGAGTAAAATGCACTATTAAACTTCTTGGGTAGGGCGAACAGAGACCCGATTAGATCATTTTACATTAAGGTTAATATAAGAATTCAGCGAAATTCTATCACATTTGTTCAATTTACATCGTTCCTATTTCAGATAGCGTACTGGGCTAGGCGGCATCTTAAAGCGCGTGGAATGACGAGTAAAATGCACTATTAAACTTCTATGATAGGGCAAACAGAGACCCGATTAGATCATTTTATAATTTGGTTAATATAAGAATTCAGCGAAATTCTATCACATTTGTTCAATTTACCTCGCTCCTATTTCAGATAGCGACTTGTGCTAAGCGGCATCTCAAAGCGCAAGAAATGGCGAGTAAAATGCACTATTAAACTTCTAGGGTAGGGCAAACAGAGACCACATTAGATCATTTTATATTATGGTTAATTTAAGAATTCAGCGAAATTCTATCACATTTGTTCAATTTACGTCGTTCCTATTTCAGATAGCCTACTGGGCTAGGCGGCATCTCAAAGCGCATGAAATGGCGAGTAAAATGCACTATTAAACTTCTAGGATAAGGCAAACAGAGACCCGATTAGATCATTTTATATTACGGTTAATATAAGAATTCAGCGTAATTCTGTCACATTTGTTCAAGTTACGTAGCTTCTATTTCAGATAGCGTACTGGGCTAGGCGGCAACTTAAACCGCGCGGAATGGCGAGTAAAATGCACTATTAAACTTCTATGATAGGGCAATCAGACACCCGATTAGTTCATTTTATATTTTGGTTAATATAAGAATCCAGCGAAATTCTATCACATTTGTTCAATTTACGTCGCTCCTATTTCAGATAGCGTATTGGGCTAAGCGGCATCTCAACGCGCACGAAAGGGCGAGTAAAATGCACTATTAAACTTCTAGGGTGGGGCAAGCAGAGACCCGATCAGATCATTTTATATTACGGTTAATATAAGAATTCAGCGAAGTTCTATCACATTTGTTCAATTTACGTCGCTCCTATTTCAGATAGCTTATTGGGCTAAGCGGCAACTCAGAGCGCATGAAATGACGAGTGAAATGCACTGTTAAACTTCTAGGGTAGGGCGACCAAAGACCCGATTAGATCATTTTACATTAAGGTTAAAATAAGAATTCAGCGAAATTCTATCACTTTTGTTCAACTTACGTCGCTCCTATTTCAGATGGCGTATTGGGCTAAGCGGCATCTCAAAGCGCAAGAAATGGCGAGTAAAATGCACTATTAAACTTCTAGGATAAGGCAAACAGAGACCCGATTAGATCATTTTATATTACGGTTAATATAAGAATTCAGCGTAATTCTGTGACATTTGTTCAACTTACGTAGCTCCTATTTCAGATAGCGTGCTGGGCTAGGCGGCAACTTAAAGCGCGTGGAATGGCGAGTAAAATGCACTGTTAAACTTCTATGATAGGGCAATCAGAGACCCGATAAGATCATTTTATATTACGGTTAATATAAGAATTCAGCGTAATTCTGTCACATTTGTTCAAGTTACGTAGCTTCTATTTCAGATAGCGTACTGGGCTAGGCGGCAACTTAAACCGCGCGGAATGGCGAGTAAAATGCACTATTAAACTTCTATGATAGGGCAATCAGACACCCGATTAGTTCATTTTATATTTTGGTTAATATAAGAATCCAGCGAAATTCTATCACATTTGTTCAATTTACGTCGCTCCTATTTCAGATAGCGTATTGGGCTAAGCGGCATCTCAACGCGCACGAAAGGGCGAGTAAAATGCACTATTAAACTTCTAGGGTGGGGCAAGCAGAGACCCGATCAGATCATTTTATATTACGGTTAATATAAGAATTCAGCGAAGTTCTATCACATTTGTTCAATTTACGTCGCTCCTATTTCAGATAGCTTATTGGGCTAAGCGGCAACTCAGAGCGCATGAAATGACGAGTGAAATGCACTGTTAAACTTCTAGGGTAGGGCGACCAAAGACCCGATTAGATCATTTTACATTAAGGTTAAAATAAGAATTCAGCGAAATTCTATCACTTTTGTTCAACTTACGTCGCTCCTATTTCAGATGGCGTATTGGGCTAAGCGGCATCTCAAAGCGCAAGAAATGGCGAGTAAAATGCACTATTAAACTTCTAGGATAAGGCAAACAGAGACCCGATTAGATCATTTTATATTACGGTTAATATAAGAATTCAGCGTAATTCTGTGACATTTGTTCAACTTACGTAGCTCCTATTTCAGATAGCGTGCTGGGCTAGGCGGCAACTTAAAGCGCGTGGAATGGCGAGTAAAATGCACTGTTAAACTTCTATGATAGGGCAATCAGAGACCCGATAAGATCATTTTATATTTTGGTTAATATAAGAATTCAGCGAAATTCTATCACATTTGTTCAATTTACCTCGCTCCTATTTCAGATAGCGACTTGTGCTAAGCGGCATCTCAAAGCGCAAGAAATGGCGAGTAAAATGCACTATTAAACTTCTAGGGTAGGGCAAACAGAGACCACATTAGATCATTTTATATTATGGTTAATTTAAGAATTCAGCGAAATTCTATCACATTTGTTCAATTTACGTCGCTCCTATTTCAGACAGCTTATTGGGCTAAGCGGCATCTCAAAGCGCATGAAATGACGAGTAAAATGCACTATTAAACTTCTAGGGTAGGGCAAACAGAGACCCGATTAGATCATTTTATATTTTGGTTAATATAAGAATTCAGCGAAATTCTATCACATTTGTTCAATTTACCTTGCTCCTATTTCAGATAGCGACTTGTGCTAAGCGGCATCTCAAAGCGCAAGAAATGGCGAGTAAAATGCACTATTAAACTTCTAGGGTAGGGCAAACAGAGACCACATTAGATCATTTTATATTATGGTTAATTTAAGAATTCAGCGAAATTCTATCACATTTGTTCAATTTACGTCGCTCCTATTTCAGACACCTTATTGGGCTAAGCGGCATCTCAAAGCGCATGAAATGACGAGTAAAATGCACTATTAAACTTCTAGGGTAGGGCAATCAGAGACACGATTAGATCATTTTATATTATGGTTAATTTAAGAATTCAGCAAAATTCTATCACATTTGTTCAATTTACGTCGTTCCTATTTCAGATAGCCTACTGGGCTAGGCGGCATCTCAAAGCGCATGAAATGGCGAGTAAAATGCACTATTAAACTTCTAGGATAAGGCAAACAGAGACCCGATTAGATCATTTTATATTACGGTTAATATAAGAATTCAGCGTAATTCTGTCACATTTGTTCAAGTTACGTAGCTTCTATTTCAGATAGCGTACTGGGCTAGGCGGCAACTTAAACCGCGCGGAATGGCGAGTAAAATGCACTATTAAACTTCTATGATAGGGCAATCAGACACCCGATTAGTTCATTTTATATTTTGGTTAATATAAGAATCCAGCGAAATTCTATCACATTTGTTCAATTTACGTCGCTCCTATTTCAGATAGCGTATTGGGCTAAGCGGCATCTCAACGCGCACGAAAGGGCGAGTAAAATGCACTATTAAGCTTCTAGGGTGGGGCAAGCAGAGACCCGATCAGATCATTTTATATTACGGTTAATATAAGAATTCAGCGAAGTTCTATCACATTTGTTCAATTTACGTCGCTCCTATTTCAGATAGCTTATTGGGCTAAGCGGCAACTCAGAGCGCATGAAATGACGAGTGAAATGCACTGTTAAACTTCTAGGGTAGGGCGACCAAAGACCCGATTAGATCATTTTACATTAAGGTTAAAATAAGAATTCAGCGAAATTCTATCACTTTTGTTCAACTTACGTCGCTCCTATTTCAGATGGCGTATTGGGCTAAGCGGCATCTCAAAGCGCAAGAAATGGCGAGTAAAATACACTATTAAACTTCTAGGATAAGGCAAACGGAGACCCGATTAGACCATTTTATATTACGGTTAATATAAGAATTCAGCGTTATTCTATCACATTTGTTCAACTTACGTCGCTCCTATTTCAGAAAGCGTACTCGGATAGGCGGCATCTTAAAGCGCGTGGAATGGCGAGTAAAATGCACTATTAAACTTCTCGGGTAATGCAAACAGAGACCCGATTAGATCATTTTATATTACGGTTAATATAAGATTTCAGGGAACTTCTATCACATTTGTTCAATTTACGTCGCTCCTATTTCAGACAGCTTATTGGGCTAAGCGGCATCTCAAAGCGCATGAAATGACGAGTAAAATGCACTATTAAACTTCTAGGGTAGGGCAATCAGAGACCCGATTAGATCATTTTATATTATGGTTAATTTAAGAATTCAGCAAAATTCTATCACATTTGTTCAATGTACGTCGTTCCTATTTCAGATAGCATACTGGGCTAGGCGGCATCTTAAAGCGCGTGGACTGGCGAGTAAAATGCACTATTAATCTTCTATGATAGGGCAATCAGAGACCCGATTAGATCATTTTATATTTTGGTTAATATAAGAATTCAGCGTAATTCTATCACATTTGTTCAATTTACGTCGCTCCTATATCAGATAGCATATTGGGCTAAGCGGCACCTCAAAGCGCATGAAATGGCGAGTACAATGCACTATTAAGCTTCTAGGGCAAGGCAAACAGAGACCCGATTAGATCTTTTTATATTACGGTTAATATAAGAATTCAGCGAAATTCTATCACATTTGTTCAATTTACGTCGCTCCTATTTCAGATAGCGTATTGGGCTATGCGGCATCTCAAAGCGCATGAAATGACGAGAGAAATGCACTATTAAACTTCTTGGGTAGGGCGAACAGAGACCCGATTACATCATTTTATATTATGGTTAATTTAAGAATTCAGCAAAATTCTATCACATTTGTTCAATTTACGTCGCTCCTATTTCAGACAGCGTACTGGGCTACGCGGTATCTTAAAGCGCGTGGAATGGCGAGTTAAATGCACTATTAAACTTCTAGGATAAGGCAAACGGAGACCCGATTAGACCATTTTATATTACGGTTAATATAAGAATTCAGCGTTATTCTATCACATTTGTTCAACTTACGTCGCTCCTATTTCAGAAAGCGTACTCGGATAGGCGGCATCTTAAAGCGCGTGGAATGGCGAGTAAAATGCACTATTAAACTTCTCGGGTAATGCAAACAGAGACCCGATTAGATCATTTTATATTACGGTTAATATAAGATTTCAGGGAAATTCTATCACATTTGTTCAATTTACGTCGCTCCTATTTCAGATAGCTATTGGGCTAAGCGGCATCTCAAAGCGCATGAAATGACGAGAGAAATGCACTATTAAACTTCTTGGGTAGGGCGAACAGAGACCCGATTACATCATTTTATATTATGGTTAATATAAGAATTCAGCGAAATTCTATCACATTTGATCAATTTGCGTCGCTCCTATTTCAGATAGCGTATTGGGCTAAGCGGCATCTCAAAGCACATGAAATGACGAATAAAATGCACTATTAAGCTTGTACGCTAGGGCGAACAGATACCCGATTAGATCATTTAACATTATGGTAAATAAAAGAATTCAGCGAAATTCTATCACATTTGTTCAATTTACGTCGCTCCTATTTCAGATCGCGTACTGGGCTAGGCGGCATCTCAAAGCGCATGAAATGACGAGTAAAATGCTCTATTAAACTTCTAGGGTAGGGCAAACAGAGACCCGATTAGGTCATTTCATATTATGGTTAATTTAAGAATTCAGCGAAATTCTATCACATTTGTTCAAGTTACATCGCTCCTATTTCAGATAGCTTATTGGGCTAAGCGGCATCTCAAAGCGCATGAAATGGCGAGTAAAATGCACTATTAAACTTCTAGGATAAGGCAAACAGAGACCCGATTAGATCATTTTATATTACGGTTAATATAAGAATTCAGCGTAATTCTGTCACATTTGTTCAAGTTACGTAGCTCCTATTTCAGATAGCGTACTGGGCTAGGCGGCAACTTAAACCGCGCGGAATGGCGAGTAAAAATGCACTATTAAACTTCTGTGATAGGGCAATCAGACACCCGATTAGTTCATTTTATATTTTGGTTAATATAAGAATCCAGCGAAATTCTATCACATTTGTTCAATTTACGTCGCTCCTATTTCAGATAGCTTATTGGGCTAAGCGGCAACTCAGAGCGCATGAAATGACGAGTGAAATGCACTGTTAAACTTCTAGGGTAGGGCGAACAAAGACCCGATAAGATCATTTTACGTTAAGGTTAAAATAAGAATTCAGCGAAATTCTGTCACTTTTGTTCAACTTACGTCGCTCCTATTTCAGATGGCGTATTGGGCTAAGCGGCATCTCAAAGCGCAAGAAATGGCGAGTAAAATGCACTATTAAACTTCTAGGATAAGGCAAACAGAGACCCGATTAGATCATTTTATATTACGGTTAATATAAGAATTCAGCGTAATTCTGTGACATTTGTTCAACTTACGTAGCTCCTATTTCAGATAGCGTGCTGGGCTAGGCGGCAACTTAAAGCGCGTGGAATGACGAGTAAAATGCACTATTAAACTTCTATGATAGGGCAATCAGAGACCCGATTAGATCATTTTATATTTTGGTTAATATAAGAATTCAGCGAAATTCTATCACATTTGTTCAATTTACGTCGCTCCCATTTCAGATAGCTTATTGGGCTAAGCGGCATCGCAAAGCGCATGAATTGATGAGTAAAATGCACTATTAAACTTCTAGGGTAAGGCAAACAGAGACCCGATTAGATCATTTCATATTACGGTTAATATAAGAATTCAGCGAAATTCTATCACATTTGTTCAATTTACGTCGCTCCTATTTCAGATAGCGTATTGGGCTATGCGGCATCTCAAAGCGCATGAATTGACGAGTAAATTGCACTATTAAACTTCTTGGGTAGGGCGAACAGAGACCCGATTACATCATTTTATATTATGGTTAATTTAAGAATTCAGCAAAATTCTATCACATTTGTTCAATTTACGTCGCTCCTATTTCAGATAGCGTACTGGGCTAGGCGGCATCTTAAAGCGCGTGGAATGACGAGTAAAATGCACTATTAAACTTCTATGATAGGGCAATCAGAGACCCGATTAGATCATTTTACATTAAGGTTAATATAAGAATTCAGCGAAATTCTATCACATTTG
Organism: Macropis europaea; assembly: GCA_916610135.2. Taxonomy (NCBI): domain Eukaryota; kingdom Metazoa; phylum Arthropoda; class Insecta; order Hymenoptera; family Melittidae; genus Macropis; species Macropis europaea. The sequence goes on along the minus strand of CAKAJE020001277.1, from coordinate 87,148 downwards.
TTCAATTTACATCGCTCCTATTTCAGATACCGACTTGTGCTAAGCGGCATCTCAAAGCGCAAGAAATGGCGAGTACAATGCACTATTAAACTTCTAGGGTTGGGCAAACAGAGACCCGATTAGATCATTTTATATTACGGTTAATATAAGAATTCAGCGTAATTCTGTGACATTTGTTCAACTTACGTAGCTCCTATTTCAGATAGCGTACTGAGCTAGGCGGCAACTTAAAGCGCGTGGAATGGCGAGTAAAATGCACTGTTAAACTTCTATGATAGGGCAATCAGAGACCCGATAAGATCATTTTATATTTTGGTTAATATAAGAATTCAGCGAAATTCTATCACATTTGTTCAATTTACGTCGCTCCCATTTCAGATAGCTTATTGGGCTAAGCGGCATCGCAAAGCGCATGAATTGACGAGTAAAATGCACTATTAAACTTCTAGGGTAAGGCAAACAGAGACCCGATTAGATCATTTCATATTACGGTTAATATAAGAATTCAGCGAAATTCTATCACATTTGTTCAATTTACGTCGCTCCTATTTCAGATAGCGTATTGGGCTATGCGGCATCTCAAAGCGCATGAAATGAAGAGAGAAATGCACTATTAAACTTCTTGGGTAGGGCGAACAAAGACCCGATTAGATTATTTTACGTTAAGGTTAAAATAAGAATTCAGCGAAATTCTGTCACTTTTGTTCAACTTACGTCGCTCCTATTTCAGATGGCGTATTGGGCTAAGCGGCATCTCAAAGCGCAAGAAATGGCGAGTAAAATGCACTATTAAACTTCTAGGATAAGGCAAACAGAGACCCGATTAGATCATTTTATATTAGGGTTAATATAAGAATTCAGCGTAATTCTGTGACATTTGTTCAACTTACGTAGCTCCTATTTCAGATAGCGTGCTGGGCTAGGCGGCAACTTAAAGCTCGTGGAATGACGAGTAAAATGCACTATTAAACTTCTATGATAGGGCAATCAGAGACCCGATTAGATCATTTTATATTTTGGTTAATATAAGAATTCAGCGAAATTCTATCACATTTGTTCAATTTACGTCGCTCCCATTTCAGATAGCTTATTGGGCTAAGCGGCATCGCAAAGCGCATGAATTGATGAGTAAAATGCACTATTAAACTTCTAGGGTAAGGCAAACAGAGACCCGATTAGATCATTTCATATTACGGTTAATATAAGAATTCAGCGAAATTCTATCACATTTGTTCAATTTACGTCGCTCCTATTTCAGATAGCGTATTGGGCTATGCGGCATCTCAAAGCGCATGAATTGACGAGTAAATTGCACTATTAAACTTCTTGGGTAGGGCGAACAGAGACCCGATTACATCATTTTATATTATGGTTAATTTAAGAATTCAGCAAAATTCTATCACATTTGTTCAATTTACGTCGCTCCTATTTCAGATAGCGTACTGGGCTAGGCGGCATCTTAAAGCGCGTGGAATGACGAGTAAAATGCACTCTTAAACTTCTATGATAGGGCAATCAGAGACCCGATTAGATCATTTTACATTAAGGTTAATATAAGAATTCAGCGAAATTCTATCACATTTGTTCAATTTACATCGTTCCTATTTCAGATAGCGTACTGGGCTAGGCGGCATCTTAAAGCGCGTGGAATGACGAGTAAAATGCACTATTAAACTTCTATGATAGGGCAAACAGAGACCCGATTAGATCATTTTATATTTTGGTTAATATAAGAATTCAGCGAAATTCTATCACATTTGTTCAATTTACCTCGCTCCTATGTCAGATAGCGACTTGTGCTAAGCGGCATCTCAAAGCGCAAGAAATGGCGAGTAAAATGCACTATTAAACGTCTAGGGTAGGGCAAACAGAGACCACATTAGATCATTTTATATTATGGTTAATTTAAGAATTCAGCGAAATTCTATCACATTTGTTCAATTTACGTCGCTCCTATTTCAGACAGCTTATTGGGCTAAGCGGCATCTCAAAGCGCATGAAATGACGAGTAAAATGCACTATTAAACTTCTAGGGTAGGGCAATCAGAGACACGATTAGATCATTTTATATTATGGTTAATTTAAGAATTCAGCAAAATTCTATCACATTTGTTCAATTTACGTCGTTCCTATTTCAGATAGCCTACTGGGCTAGGCGGCATCTCAAAGCGCATGAAATGGCGAGTAAAATGCACTATTAAACTTCTAGGATAAGGCAAACAGAGACCCGATTAGATCATTTTATATTACGGTTAATATAAGAATTCAGCGTAATTCTGTCACATTTGTTCAAGTTACGTAGCTTCTATTTCAGACAGCGTACTGGGCTAGGCGGCAACTTAAACCGCGCGGAATGGCGAGTAAAATGCACTATTAAACTTCTATGATAGGGCAATCAGACACCCGATTAGTTCATTTTATATTTTGGTTAATATAAGAATCCAGCGAAATTCTATCACATTTGTTCAATTTACGTCGCTCCTATTTCAGATAGCGTATTGGGCTAAGCGGCATCTCAACGCGCACGAAAGGGCGAGTAAAATGCACTATTAAACTTCTAGGGTGGGGCAAGCAGAGACCCGATCAGATCATTTTATATTACGGTTAATATAAGAATTCAGCGAAGTTCTATCACATTTGTTCAATTTACGTCGCTCCTATTTCAGATAGCTTATTGGGCTAAGCGGCAACTCAGAGCGCATGAAATGACGAGTGAAATGCACTGTTAAACTTCTAGGGTAGGGCGACCAAAGACCCGATTAGATCATTTTACATTAAGGTTAAAATAAGAATTCAGCGAAATTCTATCACTTTTGTTCAACTTACGTCGCTCCTATTTCAGATGGCGTTTTGGGCTAAGCGGCATCTCAAAGCGCAAGAAATGGCGAGTAAAATGAACTATTAAACTTCTAGGATAAGGCAAACAGAGACCCGATTAGATCATTTTATATTACGGTTAATATAAGAATTCAGCGTAATTCTGTGACATTTGTTCAACTTACGTAGCTCCTATTTCAGATAGCGTGCTGGGCTAGGCGGCAACTTAAAGCGCGTGGAATGGCGAGTAAAATGCACTGTTAAACTTCTATGATAGGGCAATCAGAGACCCGATAAGATCATTTTATATTTTGGTTAATATAAGAATTCAGCGAAATTCTATCACATTTGTTCAATTTACGTCGCTCCTATTTCAGATAGCTTATTGGGCTAAGCGGCATCGCAAAGCGCATGAATTGACGAGTAAAATGCACTATTAAACTTCTTGGGTAGGGCGAACAGAGACCCGATTACATCATTTTATATTATGGTTAATTTAAGAATTCAGCAAAATTCTATCACATTTGTTCAATTTACGTCGCTCCTATTTCAGATAGCGTACTGGGCTAGGCGGCATCTCAAAGCGCATGAAACGACGAGAGAAATGCACTATTAAACTTCTTGGGTAGGGCGAACAGAGACCAGATTACATCATTTTATATTATGGTTAATTTAAGAATTCAGCAAAATTCTGTCACATTTGTTCAACTTACGTAGCTCCTATTTCAGATAGCGTACTGGGCTAGGCGGCAACTTAAAGCGCGTCGAATGGCGAGTAAAATGCACTATTAAACTTCTATGATAGGGCAATCACAGACCCAATTAGATCATTTTATATTTTGGTTAATATAAGAATTCAGCGAAATTCTATCACATTTGTTTAATTTACGTCGCTCCTATTTCAGATAGCGTATTGGGCTAAGCGGCATCTCAAAGCGCAAGAAATGGCGAGTAAAATGCGCTATTAAACTTCTAGGGTAGGGCAATCAGAGACCCGAATGGATCATTTTATATTACGGTTAATATAAGAATTCAGCAAAATTCTATCACATTTGTTCAATTTACGTCGCCCCTATTTCAGATAGCGTACTGGGCTACGCGGTATCTTAAAGCGCGTGGAATGGCGAGTAAAATGCACTATTAAACTTCTAGGATAAGGCAAACGGAGACCCGATTAGACCATTTTATATTACGGTTAATATAAGAATTCAGCGTTATTCTATCACATTTGTTCAACTTACGTCGCTCCTATTTCAGAAAGCGTACTCGGATAGGCGGCATCTTAAAGCGCGTGGAATGGCGAGTAAAATGCACTATTAATCTTCTATGATAGGGCAATCAGAGACCCGATTAGATCATTTTATATTTTGGTTAATATAAGAATTCAGCGTAATTCTATCACATTTGTTCAATTTACGTCGCTCCTATATCAGATAGCATATTGGGCTAAGCGGCATCTCAAAGCGCATGAAATGGCGAGTACAATGCACTATTAAGCTTCTAGGGCAAGGCAAACAGAGACCCGATTAGATCTTTTTATATTACGGTTAATATAAGAATTCAGCGAAATTCTATCACATTTGTTCAATTTACGTCGCTCCTATTTCAGATAGCGTATTGGGCTATGCGGCATCTCAAAGCGCATGAAATGACGAGAGAAATGCACTATTAAACTTCTTGGGTAGGGCGAACAGAGACCCGATTACATCATTTTATATTATGGTTAATTTAAGAATTCAGCAAAATTCTATCACATTTGTTCAATTTACGTCGCTCCTATTTCAGACAGCGTACTGGGCTACGCGGTATCTTAAAGCGCGTGGAATGGCGAGTTAAATGCACTATTAAACTTCTAGGATAAGGCAAACGGAGACCCGATTAGACCATTTTATATTACGGTTAATATAAGAATTCAGCGTTATTCTATCACATTTGTTCAACTTACGTCGCTCCTATTTCAGAAAGCGTACTCGGATAGGCGGCATCTTAAAGCGCGTGGAATGGCGAGTAAAATGCACTATTAAACTTCTCGGGTAATGCAAACAGAGACCCGATTAGATCATTTTATATTACGGTTAATATAAGATTTCAGGGAAATTCTATCACATTTGTTCAATTTACGTCGCTCCTATTTCAGATAGCTATTGGGCTAAGCGGCATCTCAAAGCGCATGAAATGACGAGAGAAATGCACTATTAAACTTCTTGGGTAGGGCGAACAGAGACCCGATTACATCATTTTATATTATGGTTAATATAAGAATTCAGCGAAATTCTATCACATTTGATCAATTTGCGTCGCTCCTATTTCAGATAGCGTATTGGGCAAAAGCGGCATCTCAAAGCACATGAAATGACGAATAAAATGCACTATTAAGCTTGTACGCTAGGGCGAACAGATACCCGATTAGAACATTTAACATTATGGTAAATAAAAGAATTCAGCGAAATTCTATCACATTTGTTCAATTTACGTCGCTCCTATTTCAGATCGCGTACTGGGCTAGGCGGCATCTCAAAGCGCATGAAATGACGAGTAAAATGCTCTATTAAACTTCTAGGGTAGGGCAAACAGAGACCCGATTAGGTCATTTCATATTATGGTTAATTTAAGAATTCAGCGAAATTCTATCACATTTGTTCAAGTTACATCGCTCCTATTTCAGATAGCTTATTGGGCTAAGCGGCATCTCAAAGCGCATGAAATGGCGAGTAAAATGCACTATTAAACTTCTAGGATAAGGCAAACAGAGACCCGATTAGATCATTTTATATTACGGTTAATATAAGAATTCAGCGTAATTCTGTCACATTTGTTCAAGTTACGTAGCTCCTATTTCAGATAGCGTACTGGGCTAGGCGGCAACTTAAACCGCGCGGAATGGCGAGTAAAATGCACTATTAAACTTCTATGATAGGGCAATCAGACACCCGATTAGTTCATTTTATATTTTGGTTAATATAAGAATCCAGCGAAATTCTATCACATTTGTTCAATTTACGTCGCTCCTATTTCAGATAGCTTATTGGGCTAAGCGGCAACTCAGAGCGCATGAAATGACGAGTGAAATGCACTGTTAAACTTCTAGGGTAGGGCGAACAAAGACCCGATTAGATCATTTTACGTTAAGGTTAAAATAAGAATTCAGCGAAATTCTGTCACTTTTGTTCAACTTACGTCGCTCCTATTTCAGATGGCGTATTGGGCTAAGCGGCATCTCAAAGCGCAAGAAATGGCGAGTAAAATGCACTATTAAACTTCTAGGATAAGGCAAACAGAGACCCGATTAGATCATTTTATATTACGGTTAATATAAGAATTCAGCGTAATTCTGTGACATTTGTTCAACTTACGTAGCTCCTATTTCAGATAGCGTGCTGGGCTAGGCGGCAACTTAAAGCTCGTGGAATGACGAGTAAAATGCACTATTAAACTTCTATGATAGGGCAATCAGAGACCCGATTAGATCATTTTATATTTTGGTTAATATAAGAATTCAGCGAAATTCTATCACATTTGTTCAATTTACGTCGCTCCCATTTCAGATAGCTTATTGGGCTAAGCGGCATCGCAAAGCGCATGAATTGATGAGTAAAATGCACTATTAAACTTCTAGGGTAAGGCAAACAGAGACCCGATTAGATCATTTCATATTACGGTTAATATAAGAATTCAGCGAAATTCTATCACATTTGTTCAATTTACGTCGCTCCTATTTCAGATAGCGTATTGGGCTATGCGGCATCTCAAAGCGCATGAATTGACGAGTAAATTGCACTATTAAACTTCTTGGGTAGGGCGAACAGAGACCCGATTACATCATTTTATATTATGGTTAATTTAAGAATTCAGCAAAATTCTATCACATTTGTTCAATTTACGTCGCTCCTATTTCAGATAGCGTACTGGGCTAGGCGGCATCTTAAAGCGCGTGGAATGACGAGTAAAATGCACTCTTAAACTTCTATGATAGGGCAATCAGAGACCCGATTAGATCATTTTACATTAAGGTTAATATAAGAATTCAGCGAAATTCTATCACATTTGTTCAATTTACATCGCTCCTATTTCAGATACCGACTTGTGCTAAGCGGCTTCTCAAAGCGCAAGAAATGGCGAGTACAATGCACTATTAAACTTCTATGATAGGGCAATCAGAGACCCGATTAGATCATTTTATATTTTGGTTAATATAAGAATTCAGCGAAATTCTATCACATTTGTTCAATTTACGTCGCTCCCATTTCAGATAGCTTATTGGGCTAAGCGGCATCGCAAAGCGCATGAATTGATGAGTAAAATGCACTATTAAACTTCTAGGGTAAGGCAAACAGAGACCCGATTAGATCATTTCATATTACGGTTAATATAAGAATTCAGCGAAATTCTATCACATTTGTTCAATTTACGTCGCTCCTATTTCAGATAGCGTATTGGGCTATGCGGCATCTCAAAGCGCATGAATTGACGAGTAAATTGCACTATTAAACTTCTTGGGTAGGGCGAACAGAGACCCGATTACATCATTTTATGTTATGGTTAATTTAAGAATTCAGCAAAATTCTATCACATTTGTTCAATTTACGTCGCTCCTATTTCAGATAGCGTACTGGGCTAGGCGGCATCTTAAAGCGCGTGGAATGACGAGTAAAATGCACTATTAAACTTCTATGATAGGGCAATCAGAGACCCGATTAGATCATTTTACATTAAGGTTAATATAAGAATTCAGCGAAATTCTATCACATTTGTTCAATTTACATCGCTCCTATTTCAGATACCGACTTGTGCTAAGCGGCATCTCAAAGCGCAAGAAATGGCGAGTACAATGCACTATTAAACTTCTAGGGTTGGGCAAACAGAGACCCGATTAGATCATTTTATATTACGGTTAATATAAGAATTCAGCGTAATTCTGTGACATTTGTTCAACTTACGTAGCTCCTATTTCAGATAGCGTACTGAGCTAGGCGGCAACTTAAAGCGCGTGGAATGGCGAGTAAAATGCACTGTTAAACTTCTATGATAGGGCAATCAGAGACCCGATAAGATCATTTTATATTTTGGTTAATATAAGAATTCAGCGAAATTCTATCACATTTGTTCAATTTACGTCGCTCCCATTTCAGATAGCTTATTGGGCTAAGCGGCATCGCAAAGCGCATGAATTGACGAGTAAAATGCACTATTAAACTTCTAGGGTAAGGCAAACAGAGACCCGATTAGATCATTTCATATTACGGTTAATATAAGAATTCAGCGAAATTCTATCACATTTGTTCAATTTACGTCGCTCCTATTTCAGATAGCGTATTGGGCTATGCGGCATCTCAAAGCGCATGAAATGAAGAGAGAAATGCACTATTAAACTTCTTGGGTAGGGCGAACAAAGACCCGATTAGATTATTTTACGTTAAGGTTAAAATAAGAATTCAGCGAAATTCTATCACATTTGTTCAATTTACGTCGCTCCTATTTCAGATAGCGTATTGGGCTACGCGGCATCTCAAAGCGCATGAATTGACGAGTAAATTGCACTATTAAACTTCTTGGGTAGGGCGAACAGAGACCCGATTACATCATTTTATATTATGGTTAATTTAAGAATTCAGCAAAATTCTATCACATTTGTTCAATTTACGTCGCTCCTATTTCAGATAGCGTACTGGGCTAGGCGGGATCTTAAAGCGCGTGGAATGACGAGTAAAATGCACTCTTAAACTTCTATGATAGGGCAATCAGAGACCCGATTAGATCATTTTACATTAAGGTTAATATAAGAATTCAGCGAAATTCTATCACATTTGTTCAATTTACATCGCTCCTATTTCAGATACCGACTTGTGCTAAGCTGCTTCTCAAAGCGCAAGAAATGGCGAGTACAATGAACTATTAAACTTCTAGGGTTGGGCAAACAGAGACCCGATTAGATCATTTTATATTACGGTTAATATAAGAATTCAGCGTAATTCTGTGACATTTGTTCAACTTACGTAGCTCCTATTTCAGATAGCGTACTGAGCTAGGCGGCAACTTAAAGCGCGTGGAATGGCGAGTAAAATGCACTGTTAAACTTCTATGATAGGGCAATCAGAGACCCGATAAGATCATTTTATATTTTGGTTAATATAAGAATTCAGCGAAATTCTATCACATTTGTTCAATTTACGTCGCTCCCATTTCAGATAGCTTATTGGGCTAAGCGGCATCGCAAAGCGCATGAATTGACGAGTAAAATGCACTATTAAACTTCTAGGGTAAGGCAAACAGAGACCCGATTAGATCATTTCATATTACGGTTAATATAAGAATTCAGCGAAATTCTATCACATTTGTTCAATTTACGTCGCTCCTATTTCAGATAGCGTATTGGGCTATGCGGCATCTCAAAGCGCATGAAATGAAGAGAGAAATGCACTATTAAACTTCTTGGGTAGGGCGAACAGAGACCCGATTACATCATTTTATATTATGGTTAATTTAAGAATTCAGCAAAATTCTATCACATTTGTTCAATTTACGTCGCTCCTATTTCAGATAGCGTACTGGGCTACGCGGTATCTTAAAGCGCGTGGAATGGCGAGTAAAATGCACTATTAAACTTCTAGGATAAGGCAAACGGAGACCCGATTAGACCATTTTATATTACGGTTAATATAAGAATTCAGCGTTATTCTATCACATTTGTGCAACTTACGTCGCTCCTATTTCAGAAAGCGTACTCGGATTGGCGGCATCTTAAAGCGCGTGGAATGGCGAGTAAAATGCACTATTAAACTTCTCGGGTAATGCAAACAGAGACCCGATTAGATCATTTTATATTACGGTTAATATAAGATTTCAGGGAACTTCTATCACATTTGTTCAATTTACGTCGCTCCTATTTCAGACAGCATATTGGGCTAAGCGGCATCTCAAAGCGCATGGAATGGCGAGTGAAATGCACTATTAAACTTCTAGGGTAGGGCGAACAGACACCCGAATAGATCATTTTATATTACGGTTAATATAAGAATTCAGCGTAATTCTATCACATTTGTTCAACTAACGTCGCTCGTATTTCAGATAGCGTACTGGGCTAGGCGGTATCTTAAAGCGCGTGGAATGGCGAGTAAAATGCACTATTAAACTTCTAGGATAAGGCAAACGGAGACCCGATTAGACCATTTTATATTACGGTTAATATAAGAATTCAGCGTTATTCTATCACATTTGTTCAACTTACGTCGCTCCTATTTCAGATAGCGTACTCGGATAGGCGGCATCTTAAAGCGCGTGGAAAGGCGAGTAAAATGCACTATTATACTTCGAGGGTAATGCAAACAGAGACCCGATTAGATCATTTTATATTACTGTTAATATAAGATTTCAGGGAAATTCTATCACATTTGTTCAATTTACGTCGCTCCTATTTCAGATAGCTATTGGGCTAAGCGGCATCTCAAAGCGCATGAAATGACGAGAGAAATGCACTATTAAACTTCTTGGGTAGGGCGAACAGAGACCCGATTACATCATTTTATATTATGGTTAATATAAGAATTCAGCGAAATTCTATCACATTTGTTCAATTTGCGTCGCTCCTATTTCAGATAGCGTATTGGGCTAAGCGGCATCTCAAAGCGCTTGAAATGACGAATAAAATGCACTATTAAGCTTGTACGCTAGGGCGAACAGAGACCCGATTAGATCATTTAACATTATGGTAAATAAAAGAATTCAGCGAAATTCTATCACATTTGTTCAATTTACGTCGCTCCTATTTCAGATAGCGAACTGGGCTAGGCGGCATCTGAAAGCGCATGAAATGACGAGTAAAATGCTCTATTAAACTTCTAGGGTAGGGCAAACAGAGACCCGATTAGGTCATTTCATATTATGGTTAATTTAAGAATTCAGCGAAATTCTATCACATTTGTTCAAGTTACATCGCTCCTATTTCAGATAGCTTATTGGGCTAAGCGGCATCTCAAAGCGCATGAAATGGCGAGTAAAATGCACTATTAAACTTCTAGGATAAGGCAAACAGAGACCCGATTAGATCATTTTATATTACGGTTAATATAAGAATGCAGCGTAATTCTGTCACATTTGTTCAAGTTACGTAGCTCCTATTTCAGATAGCGTACTGGGCTAGGCGGCAACTTAAACCGCGTGGAATGACGAGTAAAATGCACTATTAAACTTCTATGATAGGGCAATCAGAGACCCGATTAGTTCATTTTATATTTTGGCTAATATAAGAATCCAGCGAAATTCTATCACATTTGTTCAATTTACGTCGCTCCTATTTCAGATAGCGTATTGGGCTAAGCGGCATCTCAAAGCGCACGAAAGGGCGAGTAAAATGCACTATTAAACTTCTAGGGTGGGGCAATCAGAGACCCGATAAGATTATTTTATATTACCGTTAATATAAGAAATCAGCGTAATTCTGTCACATTCGTTCAACTTACGTAGCTCCTATTTCAGATAGCGTACTGGGCTAGGCGGCATCTTAAAGCGTGTGTAATGGCGAGTAAAATGCACTATTAAACTTCTATGATAGGGCAATCAGAGACCCGATTAGATCATTTTATATTTTGGTTAATATAAGAATTCAGCGAAATTCTATCACATTTGTTCAATTTACGTCGCTCCTATTTCAGATAGCTTATTGGGCTAAGCGGCATCGCAAAGCGCATGAATTGACGAGTAAAATGCACTATTAAACTTCTTGGGTAGGGCGAACAGAGACCCGATTACATCATTTTATATTATGGTTAATTTAAGAATTCAGCAAAATTCTATCACATTTGTTCAATTTACGTCGCTCCTATTTCAGATAGCGTACTGGGCTAGGCGGCATCTCAATGCGCATGAAATGACGAGAGAAATGCACTATTAAACTTCTTGGGTAGGGCGAACAGAGACCAGATTACATCATTTTATATTATGGTTAATTTAAGAATTCAGCAAAATTCTGTCACATTTGTTCAACTTACGTAGCTCCTATTTCAGATAGCGTACTGGGCTAGGCGGCAACTTAAAGCGCGTCGAATGGCGAGTAAAATGCACTATTAAACTTCTATGATAGGGCAATCACAGACCCAATTAGATCATTTTATATTTTGGTTAATATAAGAATTCAGCGAAATTCTATCACATTTGTTTAATTTACGTCGCTCCTATTTCAGATAGCGTATTGGGCTAAGCGGCATCTCAAAGCGCAAGAAATGGCGAGTAAAATGCGCTATTAAACTTCTAGGGTAGGGCAATCAGAGACCCGAATGGATCATTTTATATTACGGTTAATATAAGAATTCAGCAAAATTCTATCACATTTGTTCAATTTACGTCGCCCCTATTTCAGATAGCGTACTGGGCTACGCGGTATCTTAAAGCGCGTGGAATGGCGAGTAAAATGCACTATTAAACTTCTAGGATAAGGCAAACGGAGACCCGATTAGACCATTTTATATTACGGTTAATATAAGAATTCAGCGTTATTCTATCACATTTGTGCAACTTACGTCGCTCCTATTTCAGAAAGCGTACTCGGATAGGCGGCATCTTAAAGCGCGTGGAATGGCGAGTAAAATGCACTATTAAACTTCTCGGGTAATGCAAACAGAGACCCGATTAGATCATTTTATATTACGGTTAATATAAGATTTCAGGGAACTTCTATCACATTTGTTCAATTTACGTCGCTCCTATTTCAGACAGCATATTGGGCTAAGCGGCATCTCAAAGCGCATGGAATGGCGAGTGAAATGCACTATTAAACTTCTAGGGTAGGGCGAACAGACACCCGAATAGATCATTTTATATTACGGTTAATATAAGAATTCAGCGTAATTCTATCACATTTGTTCAACTAACGTCGCTCGTATTTCAGATAGCGTACTGGGCTAGGCGGCATCTTAAAGCGCGTGGAATGGCGAGTAAAATGCACTATTAAACTTCTAGGATAAGGCAAACGGAGACCCGATTAGACCATTTTATATTACGGTTAATATAAGAATTCAGCGTTATTCTATCACATTTGTTCAACTTACGTCGCTCCTATTTCAGATAGCGTACTCGGATAGGCGGCATCTTAAAGCGCGTGGAAAGGCGAGTAAAATGCACTATTATACTTCGAGGGTAATGCAAACAGAGACCCGATTAGATCATTTTATATTACTGTTAATATAAGATTTCAGGGAAATTCTATCACATTTGTTCAATTTACGTCGCTCCTATTTCAGATAGCTATTGGGCTAAGCGGCATCTCAAAGCGCATGAAATGACGAGAGAAATGCACTATTAAACTTCTTGGGTAGGGCGAACAGAGACCCGATTACATCATTTTATATTATGGTTAATATAAGAATTCAGCGAAATTCTATCACATTTGTTCAATTTGCGTCGCTCCTATTTCAGATAGCGTATTGGGCTAAGCGGCATCTCAAAGCGCTTGAAATGACGAATAAAATGCACTATTAAGCTTGTACGCTAGGGCGAACAGAGACCCGATTAGATCATTTAACATTATGGTAAATAAAAGAATTCAGCGAAATTCTATCACATTTGTTCAATTTACGTCGCTCCTATTTCAGATAGCGAACTGGGCTAGGCGGCATCTGAAAGCGCATGAAATGACGAGTAAAATGCTCTATTAAACTTCTAGGGTAGGGCAAACAGAGACCCGATTAGGTCATTTCATATTATGGTTAATTTAAGAATTCAGCGAAATTCTATCACATTTGTTCAAGTTACATCGCTCCTATTTCAGATAGCTTATTGGGCTAAGCGGCATCTCAAAGCGCATGAAATGGCGAGTAAAATGCACTATTAAACTTCTAGGATAAGGCAAACAGAGACCCGATTAGATCATTTTATATTACGGTTAATATAAGAATGCAGCGTAATTCTGTCACATTTGTTCAAGTTACGTAGCTCCTATTTCAGATAGCGTACTGGGCTAGGCGGCAACTTAAACCGCGTGGAATGACGAGTAAAATGCACTATTAAACTTCTATGATAGGGCAATCAGAGACCCGATTAGTTCATTTTATATTTTGGCTAATATAAGAATCCAGCGAAATTCTATCACATTTGTTCAATTTACGTCGCTCCTATTTCAGATAGCGTATTGGGCTAAGCGGCATCTCAAAGCGCACGAAAGGGCGAGTAAAATGCACTATTAAACTTCTAGGGTGGGGCAATCAGAGACCCGATAAGATTATTTTATATTACCGTTAATATAAGAAATCAGCGTAATTCTGTCACATTCGTTCAACTTACGTAGCTCCTATTTCAGATAGCGTACTGGGCTAGGCGGCATCTTAAAGCGTGTGTAATGGCGAGTAAAATGCACTATTAAACTTCTATGATAGGGCAATCAGAGACCCGATTAGATCATTTTATATTTTGGTTAATATAAGAATTCAGCGAAATTCTATCACATTTGTTCAATTTACGTCGCTCCTATTTCAGATAGCTTATTGGGCTAAGCGGCATCGCAAAGCGCATGAATTGACGAGTAAAATGCACTATTAAACTTCTTGGGTAGGGCGAACAGAGACCCGATTACATCATTTTATATTATGGTTAATTTAAGAATTCAGCAAAATTCTATCACATTTGTTCAATTTACGTCGCTCCTATTTCAGATAGCGTACTGGGCTAGGCGGCATCTCAAAGCGCATGAAATGACGAGAGAAATGCACTATTAAACTTCTTGGGTAGGGCGAACAGAGACCAGATTACATCATTTTATATTATGGTTAATTTAAGAATTCAGCAAAATTCTGTCACATTTGTTCAACTTACGTAGCTCCTATTTCAGATAGCGTACTGGGCTAGGCGGCAACTTAAAGCGCGTCGAATGGCGAGTAAAATGCACTATTAAACTTCTATGATAGGGCAATCACAGACCCAATTAGATCATTTTATATTTTGGTTAATATAAGAATTCAGCGAAATTCTATCACATTTGTTTAATTTACGTCGCTCCTATTTCAGATAGCGTATTGGGCTAAGCGGCATCTCAAAGCGCAAGAAATGGCGAGTAAAATGCGCTATTAAACTTCTAGGGTAGGGCAATCAGAGACCCGAATGGATCATTTTATATTACGGTTAATATAAGAATTCAGCAAAATTCTATCACATTTGTTCAATTTACGTCGCCCCTATTTCAGATAGCGTACTGGGCTACGCGGTATCTTAAAGCGCGTGGAATGGCGAGTAAAATGCACTATTAAACTTCTAGGATAAGGCAAACGGAGACCCGATTAGACCATTTTATATTACGGTTAATATAAGAATTCAGCGTTATTCTATCACATTTGTTCAACTTACGTCGCTCCTATTTCAGAAAGCGTACTCGGATAGGCGGCATCTTAAAGCGCGTGGAATGGCGAGTAAAATGCACTATTAAACTTCTCGGGTAATGCAAACAGAGACCCGATTAGATCATTTTATATTACGGTTAATATAAGATTTCAGGGAACTTCTATCACATTTGTTCAATTTACGTCGCTCCTATTTCAGACAGCTTATTGGGCTAAGCGGCATCTCAAAGCGCATGAAATGACGAGTAAAATGCACTATTAAACTTCTAGGGTAGGGCAATCAGAGACCCGATTAGATCATTTTATATTATGGTTAATTTAAGAATTCAGCAAAATTCTATCACATTTGTTCAATGTACGTCGTTCCTATTTCAGATAGCATACTGGGCTAGGCGGCATCTTAAAGCGCGTGGACTGGCGAGTAAAATGCACTATTAATCTTCTATGATAGGGCAATCAGAGACCCGATTAGATCATTTTATATTTTGGTTAATATAAGAATTCAGCGTAATTCTATCACATTTGTTCAATTTACGTCGCTCCTATATCAGATAGCATATTGGGCTAAGCGGCATCTCAAAGCGCATGAAATGGCGAGTACAATGCACTATTAAGCTTCTAGGGCAAGGCAAACAGAGACCCGATTAGATCTTTTTATATTACGGTTAATATAAGAATTCAGCGAAATTCTATCACATTTGTTCAATTTACGTCGCTCCTATTTCAGATAGCGTATTGGGCTATGCGGCATCTCAAAGCGCATGAAATGACGAGAGAAATGCACTATTAAACTTCTTGGGTAGGGCGAACAGAGACCCGATTACATCATTTTATATTATGGTTAATTTAAGAATTCAGCAAAATTCTATCACATTTGTTCAATTTACGTCGCTCCTATTTCAGACAGCGTACTGGGCTACGCGGTATCTTAAAGCGCGTGGAATGGCGAGTTAAATGCACTATTAAACTTCTAGGATAAGGCAAACGGAGACCCGATTAGACCATTTTATATTACGGTTAATATAATAATTCAGCGTTATTCTATCACATTTGTTCAACTTACGTCGCTCCTATTTCAGAAAGCGTACTCGGATAGGCGGCATCTTAAAGCGCGTGGAATGGCGAGTAAAATGCACTATTAAACTTCTCGGGTAATGCAAACAGAGACCCGATTAGATCATTTTATATTACGGTTAATATAAGATTTCAGGGAAATTCTATCACATTTGTTCAATTTACGTCGCTCCTATTTCAGATAGCTATTGGGCTAAGCGGCATCTCAAAGCGCATGAAATGACGAGAGAAATGCACTATTAAACTTCTTGGGTAGGGCGAACAGAGACCCGATTACATCATTTTATATTATGGTTAATATAAGAATTCAGCGAAATTCTATCACATTTGATCAATTTGCGTCGCTCCTATTTCAGATAGCGTATTGGGCAAAAGCGGCATCTCAAAGCACATGAAATGACGAATAAAATGCACTATTAAGCTTGTACGCTAGGGCGAACAGATACCCGATTAGAACATTTAACATTATGGTAAATAAAAGAATTCAGCGAAATTCTATCACATTTGTTCAATTTACGTCGCTCCTATTCCAGATCGCGTACTGGGCTAGGCGGCATCTCAAAGCGCATGAAATGACGAGTAAAATGCTCTATTAAACTTCTAGGGTAGGGCAATCAGAGACCCGATTAGGTCATTTCATATTATGGTTAATTTAAGAATTCAGCGAAATTCTATCACATTTGTTCAAGTTACATCGCTCCTATTTCAGATAGCTTATTGGGCTAAGCGGCATCTCAAAGCGCATGAAATGGCGAGTAAAATGCACTATTAAACTTCTAGGATAAGGCAAACAGAGACCCGATTAGATCATTTTATATTACGGTTAATATAAGAATTCAGCGTAATTCTGTCACATTTGTTCAAGTTACGTAGCTCCTATTTCAGATAGCGTACTGGGCTAGGCGGCAACTTAAACCGCGCGGAATGGCGAGTAAAATGCACTATTAAACTTCTATGATAGGGCAATCAGACACCCGATTAGTTCATTTTATATTTTGGTTAATATAAGAATCCAGCGAAATTCTATCACATTTGTTCAATTTACGTCGCTCCTATTTCAGATAGCTTATTGGGCTAAGCGGCAACTCAGAGCGCATGAAATGACGAGTGAAATGCACTGTTAAACTTCTAGGGTAGGGCGAACAAAGACCCGATTAGATCATTTTACGTTAAGGTTAAAATAAGAATTCAGCGAAATTCTGTCACTTTTGTTCAACTTACGTCGCTCCTATTTCAGATGGCGTATTGGGCTAAGCGGCATCTCAAAGCGCAAGAAATGGCGAGTAAAATGCACTATTAAACTTCTAGGATAAGGCAAACAGAGACCCGATTAGATCATTTTATATTACGGTTAATATAAGAATTCAGCGTAATTCTGTGACATTTGTTCAACTTACGTAGCTCCTATTTCAGATAGCGTGCTGGGCTAGGCGGCAACTTAAAGCTCGTGGAATGACGAGTAAAATGCACTATTAAACTTCTATGATAGGGCAATCAGAGACCCGATTAGATCATTTTATATTTTGGTTAATATAAGAATTCAGCGAAATTCTATCACATTTGTTCAATTTACGTCGCTCCCATTTCAGATAGCTTATTGGGCTAAGCGGCATCGCAAAGCGCATGAATTGATGAGTAAAATGCACTATTAAACTTCTAGGGTAAGGCAAACAGAGACCCGATTAGATCATTTCATATTACGGTTAATATAAGAATTCAGCGAAATTCTATCACATTTGTTCAATTTACGTCGCTCCTATTTCAGATAGCGTATTGGGCTATGCGGCATCTCAAAGCGCATGAATTGACGAGTAAATTGCACTATTAAACTTCTTGGGTAGGGCGAACAGAGACCCGATTACATAATTTTATATTATGGTTAATTTAAGAATTCAGCAAAATTCTATCACATTTGTTCAATTTACGTCGCTCCTATTTCAGATAGCGTACTGGGCTAGGCGGCATCTTAAAGCGCGTGGAATGACGAGTAAAATGCACTCTTAAACTTCTATGATAGGGCAATCAGAGACCCGATTAGATCATTTTACATTAAGGTTAATATAAGAATTCAGCGAAATTCTATCACATTTGTTCAATTTACATCGCTCCTATTTCAGATACCGACTTGTGCTAAGCGGCTTCTCAAAGCGCAAGAAATGGCGAGTACAATGCACTATTAAACTTCTATGATAGGGCAATCAGAGACCCGATTAGATCATTTTATATTTTGGTTAATATAAGAATTCAGCGAAATTCTATCACATTTGTTCAATTTACGTCGCTCCCATTTCAGATAGCTTATTGGGCTAAGCGGCATCGCAAAGCGCATGAATTGATGAGTAAAATGCACTATTAAACTTCTAGGGTAAGGCAAACAGAGACCCGATTAGATCATTTCATATTACGGTTAATATAAGAATTCAGCGAAATTCTATCACATTTGTTCAATTTACGTCGCTCCTATTTCAGATAGCGTATTGGGCTATGCGGCATCTCAAAGCGCATGAATTGACGAGTAAATTGCACTATTAAACTTCTTGGGTAGGGCGAACAGAGACCCGATTACATCATTTTATATTATGGTTAATTTAAGAATTCAGCAAAATTCTATCACATTTGTTCAATTTACGTCGCTCCTATTTCAGATAGCGTACTGGGCTAGGCGGCATCTTAAAGCGCGTGGAATGACGAGTAAAATGCACTATTAAACTTCTATGATAGGGCAATCAGAGACCCGATTAGATCATTTTACATTAAGGTTAATATAAGAATTCAGCGAAATTCTATCACATTTGTTCAATTTACATCGCTCCTATTTCAGATACCGACTTGTGCTAAGCGCATCTCAAAGCGCAAGAAATGGCGAGTACAATGCACTATTAAACTTCTAGGGTTGGGCAAACAGAGACCCGATTAGATCATTTTATATTACGGTTAATATAAGAATTCAGCGTAATTCTGTGACATTTGTTCAACTTACGTAGCTCCTATTTCAGATAGCGTACTGAGCTAGGCGGCAACTTAAAGCGCGTGGAATGGCGAGTAAAATGCACTGTTAAACTTCTCGGGTAATGCAAACAGAGACCCGATTAGATCATTTTATATTACGGTTAATATAAGATTTCAGGGAAATTCTATCACATTTGTTCAATTTACGTCGCTCCTATTTCAGATAGCTATTGGGCTAAGCGGCATCTCAAAGCGCATGAAATGACGAGAGAAATGCACTATTAAACTTCTTGGGTAGGGCGAACAGAGACCCGATTACATCATTTTATATTATGGTTAATATAAGAATTCAGCGAAATTCTATCACATTTGATCAATTTGCGTCGCTCCTATTTCAGATAGCGTATTGGGCAAAAGCGGCATCTCAAAGCACATGAAATGACGAATAAAATGCACTATTAAGCTTGTACGCTAGGGCGAACAGATACCCGATTAGAACATTTAAACATTATGGTAAATAAAAGAATTCAGCGAAATTCTATCACATTTGTTCAATTTACGTCGCTCCTATTTCAGATAGCGTACTGGGCTAGGCGGCATCTCAAAGCGCATGAAATGACGAGTAAAATGCTCTATTAAACTTCTAGGGTAGGGCAATCAGAGACCCGATTAGGTCATTTCATATTATGGTTAATTTAAGAATTCAGCGAAATTCTATCACATTTGTTCAAGTTACATCGCTCCTATTTCAGATAGCTTATTGGGCTAAGCGGCATCTCAAAGCGCATGAAATGGCGAGTAAAATGCACTATTAAACTTCTAGGATAAGGCAAACAGAGACCCGATTAGATCATTTTATATTACGGTTAATATAAGAATTCAGCGTAATTCTGTCACATTTGTTCAAGTTACGTAGCTCCTATTTCAGATAGCGTACTGGGCTAGGCGGCAACTTAAACCGCGCGGAATGGCGAGTAAAATGCACTATTAAACTTCTATGATAGGGCAATCAGACACCCGATTAGTTCATTTTATATTTTGGTTAATATAAGAATCCAGCGAAATTCTATCACATTTGTTCAATTTACGTCGCTCCTATTTCAGATAGCTTATTGGGCTAAGCGGCAACTCAGAGCGCATGAAATGACGAGTGAAATGCACTGTTAAACTTCTAGGGTAGGGCGAACAAAGACCCGATTAGATCATTTTACGTTAAGGTTAAAATAAGAATTCAGCGAAATTCTGTCACTTTTGTTCAACTTACGTCGCTCCTATTTCAGATGGCGTATTGGGCTAAGCGGCATCTCAAAGCGCAAGAAATGGCGAGTAAAATGCACTATTAAACTTCTAGGATAAGGCAAACAGAGACCCGATTAGATCATTTTATATTACGGTTAATATAAGAATTCAGCGTAATTCTGTGACATTTGTTCAACTTACGTAGCTCCTATTTCAGATAGCGTGCTGGGCTAGGCGGCAACTTAAAGCTCGTGGAATGACGAGTAAAATGCACTATTAAACTTCTATGATAGGGCAATCAGAGACCCGATTAGATCATTTTATATTTTGGTTAATATAAGAATTCAGCGAAATTCTATCACATTTGTTCAATTTACGTCGCTCCTATTTCAGATAGCTTATTGGGCTAAGCGGCATCGCAAAGCGCATGAATTGATGAGTAAAATGCACTATTAAACTTCTAGGGTAAGGCAAACAGAGACCCGATTAGATCATTTCATATTACGGTTAATATAAGAATTCAGCGAAATTCTATCACATTTGTTCAATTTACGTCGCTCCTATTTCAGATAGCGTATTGGGCTATGCGGCATCTCAAAGCGCATGAATTGACGAGTAAATTGCACTATTAAACTTCTTGGGTAGGGCGAACAGAGACCCGATTACATCATTTTATATTATGGTTAATTTAAGAATTCAGCAAAATTCTATCACATTTGTTCAATTTACGTCGCTCCTATTTCAGATAGCGTACTGGGCTAGGCGGCATCTTAAAGCGCGTGGAATGACGAGTAAAATGCACTCTTAAACTTCTATGATAGGGCAATCAGAGACCCGATTAGATCATTTTACATTAAGGTTAATATAAGAATTCAGCGAAATTCTATCACATTTGTTCAATTTACATCGCTCCTATTTCAGATACCGACTTGTGCTAAGCGGCTTCTCAAAGCGCAAGAAATGGCGAGTACAATGCACTATTAAACTTCTATGATAGGGCAATCAGAGACCCGATTAGATCATTTTATATTTTGGTTAATATAAGAATTCAGCGAAATTCTATCACATTTGTTCAATTTACGTCGCTCCCATTTCAGATAGCTTATTGGGCTAAGCGGCATCGCAAAGCGCATGAATTGATGAGTAAAATGCACTATTAAACTTCTAGGGTAAGGCAAACAGAGACCCGATTAGATCATTTCATATTACGGTTAATATAAGAATTCAGCGAAATTCTATCACATTTGTTCAATTTACGTCGCTCCTATTTCAGATAGCGTATTGGGCTATGCGGCATCTCAAAGCGCATGAATTGACGAGTAAATTGCACTATTAAACTTCTTGGGTAGGGCGAACAGAGACCCGATTACATCATTTTATATTATGGTTAATTTAAGAATTCAGCAAAATTCTATCACATTTGTTCAATTTACGTCGCTCCTATTTCAGATAGCGTACTGGGCTAGGCGGCATCTTAAAGCGCGTGGAATGACGAGTAAAATGCACTATTAAACTTCTATGATAGGGCAATCAGAGACCCGATTAGATCATTTTACATTAAGGTTAATATAAGAATTCAGCGAAATTCTATCACATTTGTTCAATTTACATCGCTCCTATTTCAGATACCGACTTGTGCTAAGCGGCATCTCAAAGCGCAAGAAATGGCGAGTACAATGCACTATTAAACTTCTAGGGTTGGGCAAACAGAGACCCGATTAGATCATTTTATATTACGGTTAATATAAGAATTCAGCGTAATTCTGTGACATTTGTTCAACTTACGTAGCTCCTATTTCAGATAGCGTACTGGGCTAGGCGGCAACTTAAAGCGCGTGGAATGGCGAGTAAAATGCACTGTTAAACTTCTATGATAGGGCAATCAGAGACCCGATAAGATCATTTTATATTTTGGTTAATATAAGAATTCAGCGAAATTCTATCACATTTGTTCAATTTACGTCGCTCCCATTTCAGATAGCTTATTGGGCTAAGCGGCATCGCAAAGCGCATGAATTGACGAGTAAAATGCACTATTAAACTTCTAGGGTAAGGCAAACAGAGACCCGATTAGATCATTTCATATTACGGTTAATATAAGAATTCAGCGAAATTCTATCACATTTGTTCAATTTACGTCGCTCCTATTTCAGATAGCGTATTGGGCTATGCGGCATCTCAAAGCGCATGAAATGAAGAGAGAAATGCACTATTAAACTTCTTGGGTAGGGCGAACAAAGACCCGATTAGATCATTTTACGTTAAGGTTAAAATAAGAATTCAGCGAAATTCTATCACATTTGTTCAATTTACGTCGCTCCTATTTCAGATAGCGTATTGGGCTACGCGGCATCTCAAAGCGCATGAATTGACGAGTAAATTGCACTATTAAACTTCTTGGGTAGGGCGAACAGAGACCCGATTACATCATTTTATATTATGGTTAATTTAAGAATTCAGCAAAATTCTATCACATTTGTTCAATTTACGTCGCTCCTATTTCAGATAGCGTACTGGGCTAGGCGGGATCTTAAAGCGCGTGGAATGACGAGTAAAATGCACTCTTAAACTTCTATGATAGGGCAATCAGAGACCCGATTAGATCATTTTACATTAAGGTTAATATAAGAATTCAGCGAAATTCTATCACATTTGTTCAATTTACATCGCTCCTATTTCAGATACCGACTTGTGCTAAGCGGCTTCTCAAAGCGCAAGAAATGGCGAGTACAATGAACTATTAAACTTCTAGGGTTGGGCAAACAGAGACCCGATTAGATCATTTTATATTACGGTTAATATAAGAATTCAGCGTAATTCTGTGACATTTGTTCAACTTACGTAGCTCCTATTTCAGATAGCGTACTGAGCTAGGCGGCAACTTAAAGCGCGTGGAATGGCGAGTAAAATGCACTGTTAAACTTCTATGATAGGGCAATCAGAGACCCGATAAGATCATTTTATATTTTGGTTAATATAAGAATTCAGCGAAATTCTATCACATTTGTTCAATTTACGTCGCTCCCATTTCAGATAGCTTATTGGGCTAAGCGGCATCGCAAAGCGCATGAATTGACGAGTAAAATGCACTATTAAACTTCTAGGGTAAGGCAAACAGAGACCCGATTAGATCATTTCATATTACGGTTAATATAAGAATTCAGCGAAATTCTATCACATTTGTTCAATTTACGTCGCTCCTATTTCAGATAGCGTATTGGGCTATGCGGCATCTCAAAGCGCATGAAATGAAGAGAGAAATGCACTATTAAACTTCTTGGGTAGGGCGAACAGAGACCCGATTACATCATTTTATATTATGGTTAATTTAAGAATTCAGCAAAATTCTATCACATTTGTTCAATTTACGTCGCTCCTATTTCAGATAGCGTACTGGGCTACGCGGTATCTTAAAGCGCGTGGAATGGCGAGTAAAATGCACTATTAAACTTCTAGGATAAGGCAAACGGAGACCCGATTAGACCATTTTATATTACGGTTAATATAAGAATTCAGCGTTATTCTATCACATTTGTGCAACTTACGTCGCTCCTATTTCAGAAAGCGTACTCGGATAGGCGGCATCTTAAAGCGCGTGGAATGGCGAGTAAAATGCACTATTAAACTTCTCGGGTAATGCAAACAGAGACCCGATTAGATCATTTTATATTACGGTTAATATAAGATTTCAGGGAACTTCTATCACATTTGTTCAATTTACGTCGCTCCTATTTCAGACAGCATATTGGGCTAAGCGGCATCTCAAAGCGCATGGAATGGCGAGTGAAATGCACTATTAAACTTCTAGGGTAGGGCGAACAGACACCCGAATAGATCATTTTATATTACGGTTAATATAAGAATTCAGCGTAATTCTATCACATTTGTTCAACTAACGTCGCTCCTATTTCAGATAGCGTACTGGGCTAGGCGGTATCTTAAAGCGCGTGGAATGGCGAGTAAAATGCACTATTAAACTTCTAGGATAAGGCAAACGGAGACCCGATTAGACCATTTTATATTACGGTTAATATAAGAATTCAGCGTTATTCTATCACATTTGTTCAACTTACGTCGCTCCTATTTCAGATAGCGTACTCGGATAGGCGGCATCTTAAAGCGCGTGGAAAGGCGAGTAAAATGCACTATTATACTTCGAGGGTAATGCAAACAGAGACCCGATTAGATCATTTTATATTACTGTTAATATAAGATTTCAGGGAAATTCTATCACATTTGTTCAATTTACGTCGCTCCTATTTCAGATAGCTATTGGGCTAAGCGGCATCTCAAAGCGCATGAAATGACGAGAGAAATGCACTATTAAACTTCTTGGGTAGGGCGAACAGAGACCCGATTACATCATTTTATATTATGGTTAATATAAGAATTCAGCGAAATTCTATCACATTTGTTCAATTTGCGTCGCTCCTATTTCAGATAGCGTATTGGGCTAAGCGGCATCTCAAAGCGCTTGAAATGACGAATAAAATGCACTATTAAGCTTGTACGCTAGGGCGAACAGAGACCCGATTAGATCATTTAACATTATGGTAAATAAAAGAATTCAGCGAAATTCTATCACATTTGTTCAATTTACGTCGCTCCTATTTCAGATAGCGAACTGGGCTAGGCGGCATCTGAAAGCGCATGAAATGACGAGTAAAATGCTCTATTAAACTTCTAGGGTAGGGCAAACAGAGACCCGATTAGGTCATTTCATATTATGGTTAATTTAAGAATTCAGCGAAATTCTATCACATTTGTTCAAGTTACATCGCTCCTATTTCAGATAGCTTATTGGGCTAAGCGGCATCTCAAAGCGCATGAAATGGCGAGTAAAATGCACTATTAAACTTCTAGGATAAGGCAAACAGAGACCCGATTAGATCATTTTATATTACGGTTAATATAAGAATGCAGCGTAATTCTGTCACATTTGTTCAAGTTACGTAGCTCCTATTTCAGATAGCGTACTGGGCTAGGCGGCAACTTAAACCGCGTGGAATGACGAGTAAAATGCACTATTAAACTTCTATGATAGGGCAATCAGAGACCCGATTAGTTCATTTTATATTTTGGCTAATATAAGAATCCAGCGAAATTCTATCACATTTGTTCAATTTACGTCGCTCCTATTTCAGATAGCGTATTGGGCTAAGCGGCATCTCAAAGCGCACGAAAGGGCGAGTAAAATGCACTATTAAACTTCTAGGGTGGGGCAATCAGAGACCCGATAAGATTATTTTATATTACCGTTAATATAAGAAATCAGCGTAATTCTGTCACATTCGTTCAACTTACGTAGCTCCTATTTCAGATAGCGTACTGGGCTAGGCGGCATCTTAAAGCGCGTGTAATGGCGAGTAAAATGCACTATTAAACTTCTATGATAGGGCAATCAGAGACCCGATTAGATCATTTTATATTTTGGTTAATATAAGAATTCAGCGAAATTCTATCACATTTGTTCAATTTACGTCGCTCCTATTTCAGATAGCTTATTGGGCTAAGCGGCATCGCAAAGCGCATGAATTGACGAGTAAAATGCACTATTAAACTTCTTGGGTAGGGCGAACAGAGACCCGATTACATCATTTTATATTATGGTTAATTTAAGAATTCAGCAAAATTCTATCACATTTGTTCAATTTACGTCGCTCCTATTTCAGATAGCGTACTGGGCTAGGCGGCATCTCAATGCGCATGAAATGACGAGAGAAATGCACTATTAAACTTCTTGGGTAGGGCGAACAGAGACCAGATTACATCATTTTATATTATGGTTAATTTAAGAATTCAGCAAAATTCTGTCACATTTGTTCAACTTACGTAGCTCCTATTTCAGATAGCGTACTGGGCTAGGCGGCAACTTAAAGCGCGTCGAATGGCGAGTAAAATGCACTATTAAACTTCTATGATAGGGCAATCACAGACCCAATTAGATCATTTTATATTTTGGTTAATATAAGAATTCAGCGAAATTCTATCACATTTGTTTAATTTACGTCGCTCCTATTTCAGATAGCGTATTGGGCTAAGCGGCATCTCAAAGCGCAAGAAATGGCGAGTAAAATGCGCTATTAAACTTCTAGGGTAGGGCAATCAGAGACCCGAA
Source organism: Macropis europaea (assembly GCA_916610135.2). Lineage (NCBI taxonomy): Eukaryota > Metazoa > Arthropoda > Insecta > Hymenoptera > Melittidae > Macropis > Macropis europaea. The sequence continues at coordinate 60,631 of CAKAJE020001277.1, read as the reverse complement.
TGGATCATTTTATATTACGGTTAATATAAGAATTCAGCAAAATTCTATCACATTTGTTCAATTTACGTCGCCCCTATTTCAGATAGCGTACTGGGCTACGCGGTATCTTAAAGCGCGTGGAATGGCGAGTAAAATGCACTATTAAACTTCTAGGATAAGGCAAACGGAGACCCGATTAGACCATTTTATATTACGGTTAATATAAGAATTCAGCGTTATTCTATCACATTTGTTCAACTTACGTCGCTCCTATTTCAGAAAGCGTACTCGGATAGGCGGCATCTTAAAGCGCGTGGAATGGCGAGTAAAATGCACTATTAAACTTCTCGGGTAATGCAAACAGAGACCCGATTAGATCATTTTATATTACGGTTAATATAAGATTTCAGGGAACTTCTATCACATTTGTTCAATTTACGTCGCTCCTATTTCAGACAGCTTATTGGGCTAAGCGGCATCTCAAAGCGCATGAAATGACGAGTAAAATGCACTATTAAACTTCTAGGGTAGGGCAATCAGAGACCCGATTAGATCATTTTATATTATGGTTAATTTAAGAATTCAGCAAAATTCTATCACATTTGTTCAATGTACGTCGTTCCTATTTCAGATAGCATACTGGGCTAGGCGGCATCTTAAAGCGCGTGGACTGGCGAGTAAAATGCACTATTAATCTTCTATGATAGGGCAATCAGAGACCCGATTAGATCATTTTATATTTTGGTTAATATAAGAATTCAGCGTAATTCTATCACATTTGTTCAATTTACGTCGCTCCTATATCAGATAGCATATTGGGCTAAGCGGCATCTCAAAGCGCATGAAATGGCGAGTACAATGCACTATTAAGCTTCTAGGGCAAGGCAAACAGAGACCCGATTAGATCTTTTTATATTACGGTTAATATAAGAATTCAGCGAAATTCTATCACATTTGTTCAATTTACGTCGCTCCTATTTCAGATAGCGTATTGGGCTATGCTGCATCTCAAAGCGCATGAAATGACGAGAGAAATGCACTATTAAACTTCTTGGGTAGGGCGAACAGAGACCCGATTACATCATTTTATATTATGGTTAATTTAAGAATTCAGCAAAATTCTATCACATTTGTTCAATTTACGTCGCTCCTATTTCAGACAGCGTACTGGGCTACGCGGTATCTTAAAGCGCGTGGAATGGCGAGTTAAATGCACTATTAAACTTCTAGGATAAGGCAAACGGAGACCCGATTAGACCATTTTATATTACGGTTAATATAAGAATTCAGCGTTATTCTATCACATTTGTTCAACTTACGTCGCTCCTATTTCAGAAAGCGTACTCGGATAGGCGGCATCTTAAAGCGCGTGGAATGGCGAGTAAAATGCACTATTAAACTTCTCGGGTAATGCAAACAGAGACCCGATTAGATCATTTTATATTACGGTTAATATAAGATTTCAGGGAAATTCTATCACATTTGTTCAATTTACGTCGCTCCTATTTCAGATAGCTATTGGGCTAAGCGGCATCTCAAAGCGCATGAAATGACGAGAGAAATGCACTATTAAACTTCTTGGGTAGGGCGAACAGAGACCCGATTACATCATTTTATATTATGGTTAATATAAGAATTCAGCGAAATTCTATCACATTTGATCAATTTGCGTCGCTCCTATTTCAGATAGCGTATTGGGCTAAGCGGCATCTCAAAGCACATGAAATGACGAATAAAATGCACTATTAAGCTTGTACGCTAGGGCGAACAGATACCCGATTAGATCATTTAACATTATGGTAAATAAAAGAATTCAGCGAAATTCTATCACATTTGTTCAAGTTACATCGCTCCTATTTCAGATAGCTTATTGGGCTAAGCGGCATCTCAAAGCGCATGAAATGGCGAGTAAAATGCACCATTAAACTTCTAGGATAAGGCAAACAGAGACCCGATTAGATCATTTTATATTACGGTTAATATAAGAATTCAGCGTAATTCTGTCACATTTGTTCAAGTTACGTAGCTCCTATTTCAGATAGCGTACTGGGCTAGGCGGCAACTTAAACCGCGCGGAATGGCGAGTAAAATGCACTATTAAACTTCTATGATAGGGCAATCAGACACCCGATTAGTTCATTTTATATTTTGGTTAATATAAGAATCCAGCGAAATTCTATCACATTTGTTCAATTTACGTCGCTCCTATTTCAGATAGCTTATTGGGCTAAGCGGCAACTCAGAGCGCATGAAATGACGAGTGAAATGCACTGTTAAACTTCTAGGGTAGGGCGAACAAAGACCCGATTAGATCATTTTACGTTAAGGTTAAAATAAGAATTCAGCGAAATTCTGTCACTTTTGTTCAACTTACGTCGCTCCTATTTCAGATGGCGTATTGGGCTAAGCGGCATCTCAAAGCGCAAGAAATGGCGAGTAAAATGCACTATTAAACTTCTAGGATAAGGCAAACAGAGACCCGATTAGATCATTTTATATTACGGTTAATATAAGAATTCAGCGTAATTCTGTGACATTTGTTCAACTTACGTAGCTCCTATTTCAGATAGCGTGCTGGGCTAGGCGGCAACTTAAAGCGCGTGGAATGACGAGTAAAATGCACTATTAAACTTCTATGATAGGGCAATCAGAGACCCGATTAGATCATTTTATATTTTGGTTAATATAAGAATTCAGCGAAATTCTATCACATTTGTTCAATTTACGTCGCTCCCATTTCAGATAGCTTATTGGGCTAAGCGGCATCGCAAAGCGCATGAATTGATGAGTAAAATGCACTATTAAACTTCTAGGGTAAGGCAAACAGAGACCCGATTAGATCATTTCATATTACGGTTAATATAAGAATTCAGCGAAATTCTATCACATTTGTTCAATTTACGTCGCTCCTATTTCAGATAGCGTATTGGGCTATGCGGCATCTCAAAGCGCATGAATTGACGAGTAAATTGCACTATTAAACTTCTTGGGTAGGGCGAACAGAGACCCGATTACATCATTTTATATTATGGTTAATTTAAGAATTCAGCAAAATTCTATCACATTTGTTCAATTTACGTCGCTCCTATTTCAGATAGCGTACTGGGCTAGGCGGCATCTTAAAGCGCGTGGAATGACGAGTAAAATGCACTATTAAACTTCTATGATAGGGCAATCAGAGACCCGATTAGATCATTTTACATTAAGGTTAATATAAGAATTCAGCGAAATTCTATCACATTTGTTCAATTTACATCGCTCCTATTTCAGATACCGACTTGTGCTAAGCGGCATCTCAAAGCGCAAGAAATGGCGAGTACAATGCACTATTAAACTTCTAGGGTTGGGCAAACAGAGACCCGATTAGATCATTTTATATTACGGTTAATATAAGAATTCAGCGTAATTCTGTGACATTTGTTCAACTTACGTAGCTCCTATTTCAGATAGCGTACTGAGCTAGGCGGCAACATAAAGCGCGTGGAATGGCGAGTAAAATGCACTGTTAAACTTCTATGATAGGGCAATCAGAGACCCGATAAGATCATTTTATATTTTGGTCAATATAAGAATTCAGCGAAATTCTATCACATTTGTTCAATTTACGTCGCTCCCATTTCAGATAGCTTATTGGGCTAAGCGGCATCGCAAAGCGCATGAATTGACGAGTAAAATGCACTATTAAACTTCTAGGGTAAGGCAAACAGAGACCCGATTAGATCATTTCATATTACGGTTAATATAAGAATTCAGCGAAATTCTATCACATTTGTTCAATTTACGTCGCTCCTATTTCAGATAGCGTATTGGGCTATGCGGCATCTCAAAGCGCATGAAATGAAGAGAGAAATGCACTATTAAACTTCTTGGGTAGGGCGAACAAAGACCCGATTAGATTATTTTACGTTAAGGTTAAAATAAGAATTCAGCGAAATTCTGTCACTTTTGTTCAACTTACGTCGCTCCTATTTCAGATGGCGTATTGGGCTAAGCGGCATCTCAAAGCGCAAGAAATGGCGAGTAAAATGCACTATTAAACTTCTAGGATAAGGCAAACAGAGACCCGATTAGATCATTTTATATTACGGTTAATATAAGAATTCAGCGTAATTCTGTGACATTTGTTCAACTTACGTAGCTCCTATTTCAGATAGCGTGCTGGGCTAGGCGGCAACTTAAAGCTCGTGGAATGACGAGTAAAATGCACTATTAAACTTCTATGATAGGGCAATCAGAGACCCGATTAGATCATTTTATATTTTGGTTAATATAAGAATTCAGCGAAATTCTATCACATTTGTTCAATTTACGTCGCTCCCATTTCAGATAGCTTATTGGGCTAAGCGGCATCGCAAAGCGCATGAATTGATGAGTAAAATGCACTATTAAACTTCTAGGGTAAGGCAAACAGAGACCCGATTAGATCATTTCATATTACGGTTAATATAAGAATTCAGCGAAATTCTATCACATTTGTTCAATTTACGTCGCTCCTATTTCAGATAGCGTATTGGGCTATGCGGCATCTCAAAGCGCATGAATTGACGAGTAAATTGCACTATTAAACTTCTTGGGTAGGGCGAACAGAGACCCGATTACATCATTTTATATTATGGTTAATTTAAGAATTCAGCAAAATTCTATCACATTTGTTCAATTTACGTCGCTCCTATTTCAGATAGCGTACTGGGCTAGGCGGCATCTTAAAGCGCGTGGAATGACGAGTAAAATGCACTCTTAAACTTCTATGATAGGGCAATCAGAGACCCGATTAGATCATTTTACATTAAGGTTAATATAAGAATTCAGCGAAATTCTATCACATTTGTTCAATTTACATCGCTCCTATTTCAGATACCGACTTGTGCTAAGCGGCATCTCAAAGCGCAAGAAATGGCGAGTACAATGCACTATTAAACTTCTATGATAGGGCAATCAGAGACCCGATTAGATCATTTTATATTTTGGTTAATATAAGAATTCAGCGAAATTCTATCACATTTGTTCAATTTACGTCGCTCCTATTTCAGATAGCTTATTGGGCTAAGCGGCATCGCAAAGCGCATGAATTGATGAGTAAAATGCACTATTAAACTTCTAGGGTAAGGCAAACAGAGACCCGATTAGATCATTTCATATTACGGTTAATATAAGAATTCAGCGAAATTCTATCACATTTGTTCAATTTACGTCGCTCCTATTTCAGATAGCGTATTGGGCTATGCGGCATCTCAAAGCGCATGAATTGACGAGTAAATTGCACTATTAAACTTCTTGGGTAGGGCGAACAGAGACCCGATTACATCATTTTATATTATGGTTAATTTAAGAATTCAGCAAAATTCTATCACATTTGTTCAATTTACGTCGCTCCTATTTCAGATAGCGTACTGGGCTAGGCGGCATCTTAAAGCGCGTGGAATGACGAGTAAAATGCACTCTTAAACTTCTATGATAGGGCAATCAGAGACCCGATAAGATCATTTTATATTTTGGTTAATATAAGAATTCAGCGAAATTCTATCACATTTGTTCAATTTACGTCGCTCCCATTTCAGATAGCTTATTGGGCTAAGCGGCATCGCAAAGCGCATGAATTGACGAGTAAAATGCACTATTAAACTTCTAGGGTAAGGCAAACAGAGACCCGATTAGATCATTTCATATTACGGTTAATATAAGAATTCAGCGAAATTCTATCACATTTGTTCAATTTACGTCGCTCCTATTTCAGATAGCGTATTGGGCTATGCGGCATCTCAAAGCGCATGAAATGAAGAGAGAAATGCACTATTAAACTTCTTGGGTAGGGCGAACAGAGACCCGATTACATCATTTTATATTATGGTTAATTTAAGAATTCAGCAAAATTCTATCACATTTGTTCAATTTACGTCGCTCCTATTTCAGATAGCGTACTGGCCTACGCGGTATCTTAAAGCGCGTGGAATGGCGAGTAAAATGCACTATTAAACTTCTAGGATAAGGCAAACGGAGACCCGATTAGACCATTTTATATTACGGTTAATATAAGAATTCAGCGTTATTCTATCACATTTGTGCAACTTACGTCGCTCCTATTTCAGAAAGCGTACTCGGATAGGCGGCATCTTAAAGCGCGTGGAATGGCGAGTAAAATGCACTATTAAACTTCTCGGGTAATGCAAACAGAGACCCGATTAGATCATTTTATATTACGGTTAATATAAGATTTCAGGGAACTTCTATCACATTTGTTCAATTTACGTCGCTCCTATTTCAGACAGCATATTGGGCTAAGCGGCATCTCAAAGCGCATGGAATGGCGAGTGAAATGCACTATTAAACTTCTAGGGTAGGGCGAACAGACACCCGAATAGATCATTTTATATTACGGTTAATATAAGAATTCAGCGTAATTCTATCACATTTGTTCAACTAACGTCGCTCCTATTTCAGATAGCGTACTGGGCTAGGCGGTATCTTAAAGCGCGTGGAATGGCGAGTAAAATGCACTATTAAACTTCTAGGATAAGGCAAACGGAGACCCGATTAGACCATTTTATATTACGGTTAATATAAGAATTCAGCGTTATTCTATCACATTTGTTCAACTTACGTCGCTCCTATTTCAGATAGCGTACTCGGATAGGCGGCATCTTAAAGCGCGTGGAAAGGCGAGTAAAATGCACTATTATACTTCGAGGGTAATGCAAACAGAGACCCGATTAGATCATTTTATATTACTGTTAATATAAGATTTCAGGGAAATTCTATCACATTTGTTCAATTTACGTCGCTCCTATTTCAGATAGCTATTGGGCTAAGCGGCATCTCAAAGCGCATGAAATGACGAGAGAAATGCACTATTAAACTTCTTGGGTAGGGCGAACAGAGACCCGATTACATCATTTTATATTATGGTTAATATAAGAATTCAGCGAAATTCTATCACATTTGTTCAATTTGCGTCGCTCCTATTTCAGATAGCGTATTGGGCTAAGCGGCATCTCAAAGCGCTTGAAATGACGAATAAAATGCACTATTAAGCTTGTACGCTAGGGCGAACAGAGACCCGATTAGATCATTTAACATTATGGTAAATAAAAGAATTCAGCGAAATTCTATCACATTTGTTCAATTTACGTCGCTCCTATTTCAGATAGCGAACTGGGCTAGGCGGCATCTTAAAGCGCATGAAATGACGAGTAAAATGCACTATTAAACTTCTTGGGTAGGGCGAACAAAGACCCGATTAGATCATTTTACATTAAGGTTAATATAAGAATTCAGCGAAATTCTATCACATTTGTTCAATTTACATCGCTCCTATTTCAGATAGCGACTTGTGCTAAGCGGCATCTCAAAGCGCAGGAAATGGCGAGTAAAATGCACTATTAAACTTCTAGTGTAGGGCAAACAGAGACACCATTAGATCATTTTATATTATGGTTAATTTAAGAATTCAGCGAAATTCTCTCACATTTGTTCAATTTACGTCGCTGATATTTCAGATAGCATATTGGGCTAAGCGGCATCTCAAAGCGCAAGAAATGGCGAGTAAAATGCACTATTAAACTTCTAGGGTAGGGCAAACAGAGACCCGATTAGGTCATTTCATATTATGGTTAATTTAAGAATTCAGAAAAATTCTATCACATTTGTTCAATTTACGTCGCTCCTATTTCAGATAGCGTACCCGGATGGGCGGCATCTTAAAGCGCGAGGAATGGCGAGTAAAATGCACTATTAAACTTCTATGATAGGGCAATCAGAGACCCGATTAGATCATTTTATATTTTGGTTAATATAAGAATTCAGCGAAATTCTATCACATTTGTTTAATTTACGTCGCTCCTATTTCAGATAGCGTATTGGGATAAGCGGCATCTCAAAGCGCATGAAATGCTGAGTAAAATGCGCTATTAATATTCTAGGGTTGGGCAATCAGAGACCCGATTAGATCATTTTATATTATGGTTAATATAAGATTTCAGGGAAATTCTATCACATTTGTTCAATTTACGTCGCTCCTATTTCAGATAGCGTATTGGGCTATGCGGCATCTCAAAGCGCATGAAATGACGAGAGAAATGCACTATTAAACTTCTTGGGTAGGGCGAACAGAGACCCGATTACATCATTTTATAGTATGGTTAATTTAAGAATTCAGCAAAATTCTATCACATTTGTTCAATTTACGTCGCTCCTATTTCAGATAGCGTACTGGGCTACGCGGTATCTTAAAGCGCGTGCAATGGCGAGTAAAATGCACTATTAAACTTCTAGGATAAGGCAAACGGAGACCCGATTAGACCATTTTATATTACGGTTAATATAAGAATTCAGCGTTATTCTATCACATTTGTTCAACTTACGTCGCTCCTATTTCAGAAAGCGTACTGGGCTAGGCGGCATCTCAAAGCGCGTGGAATGGCGGGTAAATGCACTCTTAAACATCTATGATAGGGCAATCAGAGACCCGATTAGATCATTTTATATTTTGGTTAATATAAGAATTCAGCGAAATTCTATCACATTTGTTCAATTTACGTCGCTCCTACTTCGGATAGCGTATTGGGCTAAGCTGCATCTCAAAGCGCAAGAAATGGCTCGTAAAATGCACTATTAAACTTCTAGGGTAGGGCAATCAGAGACCAGATTAGATCATTTTATATTATGGTTAATTTAAGAATTCAGCAAAATTCTATCACATTTGTTCAATTTACGTCGTTCCTATTTCAGATAGCATACTGGGCTAGGCGGCATCTTAAAGCGCGTGGAATGGCGAGTAAAATGCACTATTAAACTTCTATGATAGGGCAATCAGAGACCCGATTAGATCATTTTATATTTTGGTTAATATAAGGATTCAGCGTAATTCTATCACATTTGTTTAATTTACGTCGCTCCTATTTCAGATAGCGTATTGGGATAACCGGCATCTCAAAGCGCATGAAATGCCGAGTAAAATGCGCTATTAAACTTCTAGGGTAGGGCAATCAGAGACACGAATAGATCATTTTACATTACGGTTAATATAAGAATTCAGCAAAATTCTATCACATTTGTTCAATTTACGTCGCCCCTATTTCAGATAGCGTACTGGGCTACGCGGTATCTTAAAGCGCGTGGAATGGCGAGTAAAATGCACTATTAAACTTCTAGGATAGGGCAATCAGAGACCCGATTAGATCATTTTATATTTTGGTTAATATAAGAATTCAGCGTAATTCTATCACATTTGTTCAATCTACGTCGCTCCTATATCAGATAGCATATTGGGCTAAGCGGCATCTCAAAGCGCATGAAATGGCGAGTCAAATGCACTATTAAACTTCTAGGGTAAGGCAAACGCAGACCCGATTAGACCATTTTATATTACGGTTAATATAAGAATTCAGCGTTATTCTATCACATTTGTTCAACTTACGTCGCTCCTATTTCAGAAAGCGTACTCGGATAGCCGGCATCTTAAAGCGCGTGGAATGGCGAGTAAAATGCACTATTAAACTTCTCGGGTAATGCAAACAGAGACCCGATTAGATCATTTTATATTACGGTTAATATAAGATTTCAGGGAACTTCTATCACATTTGTTCAATTTACGTCGCTCCTATTTCAGACAGCTTATTGGGCTAAGCGGCATCTCAAAGCGCATGAAATGACGAGTAAAATGCACTATTAAACTTCTAGGGTAGGGCAATCAGAGACCCGATTAGATCATTTTATATTATGGTTAATTTAAGAATTCAGCAAAATTCTATCACATTTGTTCAATGTACGTCGTTCCTATTTCAGATAGCATACTGGGCTAGGCGGCATCTTAAAGCGCGTGGACTGGCGAGTAAAATGCACTATTAATCTTCTATGATAGGGCAATCAGAGACCCGATTAGATCATTTTATATTTTGGTTAATATAAGAATTCAGCGTAATTCTATCACATTTGTTCTATTTACGTCGCTCCTATATCAGATAGCATATTGGGCTAAGCGGCATCTCAAAGCGCATGAAATGGCGAGTACAATGCACTATTAAGCTTCTAGGGTAAGGCAAACAGAGACCCGATTAGATCTTTTTATATTACGGTTAATATAAGAATTCAGCGAAATTCTATCACATTTGTTCAATTTACGTCGCTCATATTTCAGACAGCGTACTGGGCTACGCGGTATCTTAAAGCGCGTGGAATGGCGAGTTAAATGCACTATTAAACATCTAGGATAAGGCAAACGGAGACCCGATTAGACCATTTTATATTACGGTTAATATAAGAATTCAGCGTTATTCTATCACATTTGTTCAACTTACGTCGCTCCTATTTCAGAAAGCGTACTCGGATAGGCGGCATCTTAAAGCGCGTGGAATGGCGAGTAAAATGCACTATTAAACTTCTCGGGTAATGCAAACAGAGACCCGATTAGATCATTTTATATTACGGTTAATATAAGATTTCAGGGAAATTCTATCACATTTGTTCAATTTACGTCGCTCCTATTTCAGATAGCTATTGGGCTAAGCGGCATCTCAAAGCGCATGAAATGACGAGAGAAATGCACTATTAAACTTCTTGGGTAGGGCGAACAGAGACCCGATTACATCATTTTATATTATGGTTAATATAAGAATTCAGCGAAATTCTATCACATTTGATCAATTTGCGTCGCTCCTATTTCAGATAGCGTATTGGGCTAAGCGGCATCTCAAAGCACACGAAATGACGAATAAAATGCACTATTAAGCTTGTACGCTAGGGCGAACAGATACCCGATTAGATCATTTAACATTATGGTAAATAAAAGAATTCAGCGAAATTCTATCACATTTGTTCAATTTACGTCGCTCCTATTTCAGATAGCGTACTGGGCTAGGCGGCATCTCAAAGCGCATGAAATGACGAGTAAAATGCTCTATTAAACTTCTAGGGTAGGGCAAACAGAGACCCGATTAGGTCATTTCATATTATGGTTAATTTAAGAATTCAGCGAAATTCTATCACATTTGTTCAAGTTACATCGCTCCTATTTCAGATAGCTTATTGGGCTGAGCGGCATCTCAAAGCGCGTGGACTGGCGAGTAAAATGCACTATTAATCTTCTATGATAGGGCAATCAGAGACCCGATTAGATCATTTTATATTTTGGTTAATATAAGAATTCAGCGTAATTCTATCACATTTGTTCAATTTACGTCGCTCCTATATCAGATAGCATATTGGGCTAAGCGGCATCTCAAAGCGCATGAAATGGCGAGTACAATGCACTATTAAGCTTCTAGGGTAAGGCAAACAGAGACCCGATTAGATCTTTTTATATTACGGTTAATATAAGAATTCAGCGAAATTCTATCACATTTGTTCAATTTACGTCGCTCCTATTTCAGATAGCGTATTGGGCTATGCGGCATCTCAAAGCGCATGAAATGACGAGAGAAATGCACTATTAAACTTCTTGGGTAGGGCGAACAGAGACCCGATTACATCAATTTATATTATGGTTAATTTAATAATTCAGCAAAATTCTATCACATTTGTTCAATTTACGTCGCTCCTATTTCAGACAGCGTACTGGGCTACGCGGTATCTTAAAGCGCGTGGAATGGCGAGTTAAATGCACTATTAAACTTCTAGGATAAGGCAAACGGAGACCCGATTAGACCATTTTATATTACGGTTAATATAAGAATTCAGCGTTATTCTATCACATTTGTTCAACTTACGTCGCTCCTATTTCAGAAAGCGTACTCGGATAGGCGGCATCTTAAAGCGCGTGGAATGGCGAGTAAAATGCACTATTAAACTTCTCGGGTAATGCAAACAGAGACCCGATTAGATCATTTTATATTACGGTTAATATAAGATTTCAGGGAAATTCTATCACATTTGTTCAATTTACGTCGCTCCTATTTCAGATAGCTATTGGGCTAAGCGGCATCTCAAAGCGCATGAAATGACGAGAGAAATGCACTATTAAACTTCTTGGGTAGGGCGAACAGAGACCCGATTACATCATTTTATATTATGGTTAATATAAGAATTCAGCGAAATTCTATCACATTTGATCAATTTGCGTCGCTCCTATTTCAGATAGCGTATTGGGCTAAGCGGCATCTCAAAGCACATGAAATGACGAATAAAATGCACTATTATGCTTGTACGCTAGGGCGAACAGATACCCGATTAGATCATTTAACATTATGGTAAATAAAAGAATTCAGCGAAATTCTATCACATTTGTTCAATTTACGTCGCTCCTATTTCAGATAGCGTACTGGGCTAGGCGGGATCTCAAAGCGCATGAAATGACGAGTAAAATGCTCTATTAAACTTCTAGGGTAGGGCAAACAGAGACCCGATTAGGTCTTTTCATATTATGGTTAATTTAAGAATTCAGCGAAATTCTATCACATTTGTTCAAGTTACATCGCTCCTATTTCAGATAGCTTATTGGGCTGAGCGGCATCTCAAAGCGCATGAAATGGCGAGTAAAATGCACTATTAAACTTCTAGGATAAGGCAAACAGAGACCCGATTAGATCATTTTATATTACGGTTAATATAAGAATTCAGCGTAATTCTGTCACATTTGTTCAAGTTACGTAGCTCCTATTTCAGATAGCGTACTGGGCTAGGCGGCAACTTAAACCGCGCGGAATGGCGAGTAAAATGCACTATTAAACTTCTATGATAGGGCAATCAGACACCCGATTAGTTCATTTTATATTTTAGTTAATATAAGAATCCAGCGAAATTCTATCACATTTGTTCAATTTACGTCGCTCCTATTTCAGATAGCTTATTGGGCTAAGCGGCATCTCAAAGCGCATGAAGTGGCGAGTAAAATGCCCTATTAAACTTCTAGGGTAGGGCGAACAAAGACCCGATTAGATCATTTTACATTAAGGTTAATATAAGAATTCAGCGAAATTCTATCACATTTGTTCAATTTACATCGCTCCTATTTCAGATACCGACTTGTGCTAGGCGGCATCTTAAAGCGTGTGTAATGGCGAGTAAAATGCACTATTAAACTTCTATGATAGGGCAATCAGAGACCCGATTAGATCATTTTATATTTTGGTTAATATAAGAATTCAGCGAAATTCTATCACATTTGTTCAATTTACGTCGCTCCAATTTCAGATAGCTTATTGGGCTAAGCGGCATCGCAAAGCGCATGAATTGACGAGTGAAATGCACTATTAAACTTCTTGGGTAGGGCGAACAAAGACCCGATTAGATCATTTTACATTAAGGTTAATATAAGAATTCAGCGAAATTCTATCACATTTGTTCAATTTACATCGCTCCTATTTCAGATAGCGCCTTGTGCTAAGCGGCATCTCAAAGCGCAGGAAATGGCGAGTAAAATGCACTATTAAACTTCTCGGGTAGGGTAAACAGAGACCCCATTAGATCATTTTATATTATGGTTAATTTAAGAATTCAGCGAAATTCTCTCACATTTGTTCAATTTACGTCGCTGATATTTCAGATAGCGTATTGGGCTAAGCGGCATCTCAAAGCGCAAGAAATGGCGAGTAAAATGCACTATTAAACTTCTAGGGTAGGGCAAACAGAGACCCGATTAGGTCATTTCATATTATGGTGAATTTAAGAATTCAGAAAAATTCTATCACATTTGTTCAATTTACGTCGCTCCTATTTCAGATAGCGTGCCCGGATAGGCGGCATCTTAAAGCGCGAGGAATGGCGAGTAAAATGCACTATTAAACTTCTAGGGTAGGGCAATCAGAGACCCGATTAGATCATTTTATATTATGGTTAATTTAAGAATTCAGCAAAATTCTATCACATTTGTTCAATTTACGTCGTTCCTATTTCAGATAGCCTACTGGGCTAGGCGGCATCTCAAAGCGCATGAAATGGCGAGTAAAATGCACTATTAAACTTCTAGGATAAGGCAAACAGAGACCCGATTAGATCATTTTATATTACGGTTAATATAAGAATTCAGCGTAATTCTGTCACATTTGTTCAAGTTACGTAGCTCCTATTTCAGATAGCGTACTGGGCTAGGCGGCAACTTAAACCGCGCGGAATGGCGAGTAAAATGCACTATTAAACTTCTATGATAGGGCAATCAGACACCCGATTAGTTCATTTTATATTTTGGTTAATATAAGAATCCAGCGAAATTCTATCACATTTGTTCAATTTACGTCGCTCCTATTTCAGATAGCGTATTGGGCTAAGCGGCATCTCAAAGCGCACGAAAGGGCGAGTAAAATGCACTATTAAACTTCTAGGGTGGGGCAAGCAGAGACCCGATCAGATCATTTTATATTACGGTTAATATAAGAATTCAGCGAAGTTCTATCACATTTGTTCAATTTACGTCGCTCCTATTTCAGATAGCTTATTGGGCTAAGCGGCAACTCAGAGCGCATGGAATGACGAGTGAAATGCACTGTTAAACTTCTAGGGTAGGGCGAACAAAGACCCGATTAGATCATTTTACGTTAAGGTTAAAATAAGAATTCAGCGAAATTCTGTCACTTTTGTTCAACTTACGTCGCTCCTATTTCAGATGGCGTATTGGGCTAAGCGGCATCTCAAAGCGCAAGAAATGGCGAGTAAAATGCACTATTAAACTTCTAGGATAACGCAAACAGAGACCCGATTAGATCATTTTATATTACGGTTAATATAAGAATTCAGCGTAATTCTGTGACATTTGTTCAACTTACGTAGCTCCTATTTCAGATAGCGTGCTGGGCTAGGCGGCAACTTAAAGCGCGTGGAATGACGAGTAAAATGCACTATTAAACTTCTATGATAGGGCAATCAGAGACCCGATTAGATCATTTTATATTTTGGTTAATATAAGAATTCAGCGAAATTCTATCACATTTGTTCAATTTACGTCGCTCCCATTTCAGATAGCTTATTGGGCTAAGCGGCGTCGCAAAGCGCATGAATTGATGAGTAAAATGCACAATTAAACTTCTAGGGTAAGGCAAACAGAGACCCGATTAGATCATTTCATATTACGGTTAATATAAGAATTCAGCGAAATTCTATCACATTTGTTCAATTTACGTCGCTCCTATTTCAGATAGCGTATTGGGCTATGCGGCATCTCAAAGCGCATGAATTGACGAGTAAATTGCACTATTAAACTTCTTGGGTAGGGCAAACAGAGACCCGATTACATCATTTTATATTATGGTTAATTTAAGAATTCAGCAAAATTCTATCACATTTGTTCAATTTACGTCGCTCCTATTTCAGATAGCGTACTGGGCTAGGCGGCATCTTAAAGCGCGTGGAATGACGAGTAAAATGCACTATTAAACTTCTATGATAGGGCAATCAGAGACCCGATTAGATCATTTTACATTAAGGTTAATATAAGAATTCAGCGAAATTCTATCACATTTGTTCAATTTACATCGCCCCTATTTCAGATACCGACTTGTGCTAAGCGGCATCTCAAAGCGCAAGAAATGGCGAGTACAATGCACTATTAAACTTCTAGGGTTGGGCAAACAGAGACCCGATTAGATCATTTTATATTACGGTTAATATAAGAATTCAGCGTAATTCTGTGACATTTGTTCAACTTACGTAGCTCCTATTTCAGATAGCGTACTGAGCTAGGCGGCAACTTAAAGCGCGTGGAATGGCGAGTAAAATGCACTGTTAAACTTCTATGATAGGGCAATCAGAGACCCGATAAGATCATTTTATATTTTGGTTAATATAAGAATTCAGCGAAATTCTATCACATTTGTTCAATTTACGTCGCTCCCATTTCAGATAGCTTATTGGGCTAAGCGGCATCGCAAAGCGCATGAATTGACGAGTAAAATGCACTATTAAACTTCTAGGGTAAGGCAAACAGAGACCCGATTAGATCATTTCATATTACGGTTAATATAAGAATTCAGCGAAATTCTATCACATTTGTTCAATTTACGTCGCTCCTATTTCAGATAGCGTACTGGGCTAGGCGGGATCTCAAAGCGCATGAAATGACGAGTAAAATGCTCTATTAAACTTCTAGGGTAGGGCAAACAGAGACCCGATTAGGTCTTTTCATATTATGGTTAATTTAAGAATTCAGCGAAATTCTATCACATTTGTTCAAGTTACATCGCTCCTATTTCAGATAGCTTATTGGGCTGAGCGGCATCTCAAAGCGCATGAAATGGCGAGTAAAATGCACTATTAAACTTCTAGGATAAGGCAAACAGAGACCCGATTAGATCATTTTATATTACGGTTAATATAAGAATTCAGCGTAATTCTGTCACATTTGTTCAAGTTACGTAGCTCCTATTTCAGATAGCGTACTGGGCTAGGCGGCAACTTAAACCGCGCGGAATGGCGAGTAAAATGCACTATTAAACTTCTATGATAGGGCAATCAGACACCCGATTAGTTCATTTTATATTTTAGTTAATATAAGAATCCAGCGAAATTCTATCACATTTGTTCAATTTACGTCGCTCCTATTTCAGATAGCTTATTGGGCTAAGCGGCATCTCAAAGCGCATGAAATGGCGAGTAAAATGCCCTATTAAACTTCTAGGGTAGGGCGAACAAAGACCCGATTAGATCATTTTACATTAAGGTTAATATAAGAATTCAGCGAAATTCTATCACATTTGTTCAATTTACATCGCTCCTATTTCAGATAGCGACTTGTGCTAGGCGGCATCTTAAAGCGTGTGTAATGGCGAGTAAAATGCACTATTAAACTTCTATGATAGGGCAATCAGAGACCCGATTAGATCATTTTATATTTTGGTTAATATAAGAATTCAGCGAAATTCTATCACATTTGTTCAATTTACGTCGCTCCAATTTCAGATAGCTTATTGGGCTAAGCGGCATCGCAAAGCGCATGAATTGACGAGTGAAATGCACTATTAAACTTCTTGGGTAGGGCGAACAAAGACCCGATTAGATCATTTTACATTAAGGTTAATATAAGAATTCAGCGAAATTCTATCACATTTGTTCAATTTACATCGCTCCTATTTCAGATAGCGCCTTGTGCTAAGCGGCATCTCAAAGCGCAGGAAATGGCGAGTAAAATGCACTATTAAACTTCTCGGGTAGGGTAAACAGAGACCCCATTAGATCATTTTATATTATGGTTAATTTAAGAATTCAGCGAAATTCTCTCACATTTGTTCAATTTACGTCGCTGATATTTCAGATAGCGTATTGGGCTAAGCGGCATCTCAAAGCGCAAGAAATGGCGAGTAAAATGCACTATTAAACTTCTAGGGTAGGGCAAACAGAGACCCGATTAGGTCATTTCATATTATGGTGAATTTAAGAATTCAGAAAAATTCTATCACATTTGTTCAATTTACGTCGCTCCTATTTCAGATAGCGTGCCCGGATAGGCGGCATCTTAAAGCGCGAGGAATGGCGAGTAAAATGCACTATTAAACTTCTAGGGTAGGGCAATCAGAGACACGATTAGATCATTTTATATTATGGTTAATTTAAGAATTCAGCAAAATTCTATCACATTTGTTCAATTTACGTCGTTCCTATTTCAGATAGCCTACTGGGCTAGGCGGCATCTCAAAGCGCATGAAATGGCGAGTAAAATGCACTATTAAACTTCTAGGATAAGGCAAACAGAGACCCGATTAGATCATTTTATATTACGGTTAATATAAGAATTCAGCGTAATTCTGTCACATTTGTTCAAGTTACGTAGCTCCTATTTCAGATAGCGTACTGGGCTAGGCGGCAACTTAAACCGCGCGGAATGGCGAGTAAAATGCACTATTAAACTTCTATGATAGGGCAATCAGACACCCGATTAGTTCATTTTATATTTTGGTTAATATAAGAATCCAGCGAAATTCTATCACATTTGTTCAATTTACGTCGCTCCTATTTCAGATAGCGTATTGGGCTAAGCGGCATCTCAAAGCGCACGAAAGGGCGAGTAAAATGCACTATTAAACTTCTAGGGTGGGGCAAGCAGAGACCCGATCAGATCATTTTATATTACGGTTAATATAAGAATTCAGCGAAGTTCTATCACATTTGTTCAATTTACGTCGCTCCTATTTCAGATAGCTTATTGGGCTAAGCGGCAACTCAGAGCGCATGGAATGACGAGTGAAATGCACTGTTAAACTTCTAGGGTAGGGCGAACAAAGACCCGATTAGATCATTTTACGTTAAGGTTAAAATAAGAATTCAGCGAAATTCTGTCACTTTTGTTCAACTTACGTCGCTCCTATTTCAGATGGCGTATTGGGCTAAGCGGCATCTCAAAGCGCAAGAAATGGCGAGTAAAATGCACTATTAAACTTCTAGGATAACGCAAACAGAGACCCGATTAGATCATTTTATATTACGGTTAATATAAGAATTCAGCGTAATTCTGTGACATTTGTTCAACTTACGTAGCTCCTATTTCAGATAGCGTGCTGGGCTAGGCGGCAACTTAAAGCGCGTGGAATGACGAGTAAAATGCACTATTAAACTTCTATGATAGGGCAATCAGAGACCCGATTAGATCATTTTATATTTTGGTTAATATAAGAATTCAGCGAAATTCTATCACATTTGTTCAATTTACGTCGCTCCCATTTCAGATAGCTTATTGGGCTAAGCGGCGTCGCAAAGCGCATGAATTGATGAGTAAAATGCACAATTAAACTTCTAGGGTAAGGCAAACAGAGACCCGATTAGATGATTTCATATTACGGTTAATATAAGAATTCAGCGAAATTCTATCACATTTGTTCAATTTACGTCGCTCCTATTTCAGATAGCGTATTGGGCTAGGCGGCATCTCAAAGCGCATGAATTGACGAGTAAATTGCACTATTAAACTTCTTGGGTAGGGCGAACAGAGACCCGATTACATCATTTTATATTATGGTTAATTTAAGAATTCAGCAAAATTCTATCACATTTGTTCAATTTACGTCGCTCCTATTTCAGATAGCGTACTGGGCTAGGCGGCATCTTAAAGCGCGTGGAATGACGAGTAAAATGCACTATTAAACTTCTATGATAGGGCAATCAGAGACCCGATTAGATCATTTTACATTAAGGTTAATATAAGAATTCAGCGAAATTCTATCACATTTGTTCAATTTACATCGCCCCTATTTCAGATACCGACTTGTGCTAAGCGGCATCTCAAAGCGCAAGAAATGGCGAGTACAATGCACTATTAAACTTCTAGGGTTGGGCAAACAGAGACCCGATTAGATCATTTTATATTACGGTTAATATAAGAATTCAGCGTAATTCTGTGACATTTGTTCAACTTACGTAGCTCCTATTTCAGATAGCGTACTGAGCTAGGCGGCAACTTAAAGCGCGTGGAATGGCGAGTAAAATGCACTGTTAAACTTCTATGATAGGGCAATCAGAGACCCGATAAGATCATTTTATATTTTGGTTAATATAAGAATTCAGCGAAATTCTATCACATTTGTTCAATTTACGTCGCTCCCATTTCAGATAGCTTATTGGGCTAAGCGGCATCGCAAAGCGCATGAATTGACGAGTAAAATGCACTATTAAACTTCTAGGGTAAGGCAAACAGAGACCCGATTAGATCATTTCATATTACGGTTAATATAAGAATTCAGCGAAATTCTATCACATTTGTTCAATTTACGTCGCTCCTATTTCAGATAGCGTATTGGGCTATGCGGCATCTCAAAGCGCATGAAATGAAGAGAGAAATGCACTATTAAACTTCTTGGGTAGGGCGAACAGAGACCCGATTACATCATTTTATATTATGGTTAATTTAAGAATTCAGCAAAATTCTATCACATTTGTTCAATTTACGTCGCTCCTATTTCAGATAGCGTACTGGGCTACGCGGTATCTTAAAGCGCGTGGAATGGCGAGTAAAATGCACTATTAAACTTCTAGGATAAGGCAAACGGAGACCCGATTAGACCATTTTATATTACGGTTAATATAAGAATTCAGCGTTATTCTATCACATTTGTGCAACTTACGTCGCTCCTATTTCAGAAAGCGTACTCGGATAGGCGGCATCTTAAAGCGCGTGGAATGGTGAGTAAAATGCACTATTAAACTTCTCGGGTAATGCAAACAGAGACCCGATTAGATCATTTTATATTACGGTTAATATAAGATTTCAGGGAACTTCTATCACATTTGTTCAATTTACGTCGCTCCTATTTCAGATAGCTTATTGGGCTAAGCGGCAACTCAGAGCGCATGGAATGACGAGTGAAATGCACTGTTAAACTTCTAGGGTAGGGCGAACAAAGACCCGATTAGATCATTTTACGTTAAGGTTAAAATAAGAATTCAGCGAAATTCTGTCACTTTTGTTCAACTTACGTCGCTCCTATTTCAGATGGCGTATTGGGCTAAGCGGCATCTCAAAGCGCAAGAAATGGCGAGTAAAATGCACTATTAAACTTCTAGGATAACGCAAACAGAGACCCGATTAGATCATTTTATATTACGGTTAATATAAGAATTCAGCGTAATTCTGTGACATTTGTTCAACTTACGTAGCTCCTATTTCAGATAGCGTGCTGGGCTAGGCGGCAACTTAAAGCGCGTGGAATGACGAGTAAAATGCACTATTAAACTTCTATGATAGGGCAATCAGAGACCCGATTAGATCATTTTATATTTTGGTTAATATAAGAATTCAGCGAAATTCTATCACATTTGTTCAATTTACGTCGCTCCCATTTCAGATAGCTTATTGGGCTAAGCGGCGTCGCAAAGCGCATGAATTGATGAGTAAAATGCACAATTAAACTTCTAGGGTAAGGCAAACAGAGACCCGATTAGATGATTTCATATTACGGTTAATATAAGAATTCAGCGAAATTCTATCACATTTGTTCAATTTACGTCGCTCCTATTTCAGATAGCGTATTGGGCTAAGCGGCATCTCAAAGCGCATGAATTGACGAGTAAATTGCACTATTAAACTTCTTGGGTAGGGCGAACAGAGACCCGATTACATCATTTTATATTATGGTTAATTTAAGAATTCAGCAAAATTCTATCACATTTGTTCAATTTACGTCGCTCCTATTTCAGATAGCGTACTGGGCTAGGCGGCATCTTAAAGCGCGTGGAATGACGAGTAAAATGCACTATTAAACTTCTATGATAGGGCAATCAGAGACCCGATTAGATCATTTTACATTAAGGTTAATATAAGAATTCAGCGAAATTCTATCACATTTGTTCAATTTACATCGCCCCTATTTCAGATACCGACTTGTGCTAAGCGGCATCTCAAAGCGCAAGAAATGGCGAGTACAATGCACTATTAAACTTCTAGGGTTGGGCAAACAGAGACCCGATTAGATCATTTTATATTACGGTTAATATAAGAATTCAGCGTAATTCTGTGACATTTGTTCAACTTACGTAGCTCCTATTTCAGATAGCGTACTGAGCTAGGCGGCAACTTAAAGCGCGTGGAATGGCGAGTAAAATGCACTGTTAAACTTCTATGATAGGGCAATCAGAGACCCGATAAGATCATTTTATATTTTGGTTAATATAAGAATTCAGCGAAATTCTATCACATTTGTTCAATTTACGTCGCTCCCATTTCAGATAGCTTATTGGGCTAAGCGGCATCGCAAAGCGCATGAATTGACGAGTAAAATGCACTATTAAACTTCTAGGGTAAGGCAAACAGAGACCCGATTAGATCATTTCATATTACGGTTAATATAAGAATTCAGCGAAATTCTATCACATTTGTTCAATTTACGTCGCTCCTATTTCAGATAGCGTATTGGGCTATGAGGCATCTCAAAGCGCATGAAATGAAGAGAGAAATGCACTATTAAACTTCTTGGGTAGGGCGAACAAAGACCCGATTAGATCATTTTACGTTAAGGTTAAAATAAGAATTCAGCGAAATTCTGTCACTTTTGTTCAACTTACGTCGCTCCTATTTCAGATGGCGTATTGGGCTAAGCGGCATCTCAAAGCGCAAGAAGTGGCCAGTAAAATGCACTATTAAACTTCTAGGATAAGGCAAACAGAGACCCGATTAGATCATTTTATATTACGGTTAATATAAGAATTCAGCGTAATTCTGTGACATTTGTTCAACTTACGTAGCTCCTATTTCAGATAGCGTGCTGGGCTAGGCGGCAACTTAAAGCGCGTGGAATGACGAGTAAAATGCACTATTAAACTTCTATGATAGGGCAATCAGAGACCCGATTAGATCATTTTATATTTTGGTTAATATAAGAATTCAGCGAAATTCTATCACATTTGTTCAATTTACGTCGCTCCCATTTCAGATAGCTTATTGGGCTAAGCGGCATCGCAAAGCGCATGAATTGATGAGTAAAATGCACTATTAAACTTCTAGGGTAAGGCAAACAGAGACCCGATTAGATCATTTCATATTACGGTTAATATAAGAATTCAGCGAAATTCTATCACATTTGTTCAATTTACGTCGCTCCTATTTCAGATAGCGTATTGGGCTATGCGGCATCTCAAAGCGCATGAATTGACGAGTAAATTGCACTATTAAACTTCTTGGGTAGGGCGAACAGAGACCCGATTACATCATTTTATATTATGGTTAATTTAAGAATTCAGCAAAATTCTATCACATTTGTTCAATTTACGTCGCTCCTATTTCAGATAGCGTACTGGGCTAGGCGGCATCTTAAAGCGCGTGGAATGACGAGTAAAATGCACTATTAAACTTCTATGATAGGGCAATCAGAGACCCGATTAGATCATTTTACATTAAGGTTAATATAAGAATTCAGCGAAATTCTATCACATTTGTTCAATTTACATCGCTCCTATTTCAGATACCGACTTGTGCTAAGCGGCATCTCAAAGCGCAAGAAATGGCGAGTACAATGCACTATTAAACTTCTAGGGTTGGGCAAACAGAGACCCGATTAGATCATTTTATATTACGGTTAATATAAGAATTCAGCGTAATTCTGTGACATTTGTTCAACTTACGTAGCTCCTATTTCAGATAGCGTACTGAGCTAGGCGGCAACTTAAAGCGCGTGGAATGGCGAGTAAAATGCACTGTTAAACTTCTATGATAGGGCAATCAGAGACCCGATAAGATCATTTTATATTTTGGTTAATATAAGAATTCAGCGAAATTCTATCACATTTGTTCAATTTACGTCGCTCCCATTTCAGATAGCTTATTGGGCTAAGCGGCATCGCAAAGCGCATGAATTGACGAGTAAAATGCACTATTAAACTTCTAGGGTAAGGCAAACAGAGACCCGATTAGATCATTTCATATTACGGTTAATATAAGAATTCAGCGAAATTCTATCACATTTGTTCAATTTACGTCGCTCCTATTTCAGATAGCGTATTGGGCTATGCGGCATCTCAAAGCGCATGAAATGAAGAGAGAAATGCACTATTAAACTTCTTGGGTAGGGCGAACAGAGACCCGATTACATCATTTTATATTATGGTTAATTTAAGAATTCAGCAAAATTCTATCACATTTGTTCAATTTACGTCGCTCCTATTTCAGATAGCGTACTGGGCTACGCGGTATCTTAAAGCGCGTGGAATGGCGAGTAAAATGCACTATTAAACTTCTAGGATAAGGCAAACGGAGACCCGATTAGACCATTTTATATTACGGTTAATATAAGAATTCAGCGTTATTCTATCACATTTGTGCAACTTACGTCGCTCCTATTTCAGAAAGCGTACTCGGATAGGCGGCATCTTAAAGCGCGTGGAATGGCGAGTAAAATGCACTATTAAACTTCTCGGGTAATGCAAACAGAGACCCGATTAGATCATTTTATATTACGGTTAATATAAGATTTCAGGGAACTTCTATCACATTTGTTCAATTTACGTCGCTCCTATTTCAGACAGCATATTGGGCTAAGCGGCATCTCAAAGCGCATGGAATGGCGAGTAAAATGCACTATTAAACTTCTAGGGTAGGGCGAACAGACACCCGAATAGATCATTTTATATTACGGTTAATATAAGAATTCAGCGTAATTCTATCACATTTGTTCAACTAACGTCGCTCCTATTTCAGATAGCGTACTGGGCTAGGCGGTATCTTAAAGCGCGTGGAATGGCGAGTAAAATGCACTATTAAACTTCTAGGATAAGGCAAACGGAGACCCGATTAGACCATTTTATATTACGGTTAATATAAGAATTCAGCGTTATTCTATCACATTTGTTCAACTTACGTCGCTCCTATTTCAGATAGCGTACTCGGATAGGCGGCATCTTAAAGCGCGTGGAAAGGCGAGTAAAATGCACTATTATACTTCGAGGGTAATGCAAACAGAGACCCGATTAGATCATTTTATATTACTGTTAATATAAGATTTCAGGGAAATTCTATCACATTTGTTCAATTTACGTCGCTCCTATTTCAGATAGCTATTGGGCTAAGCGGCATCTCAAAGCGCATGAAATGACGAGAGAAATGCACTATTAAACTTCTTGGGTAGGGCGAACAGAGACCCGATTACATCATTTTATATTATGGTTAATATAAGAATTCAGCGAAATTCTATCACATTTGTTCAATTTGCGTCGCTCCTATTTCAGATAGCGTATTGGGCTAAGCGGCATCTCAAAGCGCATGAATTGACGAGTAAAATGCACTATTAAACTTCTAGGGTAAGGCAAACAGAGACCCGATTAGATCATTTCATATTACGGTTAATATAAGAATTCAGCGAAATTCTATCACATTTGTTCAATTTACGTCGCTCCTATTTCAGATAGCGAACTGGGCTAGGCGGCATCTCAAAGCGCATGAAATGACGAGTAAAATGCTCTATTAAACTTCTAGGGTAGGGCAAACAGAGACCCGATTAGGTCATTTCATATTATGGTTAATTTAAGAATTCAGCGAAATTCTATCACATTTGTTCAAGTTACATCGCTCCTATTTCAGATAGCTTATTGGGCTAAGCGGCATCTCAAAGCGCATGAAATGGCGAGTAAAATGCACTATTAAACTTCTAGGATAAGGCAAACAGAGACCCGATTAGATCATTTTATATTACGGTTAATATAAGAATGCAGCGTAATTCTGTCACATTTGTTCAAGTTACGTAGCTCCTATTTCAGATAGCGTACTGGGCTAGGCGGCAACTTAAACCGCGTGGAATGACGAGTAAAATGCACTATTAAACTTCTATGATAGGGCAATCAGAGACCCGATTAGTTCATTTTATATTTTGGCTAATATAAGAATCCAGCGAAATTCTATCACATTTGTTCAATTTACGTCGCTCCTATTTCAGATAGCGTATTGGGCTAAGCGGCATCTCAAAGCGCACAAAAGGGCGAGTAAAATGCACTATTAAACTTCTAGGGTGGGGCAATCAGAGACCCGATAATATTATTTTATATTACCGTTAATATAAGAAATCAGCGTAATTCTGTCACATTCGTTCAACTTACGTAGCTCCTATTTCAGATAGCGTACTGGGCTAGGCGGCATCTTAAAGCGTGTGTAATGGCGAGTAAAATGCACTATTAAACTTCTATGATAGGGCAATCAGAGACCCGATTAGATCATTTTATATTTTGGTTAATATAAGAATTCAGCGAAATTCTATCACATTTGTTCAATTTACGTCGCTCCAATTTCAGATAGCTTATTGGGCTAAGCGGCATCGCAAAGCGCATGAATTGACGAGTGAAATGCACTATTAAACTTCTTGGGTAGGGCGAACAAAGACCCGATTAGATCATTTTACATTAAGGTTAATATAAGAATTCAGCGAAATTCTATCACATTTGTTCAATTTACATCGCTCCTATTTCAGATAGCGACTTGTGCTAAGCGGCATCTCAAAGCGCTGGAAATGGCGAGTAAAATGCACTATTAAACTTCTAGTGTAGGGCAAACAGAGACACCATTAGATCATTTTATATTATGGTTAATTTAAGAATTCAGCGAAATTCTCTCACATTTGTTCAATTTACGTCGCTGATATTTCAGATAGCGTATTGGGCTAAGCGGTATCTCAAAGCGCAAGAAATGGCGAGTAAAATGCACTATTAAACTTCTAGGGTAGGGCAAACAGAGACCCGATTAGGTCATTTCATATTATGGTTAATTTAAGAATTCAGAAAAATTCTATCACATTTGTTCAATTTACGTCGCTCCTATTTCAGATAGCGTACCCGGATGGGCGGCATCTTAAAGCGCGAGGAATGGCGAGTAAAATGCACTATTAAACTTCTATGATAGGGCAATCAGAGACCCGATTAGATCATTTTATATTTTGGTTAATATAAGAATTCAGCGAAATTCTATCACATTTGTTTAATTTACGTCGCTCCTATTTCAGATAGCGTATTGGGATAAGCGGCATCTCAAAGCGCATGAAATGCTGAGTAAAATGCGCTATTAATATTCTAGGGTTGGGCAATCAGAGACCCGATTAGATCATTTTATATTATGGTTAATATAAGAATTCAGCGAAATTCTATCACATTTGTTCAATTTACGTCGCTCCTATTTCAGATAGCGACTTGTGCTAAGCGGCAACTCAAAGCGCAGGAAATGGCGAATAAAATGCACTATTAAACTTCTAGTGTAGGGCAAACAGAGACCCCATTAGATCATTTTATATTATGGTTAATTTAAGAATTCAGCGAAATTCTCTCACATTTGTTCAATTTACGTCGCTGATATTTCAGATAGCGTATTGGGCTAAGCGGCATCTCAAAGCGCAAGAAATGGCGAGTAAAATGCACTATTAAACTTCTAGGGTAGGGCAAACAGAGACCCGATTAGGTCATTTCATATTATGGTTAATTTAAGAATTCAGAAAAATTCTATCACATTTGTTCAATTTACGTCGTTCCTATTTCAGATAGCATACTGGGCTAGGCGGCAACTTAAAGCGCGCGGAATGGCGAGTAAAATGCACTATTAAACTTCTATGATAGGGCAATCAGAGACCCGATTAGATCATTTTATATTGTGGTTAATTTAAGAATTCAGCGAAATTCTATCACATTTGTTCAATTTATAACGCTCCTATTTCAGATAGCGTATTGGGCTAAGCGGCATCGCAATGCGCATGAAATGGCCAGTAAAATGCACTATTAAACTTCTAGGATAAGGCAAACGGAGACCCGATTAGACCATTTCATATTACGGTTAATATAAGAATTCAGCGTTATTCTATCACATTTGTTCAACTTACGTCGCTCCTATTTCAGATAGCGTACTGGGCTAGGCGGCATCTTAAAGCGCGTGGAATGGAGAGCAAAATGCACTCTTAAACTTCTATGATAGGGCAATCAGAGACCCGATTAGATCATTTTATATTTTGGTTAATATAAGAATTCAGCGAAATTCTATCACATTTGTTCAATTTACGTCGCTCCTATTTCAGATAGCGTATTGGGCTAAGCGGCATCTCAAAGCGCATGAAATGGCGAGTAAAATGCACTATTAAACTTCTATGGTAATGCAAACAGAGACCCGATTAGATCATTTTATATTACGGTTAATATAAGAATTCAGCGTAATTCTATCACATTTGTTCAACATACGTCGCTCCTATTTCAGATAGTGTACTGGGCTAGGCGGCATCTTAAAGCGCGTGGAAGGGCGAGTAAAATGCACTACTAAACTTATATGATAGGGCAATCAGAGTCCCGTTTACATCATTTTATATTTTGTTTAATATAAGATTTCAGGGAAATTCTATCACATTTGTTCAATTTACGTCGCTCCTATTTCAGATAGCTATTGGGCTAAGAGGCATCTCAAAGCGCATGAAATGACGAGAGAAATGCACTATTAAACTTCTTGGGTAGGGCGAACAGAGACCACATTAGATCATTTTATATTATGGTTAATTTAAGAATTCAGCAAAATTCTATCACATTTGTTCAATTTACATCGCTCCTATTTCAGATAGCGACTTGTGCTAAGCGGCATCTCAAAGCGCAGGAAATGGCGAGTAAAATGCACTATTAAACTTCTAGGGTAGGGCAAACAGAGACCCGATTAGGTCATTTCATATTATGGTTAATTTAAGAATTCAGAAAAATTCTATCACATTTGTTCAATTTACATCGCTCCTATTTCAGATAGCGACTTGTGCTAAGCGGCATCTCAAAGCGCAAGAAATGGCGAGTAAAGTGCACTATTAAACTTCTAGGGTAGGGCAAACAGAGACCACATTAGATCATTTTATATTATGGTTAATTTAAGAATTCAGCGAAATTCTCTCACATTTGTTCAATTTACGTCGCTGATATTTCAGATAGCGTATTGGGCTAAGCGGCATCTCAAAGCGCAAGAAATGGCGAGTAAAATGCACTATTAAACTTCTAGGGTAGGGCAAACAGAGACCCGATTAGGTCATTCCATATTATGGTTAATTTAAGAATTCAGAAAAATTCTATCACATTTGTTCAATTTACGTCGCTCCTATTTCAGATAGCGTACTCGGATAGGCGGCATCTTAAAGCGCGAGGAATGGCGAGTAAAATGCACTATTAAACTACTATGATAGGGCAATCAGAGACCCGATTAGATCATTTTATATTATGGTTAATTTAAGAATTCAGCAAAATTCTATCACATTTGTTCAATTTACGTCGTTCCTATTTCAGATAGCATACTGGGCTAGGCGGCAACTTAAAGCGCGCGGAATGGCGAGTCAAATGCACTATTAAACTTCTATGATAAGGCACTCAGAGACCTGATTAGATCATCTTATATTTTGGTTAATATAAGCATTCAGCGAAATTCTATCACATTTGTTCAATTTACGTCGTTCCTATTTCAGATAGCGTACTGGGCTAGGCGGCATCTTAAAGCGTGCGTAATGGCGAGTAAAATGCACTATTAAACTTCTATGATAGGGCAATCAGAGACCCGATTAGATCATTTTATATTTTGGTTAATATAAGAATTCAGCGAAATTCTATCACATTTGTTCAATTTACGTCGCTCCAATTTCAGATAGCTTATTGGGCTAAGCGGCATCGCAAAGCGCATGAATTGACGAGTGAAATGCTCAATTGAACTTCTTGGGTAGGGCGAACAAAGACCCGATTAGATCATTTTACATTAAGGTTAATATAAGAATTCAGCGAAATTCTATCACATTTGTTCAATTAACATCGCTCCTATTTCAGATAGCGCCTTGTTCTAAGCGGCATCTCAAAGCGCAGGAAATGGCGAGTAAAATGCACTATTAAACTTCTAGGGTAGGGTAAACAGAGACCCCATTAGATCATTTTATATTATGGTTAATTTAAGAATTCAGCGAAATTCTCTCAAATTTGTTCAATTTACGTCGCTGATATTTCAGATAGCGTATTGGGCTAAGCGGCATCTCAAAGCGCAAGAAATGGCGAGTAAAATGCACTATTAAACTTCTAGGGTAGGGCAAACAGAGACCAGATTAGGTCATTTCATATTATGGTTAATTTAAGAATTCAGAAAAATTCTATCACATTTGTTCAATTTACGTCGCTCCTATTTCAGATAGCGTACCCGGATAGGCGGCATCTTAAAGCGCGAGGAATGGCGAGTAAAATGCACTATTAAACTTCTATGATAGGGCAATCAGAGACCCGATTAGATCACTTTATATTTTGGTTAATATAAGAATTTAGCGAAATTCTATCACATTTGTTCAATTTACCTCGCTCCTATTTCAGATAGCGACTTGTGCTAAGCGGCATCTCAAAGCGCAAGAAATGGCGAGTAAAATGCACTATTAAACTTCTAGGGTAGGGCAAACAGAGACCACATTAGATCATTTTATATTTTGGTTAATTTAAGAATTCAGCGAAATTCTCTCACATTTGTTCAATTTACGTCGCTGATATTTCAGATAGCGTATTGGGCTAAGCGGCATCTCAAAGCGCAAGAAATGGCGAGTTAAATGCACTATTAAACTTCTAGGGTAGGGCAAACAGAGACCCGATTAGATCATTTTATATTACGGTTAATATAAGAATTCAGCGTTATTCTATCACATTTGTTCAACTTACGTCGCTCCTATTTCAGAAAGCGTACTCGGATAGGCGGCATCTTAAAGCGCGTGGAATGGCGAGTAAAATTCACTATTAAACTTCTCGGGTAATGCAAACAGAGACCCGATTAGATCATTTTATATTACGGTTAATATAAGATTTCAGGGAACTTCTATCACATTTGTTCAATTTACGTCGCACCTATTTCAGATAGCTATTGGGCTAAGCGGCATCTCAAAGCGCATGAAATGACGAGAGAAATGCACTATTAAACTTCTTGGGTAGGGCGAACAGAGACCCGATCACATCATTTTATATTATGGTTAATATAAGAGTTCAGCGAAATTCTATCACATTTGTTCAATTTGCGTCGCTCCTATTTCAGATAGCGTATTGGGCTAAGCGGCATCTCAAAGCACATGAAATGACGAATAAAATGCACTATTAAGCTTGTACGCTAGGGCGAACAGAGACCCGATTAGATCATTTAACATTATGGCAAATAAAAGAATTCAGCGAAATTCTATCACATTTGTTCAATTTACGTCGCTCCTATTTCAGATAGCGTACTGGGCTAGGCAGCATCTCAAAGCGCATGAAATGACGAGTAAAATGCTCTATTAAACTTCTAGGGTAGGGCAAACAGAGACCCGATTAGGTCATTTCATATTATGGTTAATTTAAGAATTCAGCGAAATTCTATCACATTTGTTCAAGTTACATCGCTCCTATTTCAGATAGCTTATTGGGCTAAGCGGCATCTCAAAGCGCATGAAATGGCGAGTAAAATGCACTATTAAACTTCTAGGATAAGGCAAACAGAGACCCGATTAGATCATTTTATATTACGGTTAATATAAGAATTCAGCGTAATTCTGTCACATTTGTTCAAGTTACGTAGCTCCTATTTCAGATAGCGTACTGGGCTAGGCGGCAACTTAAACCGCGCGGAATGGCGAGTAAAATGCACTATTAAACTTCTATGATAGGGCAATCAGATACCCGATTAGTTCATTTTATATTTTGGTTAATATAAGAATCCAGCGAAATTCTATCACATTTGTTCAATTTACGTCGCTCCTATTTCAGATAGCGTATTGGGCTAAGCGGCATCTCAAAGCGCACGAAAGGGCGAGTAAAATGCACTATTAAACTTCTATGGTGGGGCAAGCAGAGACCCGATCAGATCATTTTATATTACGGTTAATATAAGAATTCAGCGAAGTTCTATCACATTTGTTCAATTTACGTCGCTCCTATTTCAGATAGCTTATTGGGCTAAGCGGCAACTCAGAGCGCATGAAATGACGAGTGAAATGCACTGTTAAACTTCTAGGGTAGGGCGAACAAAGACCCGATTAGATCATTTTTCATTAAGGTTAAAATAAGAATTCAGCGAAATTCTATCACTTTTGTTCAACTTACGTCGCTCCTATTTCAGATGGCGTATTGGGCTAAGCGGCATCTCAAAGCGCAAGAAAAGGCGAGTAAAATGCACTATTAAACTTCTAGGATAAGGCAAACAGAGACCCGATTAGATCATTTTATATTACGGTTAGTATAAGAATTCAGCGTAATTCTGTGACATTTGTTCAACTTACGTAGCTCCTATTTCAGATAGCGTGCTGGGCTAGGCGGCAACTTAAAGCGCGTGGAATGGCGAGTAAAATGCACTGTTAAACTTCTATGATAGGGCAATCAGAGACCCGATAAGATCATTTTATATTTTGGTTAATATAAGAATTCAGCGAAATTCTATCACATTTGTCCAATTTACGTCGCTCCTATTTCAGATAGCTTATTGGGCTAAGCGGCATCGCAAAGCGCATGAATTGACGAGTGAAATGCACTATTAAACTTCTTGGGTAGGGCGAACAGAGACCCGATTACATCATTTTATATTATGGTTAATTTAAGAATTCCGCAAAATTCTATCACATTTGTTCAATTTACGTCGCTCCTATTTCAGATAGCGTACTGGGCTAGGCGGCATCTCAAAGCGCATGAAATGACGAGAGAAATGCACTATTAAACTTCTTGGGTAGGGCGAACAGAGACCCGATTACATCATTTTATATTATGGTTAATTTAAGAATTCAGCAAAATTCTGTCACATTTGTTCAACTTACGTAGCTCCTATTTCAGATAGCGTACTGGGCTAGGCGGCAACTTAAAGCGCGTGGAATGGCGAGTAAAATGCACTATTAAACTTCTATGATAGGGCAATCAGAGACCCAATTAGATCATTTTATATTTTGGTTAATATAAGAATTCAGCGAAATTCTATCACATTTGTTTAATTTACGTCGCTCCTATTTCAGATAGCGTATTGGGCTAAGCGGCATCTCAAAGCGCAAGAAATGGCGAGTAAAATGCGCTATTAAACTTCTAGGGTAGGGCAATCAGAGACCCGAATAGATCATTTTATATTACGGTTAATATAAGAATTCAGCAAAATTCTATCACATTTGTTCAATTTACGTCGCCCCTATTTCAGATAGCGTACTGGGCTACGCGGTATCTTAAAGCGCGTGGAATGGCGAGTAAAATGCACTATTAAACTTCTAGGATAAGGCAAACGGAGACCCGATTAGACCATTTTATATTACGGTTAATATAAGAATTCAGCGTTATTCTATCACATTTGTTCAACTTACGTCGCTCCTATTTCAGAAAGCGTACTCGGATAGGCGGCATCTTAAAGCGCTTGGAATGGCGAGTAAAATGCACTATTAAACTTCTCGGGTAATGCAAACAGAGACCCGATTAGATCATTTTATATTACGGTTAATATAAGATTTCAGGGAACTTCTATCACATTTGTTCAATTTACGTCGCTCCTATTTCAGATAGCGTATTGGGCTAAGCGGCATCTCAACGCGCAAGAAATGGCGAGTAAAATGCGCTATTAAACTTCTAGGGTAGGGCAATCAGAGACCCGATTAGATCATTTTATATTATGGTTAATTTAAGAATTCAGCAAAATTCTATCACATTTGTTCAATTTACGTCGTTCCTATTTCAGATAGCATACTGGGCTAGGCGGCAACTTAAAGCGCGCGGAATGGCGAGTAAAATGCACTATTAAACTTCTATGATAGGGCACTCAGAGACCTGATTAGATCATTTTATATTATGGTTAATTTAAGAATTCAGCGAAATTCTATCACATTTGTTCAATTTATATCGCTCCTATTTCAGATAGCGTATTCGGCTAAGCGGCATCTCAATGCGCATGAAATGGCCAGTAAAATGCACTATTAAACTTCTAGGATAAGGCAAACGGAGACACGATTAGACCATTTCATATTACGGTTAATATAAGAATTCAGCGTGATTCTATCGCATTTGTTCAACTTACGTCGCTCCTATTTCAGATAGCGTACTGGGCTAGGCGGCATCTTAAAGCGCGTGGAATGGCGAGCAAAATGCACTCTTAGTCTTCTATGATAGGGCAATCAGTGTCCCGATTAGATCATTTTATATTACGGTTAATATAAGAATTCAGCGTAATTCTATCACATTTGTTCAACATACGTCGCTCCTATTTCAGATAGTGTACTGGGCTAGGCGGCATCTTAAAGCGCGTGGAAGGGCGAGTAAAATGCACTACTAAACTTCTATGATAGGGCAATCAGAGTCCCGTTTAGATCATTTTATATTATGGTTAATTTAAGAATTCAGCGAAATTCTATCACATTTGTTCAATTTACGTCGCTCCTATTTCAGATAGCGTATTGGGCTAAGCGGCATCTCAAAGCGCAAGAAATGGCGAGTAAAATGCACTATTAAACTTCTAGGGTAGGGCAAACAGAGACCCCATTAGATCATTTTATATTATGGTTAATTTAAGAATTCAGCGAAATTCTATCACATTTGTTCATTTTACGTTGCACCTATTTCAGATAGCGTACTGGGCGAGGCGGCATCTTAAAGCG
Organism: Macropis europaea; assembly: GCA_916610135.2. Taxonomy (NCBI): domain Eukaryota; kingdom Metazoa; phylum Arthropoda; class Insecta; order Hymenoptera; family Melittidae; genus Macropis; species Macropis europaea. Next base: position 26,732 of record CAKAJE020001277.1, on the reverse strand, counting down.
CGTGCAATGCCGAGTAAAATGCACTATTAAACTTCTATGATAGGGCAATCAGAGACCCGATTAGATCATCTTATATTTTGGTTAATATAAGCATTCAGCGAAATTCTATCACATTTGTTCAATTTACGTCGTTCCTATTTCAGATAGCGTACTGGGCTAGGCGGCATCTTAAAGCGTGCGTAATGGCGAGTAAAATGCACTATTAAACTTCTATGATAGGGCAATCAGAGACCCGATTAGATCATTTTATATTTTGGTTAATATAAGAATTCAGCGAAATTCTATCACATTTGTTCAATTTACGTCGCTCCAATTTCAGATAGCTTATTGGGCTAAGCGGCATCGCAAAGCGCATGAATTGACGAGTGAAATGCTCAATTGAACTTCTTGGGTAGGGCGAACAAAGACCCGATTAGATCATTTTACATTAAGGTTAATATAAGAATTCAGCGAAATTCTATCACATTTGTTCAATTAACATCGCTCCTATTTCAGATAGCGCCTTGTTCTAAGCGGCATCTCAAAGCGCAGGAAATGGCGAGTAAAATGCACTATTAAACTTCTAGGGTAGGGTAAACAGAGACCCCATTAGATCATTTTATATTATGGTTAATTTAAGAATTCAGCGAAATTCTCTCACATTTGTTCAATTTACGTCGCTGATATTTCAGATAGCGTATTGGGCTAAGCGGCATCTCAAAGCGCAAGAAATGGCGAGTAAAATGCACTATTAAACTTCTAGGGTAGGGCAAACAGAGACCAGATTAGGTCATTTCATATTATGGTTAATTTAAGAATTCAGAAAAATTCTATCACATTTGTTCAATTTACGTCGCTCCTATTTCAGATAGCGTACCCGGATAGGCGGCATCTTAAAGCGCGAGGAATGGCGAGTAAAATGCACTATTAAACTTCTATGATAGGGCAATCAGAGACCCGATTAGATCACTTTATATTTTGGTTAATATAAGAATTTAGCGAAATTCTATCACATTTGTTCAATTTACCTCGCTCCTATTTCAGATAGCGACTTGTGCTAAGCGGCATCTCAAAGCGCAAGAAATGGCGAGTAAAATGCACTATTAAACTTCTAGGGTAGGGCAAACAGAGACCACATTAGATCATTTTATATTTTGGTTAATTTAAGAATTCAGCGAAATTCTCTCACATTTGTTCAATTTACGTCGCTGATATTTCAGATAGCGTATTGGGCTAAGCGGCATCTCAAAGCGCAAGAAATGGCGAGTTAAATGCACTATTAAACTTCTAGGGTAGGGCAAACAGAGACCCGATTAGATCATTTTATATTACGGTTAATATAAGAATTCAGCGTTATTCTATCACATTTGTTCAACTTACGTCGCTCCTATTTCAGAAAGCGTACTCGGATAGGCGGCATCTTAAAGCGCGTGGAATGGCGAGTAAAATTCACTATTAAACTTCTCGGGTAATGCAAACAGAGACCCGATTAGATCATTTTATATTACGGTTAATATAAGATTTCAGGGAACTTCTATCACATTTGTTCAATTTACGTCGCACCTATTTCAGATAGCTATTGGGCTAAGCGGCATCTCAAAGCGCATGAAATGACGAGAGAAATGCACTATTAAACTTCTTGGGTAGGGCGAACAGAGACCCGATCACATCATTTTATATTATGGTTAATATAAGAGTTCAGCGAAATTCTATCACATTTGTTCAATTTGCGTCGCTCCTATTTCAGATAGCGTATTGGGCTAAGCGGCATCTCAAAGCACATGAAATGACGAATAAAATGCACTATTAAGCTTGTACGCTAGGGCGAACAGAGACCCGATTAGATCATTTAACATTATGGCAAATAAAAGAATTCAGCGAAATTCTATCACATTTGTTCAATTTACGTCGCTCCTATTTCAGATAGCGTACTGGGCTAGGCAGCATCTCAAAGCGCATGAAATGACGAGTAAAATGCTCTATTAAACTTCTAGGGTAGGGCAAACAGAGACCCGATTAGGTCATTTCATATTATGGTTAATTTAAGAATTCAGCGAAATTCTATCACATTTGTTCAAGTTACATCGCTCCTATTTCAGATAGCTTATTGGGCTAAGCGGCATCTCAAAGCGCATGAAATGGCGAGTAAAATGCACTATTAAACTTCTAGGATAAGGCAAACAGAGACCCGATTAGATCATTTTATATTACGGTTAATATAAGAATTCAGCGTAATTCTGTCACATTTGTTCAAGTTACGTAGCTCCTATTTCAGATAGCGTACTGGGCTAGGCGGCAACTTAAACCGCGCGGAATGGCGAGTAAAATGCACTATTAAACTTCTATGATAGGGCAATCAGATACCCGATTAGTTCATTTTATATTTTGGTTAATATAAGAATCCAGCGAAATTCTATCACATTTGTTCAATTTACGTCGCTCCTATTTCAGATAGCGTATTGGGCTAAGCGGCATCTCAAAGCGCACGAAAGGGCGAGTAAAATGCACTATTAAACTTCTATGGTGGGGCAAGCAGAGACCCGATCAGATCATTTTATATTACGGTTAATATAAGAATTCAGCGAAGTTCTATCACATTTGTTCAATTTACGTCGCTCCTATTTCAGATAGCTTATTGGGCTAAGCGGCAACTCAGAGCGCATGAAATGACGAGTGAAATGCACTGTTAAACTTCTAGGGTAGGGCGAACAAAGACCCGATTAGATCATTTTTCATTAAGGTTAAAATAAGAATTCAGCGAAATTCTATCACTTTTGTTCAACTTACGTCGCTCCTATTTCAGATAGCGTATTGGGCTAAGCGGCATCTCAAAGCGCAAGAAAAGGCGAGTAAAATGCACTATTAAACTTCTAGGATAAGGCAAACAGAGACCCGATTAGATCATTTTATATTACGGTTAGTATAAGAATTCAGCGTAATTCTGTGACATTTGTTCAACTTACGTAGCTCCTATTTCAGATAGCGTGCTGGGCTAGGCGGCAACTTAAAGCGCGTGGAATGGCGAGTAAAATGCACTGTTAAACTTCTATGATAGGGCAATCAGAGACCCGATAAGATCATTTTATATTTTGGTTAATATAAGAATTCAGCGAAATTCTATCACATTTGTTCAATTTACGTCGCTCCTATTTCAGATAGCTTATTGGGCTAAGCGGCATCGCAAAGCGCATGAATTGACGAGTGAAATGCACTATTAAACTTCTTGGGTAGGGCGAACAGAGACCCGATTACATCATTTTATATTATGGTTAATTTAAGAATTCCGCAAAATTCTATCACATTTGTTCAATTTACGTCGCTCCTATTTCAGATAGCGTACTGGGCTAGGCGGCATCTCAAAGCGCATGAAATGACGAGAGAAATGCACTATTAAACTTCTTGGGTAGGGCGAACAGAGACCCGATTACATCATTTTATATTATGGTTAATTTAAGAATTCAGCAAAATTCTGTCACATTTGTTCAACTTACGTAGCTCCTATTTCAGATAGCGTACTGGGCTAGGCGGCAACTTAAAGCGCGTGGAATGGCGAGTAAAATGCACTATTAAACTTCTATGATAGGGCAATCAGAGACCCAATTAGATCATTTTATATTTTGGTTAATATAAGAATTCAGCGAAATTCTATCACATTTGTTTAATTTACGTCGCTCCTATTTCAGATAGCGTATTGGGCTAAGCGGCATCTCAAAGCGCAAGAAATGGCGAGTAAAATGCGCTATTAAACTTCTAGGGTAGGGCAATCAGAGACCCGAATAGATCATTTTATATTACGGTTAATATAAGAATTCAGCAAAATTCTATCACATTTGTTCAATTTACGTCGCCCCTATTTCAGATAGCGTACTGGGCTACGCGGTATCTTAAAGCGCGTGGAATGGCGAGTAAAATGCACTATTAAACTTCTAGGATAAGGCAAACGGAGACCCGATTAGACCATTTTATATTACGGTTAATATAAGAATTCAGCGTTATTCTATCACATTTGTTCAACTTACGTCGCTCCTATTTCAGAAAGCGTACTCGGATAGGCGGCATCTTAAAGCGCTTGGAATGGCGAGTAAAATGCACTATTAAACTTCTCGGGTAATGCAAACAGAGACCCGATTAGATCATTTTATATTACGGTTAATATAAGATTTCAGGGAACTTCTATCACATTTGTTCAATTTACGTCGCTCCTATTTCAGATAGCGTATTGGGCTAAGCGGCATCTCAACGCGCAAGAAATGGCGAGTAAAATGCGCTATTAAACTTCTAGGGTAGGGCAATCAGAGACCCGATTAGATCATTTTATATTATGGTTAATTTAAGAATTCAGCAAAATTCTATCACATTTGTTCAATGTACGTCGTTCCTTTTTCAGATAGCATACTGGGCTAGGCGGCATCTTAAAGCGCGTGGACTGGCGAGTAAAATGCACTATTAATCTTCTATGATAGGGCAATCAGAGACCCGATTAGATCATTTTATATTTTGGTTAATATAAGAATTCAGCGTAATTCTATCACATTTGTTCAACTTACGTCGCTCCTATTTCAGAAAGCGTACTCGGATAGGCGGCATCTTAAAGCGCGTGGAATGGCGAGTAAAATGCACTATTAAACTTCTCGGGTAATGCAAACAGAGACCCGATTAGATCATTTTATATTACGGTTAATATAAGATTTCAGGGAACTTCTATCACATTTGTTCAATTTACGTCGCTCCTATTTCAGATAGCGTATTGGGCTAAGCGGCATCTCAAAGCGCAAGAAATGGCGAGTAAAATGCGCTATTAAACTTCTAGGGTAGGGCAATCAGAGACCCGATTAGATCATTTTATATTATGGTTAATTTAAGAATTCAGCAAAATTCTATCACATTTGTTCAATGTACGTCGTTCCTATTTCAGATAGCATACTGGGCTAGGCGGCATCTTAAAGCGCGTGGACTGGCGAGTAAAATGCACTATTAATCTTCTATGATAGGGCAATCAGAGACCCGATTAGATCATTTTATATTTTGGTTAATATAAGAATTCAGCGTAATTCTATCACATTTGTTCAATTTACGTCGCTCCTGTATCAGATAGCATATTGGGCTAAGCGGCATCTCAAAGCGCATGAAATGGCGAGTACAATGCACGATTAAGCTTCTAGGGTAAGGCAAACAGAGACCCGATTAGATCTTTTTATATTACGGTTAATATAAGAATTCAGCGAAATTCTATCACATTTGTTCAATTTACGTCGCTCCTATTTCAGATAGCTTATTGGGCTAAGCGGCATCTCAAAGTGCATGAAATGGCGAGTAAAATGCACTATCAAACTTCTAGGATAAGGCAAACAGAGACCCGATTAGATCATTTTATATTACGGTTAATATAAGAATGCAGCGTAATTCTGTCACATTTGTTCAAGTTACGTAGCTCCTATTTCAGATAGCGTACTGGGCTAGGCGGCAACTTAAACCGCGCGGAATGACGAGTAAAATGCACTATTAAACTTCTATGATAGGGCAATCAGAGACCCGATTAGTTCATTTTATATTTTGGCTAATATAAGAATCCAGCGAAATTCTATCACATTTGTTCAATTTACGTCGCTCCTATTTCAGATAGCGTATTGGGCTAAGCGGCATCCCAAAGCGCACGAAAGGGCGAGTAAAATGCAGTATTAAACTTCTAGGGTGGGGCAATCAGAGACCCGATAAGATTATTTTATATTACGGTTAATATAAGAAATCAGCGTAATTCTGTCACATTCGTTCAACTTACGTAGCTCCTATTTCAGATAGCGTACTGGGCTAGGCGGCATCTTAAAGCGTGTGTAATGGCGAGTAAAATGCACTATTAAACTTCTATGATAGGGCAATCAGAGACCCGATTAGATCATTTTATATTTTGGTTAATATAAGAATTCAGCGAAATTCTATCACATTTGTTCAATTTACGTCGCTCCAATTTCAGATAGCTTATTGGGCTAAGCGGCATCGCAAGGCGCATGAATTGACGAGTGAAATGCACTATTAAACTTCTTGGGTAGGGCGAACAAAGACCCGATTAGATCATTTTACATTAAGGTTAATATAAGAATTCAGCGAAATTCTATCACATTTGTTCAATTTACATCGCTCCTATTTCAGATAGCGACTTGTGCTAAGCGGCATCTCAAAGCGCAGGAAATGGCGAGTAAAATGCACTATTAAACTTCTAGTGTAGGGCAAACAGAGACACCATTAGATCATTTTATATTATGGTTAATTTAAGAATTCAGCGAAATTCTCTCACATTTGTTCAATTTACGACGCTGATATTTCAGATAGCGTATTGGGCTAAGCGGCATCTCAAAGCGCAAGAAATGGCGAGTAAAATGCACTATTAAACTGCTAGGGTAGGGCAAACAGAGACCCGATTAGGTCATTTCATATTATGGTTAATTTAAGAATTCAGAAAAATTCTATCACATTTGTTCAATTTACGTCGCTCCTATTTCAGATAGCGTACCCGGATAGGCGGCATCTTAAAGCGCGAGGAATGGCGAGTAAAATGCACTATTAAACTTCTATGATAGGGCAATCAGAGACCCGATTAGATCATTTTATATTTTGGTTAATATAAGAATTCAGCGAAATTCTATCACATTTGTTTAATTTACGTCGCTCCTATTTCAGATAGCGTATTGGGATAAGCGGCATCTCAAAGCGCATGAAATGCTGAGTAAAATGCGCTATTAAGCTTCTAGGGTTGGGCAATCAGAGACCCGATTAGATCATTTTATATTATGGTTAATATAAGAATTCAGCGAAATTCTATCACATTTGTTCAATTTACGTCGCTCCTATTTCAGATAGCGACTTGTGCTAAGCGGCATCTCAAAGCGCAGGAAATGGCGAATAAAATGCACTATTAAACTTCTAGTGTAGGGCAAACAGAGTCCCCATTAGATCATTTTATATTATGGTTAATTTAAGAATTCAGCGAAATTCTCTCACATTTGTTCAATTTACGTCGCTGATATTTCAGATAGCGTATTGGGCTAAGCGGCATCTCAAAGCGCAAGAAATGGCGAGTAAAATGCACTATTAAACTTCTACGGTAGGGCAAACAGAGACCCGATTAGGTCATTTCATATTATGGTTAATTTAAGAATTCAGAAAAATTCTATCACATTTGTTCAATTTACGTCGCTCCTATTTCAGATAGCGTACTCGGATAGGCGGCATCTTAAAGCGCGAGGAATGGCGAGTAAAATGCACTATTAAACTACTATGATAGGGCAATCAGAGACCCGATTAGATCATTTTATATTATGGTTAATTTAAGAATTCAGCAAAATTCTATCACATTTGTTCAATTTACGTCGTTCCTATTTCAGATAGCATACTGGGCTAGGCGGCAACTTAAAGCGCGCGGAATGGCGAGTAAAATGCACTATTAAACTTCTATGATAGGGCACTCAGAGACCTGATTAGATCATTTTATATTATGGTTAATTTAAGAATTCAGCGAAATTCTATCACATTTGTTCAATTTATATCGCTCCTATTTCAGATAGCGTATTCGGCTAAGCGGCATCTCAATGCGCATGAAATGGCCAGTAAAATGCACTATTAAACTTCTAGGATAAGGCAAACGGAGACACGATTAGACCATTTCATATTACGGTTAATATAAGAATTCAGCGTGATTCTATCGCATTTGTTCAACTTACGTCGCTCCTATTTCAGATAGCGTACTGGGCTAGGCGGCATCTTAAAGCGCGTGGAATGGCGAGCAAAATGCACTCTTAGTCTTCTATGATAGGGCAATCAGTGTCCCGATTAGATCATTTTATATTACGGTTAATATAAGAATTCAGCGTAATTCTATCACATTTGTTCAACATACGTCGCTCCTATTTCAGATAGTGTACTGGGCTAGGCGGCATCTTAAAGCGCGTGGAAGGGCGAGTAAAATGCACTACTAAACTTCTATGATAGGGCAATCAGAGTCCCGTTTAGATCATTTTATATTATGGTTAATTTAAGAATTCAGCGAAATTCTATCACATTTGTTCAATTTACATCGCTCCTATTTCAGATAGCGTACTGAGCTAGGCGGCATCTTAAAGCGCGTGGAATGGCGAGCAAAATGCACTCTTAATCTTCTATGACAGGGCAATCAGAGACCCGATTAGATCATTTTATGTTTTGGTTAATATAAGAATTCAGCGAAATTCTATCACATTTGTTCAATTTACGTCGCTCCTATTTCAGATAGCGTATTGGGCTAAGCGGCATCTCAAAGCGCAAGAAATGGCGAGTAAAATGCACTATTAAACTTCTAGGGTAGGGCAAACAGAGACCCCATTAGATCATTTTATATTATGGTTAATTTAAGAATTCAGCGAAATTCTATCACATTTGTTCATTTTACGTTGCACCTATTTCAGATAGCGTACTGGGCGAGGCGGCATCTTAAAGCGCGTGCAATGCCGAGTAAAATGCACTATTAAACTTCTATGATAGGGCAATCAGAGACCCGATTAGATCATCTTATATTTTGGTTAATATAAGCATTCAGCGAAATTCTATCACATTTGTTCAATTTACGTCGTTCCTATTTCAGATAGCGTACTGGGCTAGGCGGCATCTTAAAGCGTGTGTAATGCCGAGTAAAATGAACTATTAAACTTCTATGATAGGGCAATCAGAGACCCGATTAGATCATTTTATATTTTGGTTAATATAAGAATTCAGCGAAATTCTATCACATTTGTTCAATTTACGTCGCTCCAATTTCAGATAGCTTATTGGGCTAAGCGGCATCGCAAAGCGCATGAATTGACGAGTGAAATGCACTATTAAACTTCTTGGGTAGGGCGAACAAAGACCCGATTAGATCATTTTACATTAAGGTTAATATAAGAATTCAGCGAAATTCTATCACATTTGTTCAATTTACATCGCTCCTATTTCAGATAGCGACTTGTGCTAAGCGGCATCTCAAAGCGCAGGAAATGGCGAGTAAAATGCACTATTAAACTTCTAGGGTAGGGTAAACAGAGACCCCATTAGATCATTTTATATTATGGTTAATTTAAGAATTCAGCGAAATTCTCTCACATTTGTTCAATTTACGTCGCTGATATTTCAGATAGCGTATTGGGCTAAGCGGCATCTCAAAGCGCAAGAAATGGCGAGTAAAATGCACTATTAAACTTCTAGGGTAGGGCAAACAGAGACCCGATTAGGTCATTTCATATTATGGTTAATTTAAGAATTCAGAAAAATTCTATCACATTTGTTCAATTTACGTCGCTCCTATTTCAGATAGCGTACCCGGCTAGGCGGCATCTTAAAGCGCGAGGAATGGCGAGTAAAATGCACTATTAAACTTCTATGATAGGGCAATCAGAGACCCGATTAAATCACTTTATATTTCGGTTAATATAAGAATTCAGCGAAATTTTATCACATTTGTTCAATTTACATCGCTCCTATTTCAGATAGCGACTTGTGCTAAGCGGCATCTCAAAGCGCAAGAAATGGCGAGTAAAATGCACTATTAAACTTCTAGGGTAGGGCAAACAGAGACCCGATTAGGTCATTTCATATTATGGTTAATTTAAGAATTCAGCGAAATTCTATCACATTTGTTCAATTTACGTCGCTCCTATTTCAGATAGCGTATTGGGCTAAGCGGCATCTCAAAGCGCACGAAAGGGCGAGTAAAATGCACTATTAAACTTCTAGGGTGGGGCAAGCAGAGAACCGATCAGATCATTTTATATTACGGTTAATATAAGAATTCAGCGAAGTTCTATCACATTTGTTCAATTTACGTCGCTCCTATTTCAGATAGCTTATTGGGCTAAGCGGCAACTCAGAGCGCATGAAATGACGAGTGAAATGCACTGTTAAACTTCTAGGGTAGGGCGAACAAAGACCCGATTAGATCATTTTACATTAAGGTTAAAATAAGAATTCAGCGAAATTCTATCACTTTTGTTCAATTTACGTCGCTCCTATTTCAGATGGCGTATTGGGCTAAGCGGCATCTCGAGGCGCAAGAAATGGCGAGTAAAATGCACTATTAAACTTCTAGGATAAGGCAAACAGAGACCCGATTAGATCATTTTATATTACGGTTAATATAAGAATTCAGCGTAATTCTGTGACATTTGTTCAACTTACGTAGCTCCTATTTCAGATAGCGTGCTGGGCTAGGCGGCAACTTAAAGCGCGTGGAATGGTGAGTAAAATGCACTATTAAACTTCTAGGGTAGGGCAATCAGAGACCCGATTAGATCATTTTATATTACGGTTAACATAAGAATTCAGCGAAATTCTATCACATTTGTTCAATTTACGTCGCTCCTATTTCAGATAGCTTATTGGGCTAAGCGGCATCTCAAAGCGCATGAAGTGGCGAGTAAAATGCACTATTAAACTTCTTGGGTAGGGCGAACAGAGACCCGATTACATCATTTTATATTATGGTTAATTTAAGAATTCAGCAAAATTCTATCACATTTGTTCAATTTACGTCGCTCCTATTTCAGATAGCGTACTGGGCTAGGCGGCATCTTAAAGCGCGTGGAATGACGAGTAAAATGCACTATTAAACTTCTATGATAGGGCAATCAGAGACCCGAGTAGATCATTTTATATTTTGGTTAATATAAGAATTCAGCGAAATTCTATCACATTTGTTCAATTTACGTCGCTCCTATTTCAGATAGCGTATTGGGCTAAGCGGCATCTCAAAGCGCATGGAATGGCGAGTGAAATGCACTATTAAAGTTCTAGGGTAGGGCGAACAGACACCCGAATAGATCATTTTATATTACGGTTAATATAAGAATTCAGCGTAATTCTATCACATTTGTTCAACTAACGTCGCTCCTATTTCAGATAGCGTACTGGGCTAGGCGGTATCTTAAATCGCGTGGAATGGCGAGTAAAATGCACTATTAAACTTCTAGGATAAGGCAAACGGAGACCCGATTAGATCATTTTATGTTTTGGTTAATATAAGAATTCAGCGAAATTCTATCACATTTGTCAACTTACGTCGCTCCTATGTCAGAAAGCGTACTCGGATAGGCGGCATCTTAAAGCGCGTGGAATGGCGAGTAAAATGCACTATTAAACTTCTCGGGTAATGCAAACAGAGACCAGATTAGATCATTTTATATTACGGTTAATATAAGATTTCAGCGAAATTCTATCACATTTGTTCAATTTACGTCGCTCCTATTTCAGATAGCGTATTGGGCTAAGCGGCATCTCAAAGCGCATGAAATGACGAATACAATGCACTATTAAGCTTGTACGCTAGGGCGTACAGAGACCCGATAGGATCATTTAACATTATGGTAAATAAAAGAATTCAGCGAAATTCTATCACATTTGTTCAATTTACGTCGCTCCTATTTCAGATAGCGTACTGGGCTAGGCGGCATCTCAAAGCGCATGAAATGGCGAGTAAAATGCACTATTAAACTTCTAGGATAAGGCAAACAGAGACCCGATTAGATCATTTTATATTACGGTTAATGTAAGAATTCAGCGTAATTCTGTCACATTTGTTCAAGTTACGTAGCTCCTATTTCAGATAGCGTACTGGGCTAGGCGGCAACTTAAACCGCGTGGAATGGCGAGTAAAATGCACTATTAAACTTCTATGATAGGGCAATCAGAGACCCAATTAGATCATTTTATATTATGGTTAATTTAAGAATTCAGCGAAATTCTCTCACATTTGTTCAATTTACGTCGCTGATATTTCAGATAGCGTATTGGGCTAAGCGGCATCTCAAAGCGCAAGAAATGGCGAGTAAAATGCACTATTAAACTTCTAGGGTAGGGCAAACAGAGACCCGATTAGGTCATTTCATATTATGGTTAATTTAAGAATTCAGAAAAATTCTATCACATTTGTTCAATTTACGTCGCTCCTCTTTCAGATAGCGTACCCGGATGGGCGGCATCTTAAAGCGCGAGGAATGGCGAGTAAAATGCACTATTAAACTTCTATGATAGGGCAATCAGAGACCCGATTAGATCATTTTATATTTTGGTTAATATAAGAATTCAGCGAAATTCTATCACATTTGTTTAATTTACGTCGCTCCTATTTCAGATAGCGTATTGGGATAAGCGGCATCTCAAAGCGCATGAAATGCTGAGTAAATGCGCTATTAAGCTTCTAGGGTTGGGCAATCAGAGACCCGATTAGATCATTTTATATTATGGTTAATATAAGAATTCAGCGAAATTCTATCACATTTGTTCAATTAACGTCGCTCCTATTTCAGATAGCGACTTGTGCTAAGCGGCATCTCAAAGCGCAGGAAATGGCGAATAAAATGCACTATTAAACTTCTAGTGTAGGGCAAACAGAGACCCCATTAGATCATTTTATATTATGGTTAATTTAAGAATTCAGCGAAATTCTCACACATTTGTTCAATTTACGTCGCTGATATTTCAGATAGCGTATTGGGCTAAGCGGCATCTCAAAGCGCAGAAATGGCGAGTAAAATGCACTATTAAACTTCTAGGGTAGGGCAAACGAGAGACCCGATTAGGTCATTTCTATTATGGTTAATTTAAGAATTCAGAAAAATACTATCACATTTTGTCAATTTACGTCGTTCCTATTTCAGATAGCATACTGGGCTAGGCGGCAACTTAAAGCGCGCGGAATGGCGAGTAAAATGCACTATTAACTTCTATGATAGGGGCAATCAGAGACCCGATTAGATCATTTTATATTGTGGTTAATTTAAGAATTCAGCGAAATTCTATCACATTTGTTCAATTTACATCGCTCCTATTTCAGATAGCGTATTGGGCTAAGCGGCATCGCAATGCGCATGAAATGGTCAGTAAAATGCACTATTAAACTTCTAGGATAAGGCAAACGGAGACCCGGTTAGACCATTTCATATTACGGTTAATATAAGAATTCAGCGTTATTCTATCACATTTGTTCAACTTACGTCGCTCCTATTTCAGATAGCGTACTGGGCTAGGCGGCATCTTAAAGCGCGTGGAATGGCGAGCAAAATGCACTCTTAAACTTCTATGATAGGGCAATCAGAGACCCGATTAGATCATTTTATATTTTGGTTAATATAAGAATTCAGCGAAATTCTATCACATTTGCTCAATTTACGTCGCTTCTATTTCAGATAGCGTATTGGGCTAAGCGGCATCTCAAAGCGCAAGATATGGCGAGTAAAATGCACTATTAAACTTCTAGGGTAGGGCAAACAGAGACCCCATTAGATCATTTTATATTATGGTTAATTTAAGAATTCAGCGAAATTCTATCACATTTGTTCAATTTACGTTGCTCCTATTTCAGATAGCGTATTGGGCTAAGCGGCATCACAAAGCGCAAGAAATGGCGAGTAAAATTCACTATTAAACTTCTAGGGTGGGGCAAACAGAGACCAGTTTAGATCACTTTATATTATGGTTAATTTAAGAATTCAGCGAAATTCTATCACATTTGTTCAATTTACGTCGCTCCTATTTCAGATAGCGTATTGGGCTATGCGGCATCTCAAAGCGCATGAAATGAAGAGAGAAATGCACTATTAAACTTCTTGGGTAGGGCGAACAGAGACCCGATTACATCATTTTATATTATGGTTAATTTAAGAATTCAGCAAAATTCTATCACATTTGTTCAATTTACGTCGCTCCTATTTCAGATAGCGTACTGGGCCACGCGGTATCTTAAAGCGCGTGGAATGGCGAGTAAAATGCACTATTAAACTTCTAGGATAAGGCAAACGGAGACCCGATTAGACCATTTTATATTACGGTTAATATAAGAATTCAGCGTTATTCTATCACATTTGTGCAACTTACGTCGATCCTATTGCAGATAGCGTATTGGGCTAAGCGGCATCTCAAAGCGCATGAAATGGCGAGTAAAATGCACTATTAAACTTCTATGGTAATGCAAACAGAGACCCGATTAGATCATTTTATATTACGGTTAATATAAGAATTCAGCGTAATTCTATCACATTTGTTCAACATACGTCGCTCCTATTTCAGATAGTGTACTGGGCTAGGCGGCATCTTAAAGCGCGTGGAAAGGCGAGTAAAATGCACTACTAAACTTATATGATAGGGCAATCAGAGTCCCGTTTACATCATTTTATATTTTGTTTAATATAAGATTTCAGGGAAATTCTATCACATTTGTTCAATTTACGTCGCTCCTATTTCAGATAGCTATTGGGCTAAGAGGCATCTCAAAGCGCATGAAATGACGAGAGAAATGCACTATTAAACTTCTTGGGTAGGGCGAACAGAGACCACATTAGATCATTTTATATTATGGTTAATTTAAGAATTCAGCAAAATTCTATCACATTTGTTCAATTAACATCGCTCCTATTTCAGATAGCGCCTTGTGCTAAGCGGCATCTCAAAGCGCAAGAAATGGCGAGTAAAATGCACTATTAAACTTCTAGGGTAGGGCAAACAGAGACCACATTAGATCATTTTATATTTTGGTTAATTTAAGAATTCAGCGAAATTCTCTCACATTTGTTCAATTTACGTCGCTCCTATTTCAGATAGCGACTTGTGCTAAGCGGCATCTCAAAGCGCAAGAAATGGCGAGTAAAATGCACTATTAAACTTCTAGGGTAGGGCAAACAGAGACCACATTAGATCATTTTATATTTTGGTTAATTTAAGAATTCAGCGAAATTCTCTCACATTTGTTCAATTTACGTCGCTGATATTTCAGATAGCGTATTGGGCTAAGCGGCATCTCAAAGCGCAAGAAATGGCGAGTTAAATGCACTATTAAACTTCTAGGGTAGGGCAAACAGAGACCCGATTAGATCATTTTATATTACGGTTAATATAAGAATTCAACGTTATTCTATCACATTTGTTCAACTTACGTCGCTCCTATTTCAGAAAGCGTACTCGGATAGGCGGCATCTTAAAGCGCGTGGAATGGCGAGTAAAATTCACTATTAAACTTCTCGGGTAATGCAAACAGAGACCCGATTAGATCATTTTATATTACGGTTAATATAAGATTTCAGGGAACTTCTATCACATTTGTTCAATTTACGTCGCACCTATTTCAGATAGCTATTGGGCTAAGCGGCATCTCAAAGCGCATGAAATGGCGAGTAAAATGCACTATTAAACTTCTAGGATAAGGCAAACAGAGACCCGATTAGATCATTTTATATTACGGTTAATATAAGAATTCAGCGTAATTCTGTCACATTTGTTCAAGTTACGTAGCTCCTATTTCAGATAGAGTACTGGGCTAGGCGGCAACTTAAACCGCGCGGAATGGCGAGTAAAATGCACTATTAAACTTCTATGATAGGGCAATCAGACACCCGATTAGTTCATTTTATATTTTGGTTAATATAAGAATCCAGCGAAATTCTATCACATTTGTTCAATTTACGTCGCTCCTATTTCAGATAGCGTATTGGGCTAAGCGGCATCTCAAAGCGCACGAAAGGGCGAGTAAAATGCACTATTAAAATTCTATGGTGGGGCAAGCAGAGACCCGATCAGATCATTTTATATTACGGTTAATATAAGAATTCAGCGAAGTTCTATCACATTTGTTCAATTTACGTCGCTCCTATTTCAGATAGCTTATTGGGCTAAGCGGCAACTCAGAGCGCATGAAATGACGAGTGAAATGCACTGTTCAACTTCTAGGGTAGGGCGAACAAAGACCCGATTAGATCATTTTTCATTAAGGTTAAAATAAGAATTCAGCGAAATTCTATCACTTTTGTTCAACTTACGTCGCTCCTATTTCAGATGGCGTATTGGGCTAAGCGGCATCTCAAAGCGCAAGAAATGGCGAGTAAAATGCACTATTAAACTTCTAGGATAAGGCAAACAGAGACCCGATTAGATCATTTTATATTACGGTTAATATAAGAATTCAGCGTAATTCTGTGACATTTGTTCAACTTACGTAGCTCCTATTTCAGATAGCGTGCTGGGCTAGGCGGCAACCTAAAGCGCGTGGAATGGCGAGTAAAATGCACTGTTAAACTTCTATGATAGGGCAATCAGAGACCCGATAAGATCATTTTATATTTTGGTTAATATAAGAATTCAGCGAAATTCTATCACATTTGTTCAATTTACGTCGCCCCTATTTCAGATAGCTTATTGGGCTAAGCGGCATCGCAAAGCGCATGAATTGACGAGTGAAATGCACTATTAAACTTCTAGGGTAGGGCAATCAGAGACCCGATTAGATCATTTTATATTATGGTTAATTTAAGAATTCAGCAAAATTCTATCACATTTGTTCAATGTACGTCGTTCCTATTTCAGATAGCATACTGGGCTAGGCGGCATCTTAAAGCGCGTGGACTGGCGAGTAAAATGCACTATTAATCTTCTATGATAGGGCAATCAGATACCCGATTAGATCATTTTATATTTTGGTTAATATAAGAATTCAGCGTAATTCTATCACATTTGTTCAATTTACGTCGCTCCTATATCAGATAGCATATTGGGCTAAGCGGCATCTCAAAGCGCATGAAATGGCGAGTACAATGCACTATTAAGCTTCTAGGGTAAGGCAAACAGAGACCCGATTAGATCTTTTTATATTACGGTTAATATAAGAATTCAGCGAAATTCTATCACATTTGTTCAATTTACGTCGCTCCTATTTCAGATAGCGTATTGGGCTATGCGGCATCTCAAAGCGCATGAAATGACGAGAGAAATGCACTATTAAACTTCTTGGGTAGGGCGAACAGAGACCCGATTACATCATTTTATATTATGGTTAATTTAAGAATTCAGCAAAATTCTATCACATTTGTTCAATTTACGTCGCTCCTATTTCAGACAGCGTACTGGGCTACGCGGTATCTTAAAGCGCGTGGAATGGCGAGTTAAATGCACTATTAAACTTCTAGGATAAGGCAAACGGAGACCCGATTAGACCATTTTATATTACGGTTAATATAAGAATTCAGCGTTATTCTATCACATTTGTTCAACTTACGTCGCTCCTATTTCAGAAAGCGTACTCGGATACGCGGCATCTTAAAGCGCGTGGAATGGCGAGTAAAATGCACTATTAAACTTCTCGGGTAATGCAAACAGAGACCCGATTAGATCATTTTATATTACGGTTAATATAAGATTTCAGGGAAATTCTATCACATTTGTTCAATTTACGTTGCTCCTATTTCAGATAGCTATTGGGCTAAGCGGCATCTCAAAGCGCATGAAATGACGAGAGAAATGCACTATTAAACTTCTTGGGTAGGGCGAACAGAGACCCGATTACATCATTTTATATTATGGTTAATATAAGAATTCAGCGAAATTCTATCACATTTGATCAATTTGCGTCGCTCCTATTTCAGATAGCGTATTGGGCTAAGCGGCATCTCAAAGCACATGAAATGACGAATAAAATGCACTATTTAGCTTGTACGCTAGGGCGAACAGAGACCCGATTAGATCATTTAACATTATGGTAAATAAAAGAATTCAGCGAAATTCTATCACATTTGTTCAATTTACGTCGCTCCTATTTCAGATAGCGTACTGGGCTATGCGGCATCTCAAAGCGCATGAATTGACGAGTAAATTGCACTATTAAACTTCTTGGGTAGGGCGAACAGAGACCCGATTACATCATTTTATATTATGGTTAATTTAAGAATTCAGCAAAATTCTATCACATTTGTTCAATTTACGTCGCTCCTATTTCAGATAGCGTACTGGGCTAGGCGGCATCTTAAAGCGCGTGGAATGACGAGTAAAATGCACTATTAAACTTCTATGATAGGGCAATCAGAGACCCGATTAGATCATTTTATATTTTGGTTACTATAAGAATTCAGCGAAATTCTATCACATTTGTTCAATTTACGTCGCTCCTATTTCAGATAGCTTATTGGGCTAAGCGGCATCTCAAAGCGCATGAAGTGGCGAGTAAAATGCACTATTAAACTTCTAGGGTAGGGCGAACAAAGACCCGATTAGATCATTTTACATTAAGGTTAATATAAGAATTCAGCGAAATTCTATCACATTTGTTCAATTTACATCGCTCCTATTTCAGATACCGACTTGTGCTAAGCGGCATCTCAAAGCGCAAGAAATGGCGAGTACAATGCACTATTAAACTTCTAGGGTTGGGCAAACAGAGACCCGATTAGATCATTTTATATTACGGTTAATATAAGAATTCAGCGTAATTCTGTGACATTTGTTCAACTTACGTAGCTCCTATTTCAGATAGCGTACTGAGCTAGGCGGCAAATTAAAGCGCGTGGAATGGCGAGTAAAATGCACTGTTAAACTTCTATGATAGGGCAATCAGAGACCCGATAAGATCATTTTATATTTTGGTTAATATAAGAATTCAGCGAAATTCTATCACATTTGTTCAATTTACGTCGCTCCCATTTCAGATAGCTTATTGGGCTAAGCGGCATCGCAAAGCGCATGAATTGACGAGTAAAATGCACTATTAAACTTCTAGGGTAAGGCAAACAGAGACCCGATTAGATCATTTCATATTACGGTTAATATAAGAATTCAGCGAAATTCTATCACATTTGTTCAATTAACATCGCTCCTATTTCAGATAGCGCCTTGTGCTAAGCGGCATCTCAAAGCGCAGGAAATGGCGAGTAAAATGCACTATTAAACTTCTAGGGTAGGGTATACAGAGACCCCATTAGATCATTTTATATTATGGTTAATTTAAGAATTCAGCGAAATTCTCTCACATTTGTTCAATTTACGTCGCTGATATTTCAGATAGCGTATTGGGCTAAGCGGCATCTCAAAGCGCAAGATATGGCGAGTAAAATGCACTATTAAACTTCTAGGGTAGGGCAAACAGAGACCCGATTAGGTCATTTCATATTATGGTTAATTTAAGAATTCAGAAAAATTCTATCACATTTGTTCAATTTACGTCGCTCCTATTTCATATAGCGTACCCGGATAGGCGGCATCTTAAAGCGCGAGGAATGGCGAGTAAAATGCACTATTAAACTTCTATGATAGGGCAATCAGAGACCCGATTAGATCACTTTATATTTTGGTTAATATAAGAATTCAGCGAAATTCTATCACATTTGTTCAATTTACCTCGCTCCTATTTCAGATAGCGACTTGTGCTAAGCGGCATCTCAAAGCGCAAGAAATGGCGAGTAAAATGCACTATTAAACTTCTAGGGTAGGGCAAACAGAGACCACATTAGATCATTTTATATTTTGGTTAATTTAAGAATTCAGCGAAATTCTCTCACATTTGTTCAATTTACGTTGCTGATATTTCAGATAGCGTATTGGGCTAAGCGGCATCTCAAAGCGCAAGAAATGGCGAGTTAAATGCACTATTAAACTTCTAGGGTAGGGCAAACAGAGACCCGATTAGATCATTTTATATTACGGTTAATATAAGAATTCAGCGTTATTCTATCACATTTGTTCAACTTACGTCGCTCCTATTTCAGAAAGCGTACTCGGATAGGCGGCATCTTAAAGCGCGTGGAATGGCGAGTAAGATTCACTATTAAACTTCTCGGGTAATGCAAACAGAGACCCGACTAGATCATTTTATATTATGGTTAATTTAAGAATTCAGCGAAATTCTCTCACATTTGTTCAATTTACGTCGCTGATATTTCAGATAGCGTATTGGGCTAAGCGGCATCTCAAAGCGCAAGATATGGCGAGTAAAATGCACTATTAAACTTCTAGGGTAGGGCAAACAGAGACCCGATTAGGTCATTTCATATTATGGTTAATTTAAGAATTCAGAAAAATTCTATCACACTTGTTCAATTTACGTCGCTCCTATTTCATATAGCGTACCCGGATAGGCGGCATCTTAAAGCGCGAGGAATGGCGAGTAAAATGCACTATTAAACTTCTATGATAGGGCAATCAGAGACCCGATTAGATCACTTTATATTTTGGTTAATATAAGAATTCAGCGAAATTCTATCACATTTGTTCAATTTACCTCGCTCCTATTTCAGATAGCGACTTGTGCTAAGCGGCATCTCAAAGCGCAAGAAATGGCGAGTAAAATGCACTATTAAACTTCTAGGGTAGGGCAAACAGAGACCACATTAGATCATTTTATATTTTGGTTAATTTAAGAATTCAGCGAAATTCTCTCACATTTGTTCAATTTACGTCGCTGATATTTCAGATAGCGTATTGGGCTAAGCGGCATCTCAAAGCGCAAGAAATGGCGAGTTAAATGCACTATTAAACTTCTAGGGTAGGGCAAACAGAGACCCGATTAGATCATTTTATATTACGGTTAATATAAGAATTCAGCGTTATTCTATCACATTTGTTCAACTTACGTCGCTCCTATTTCAGAAAGCGTACTCGGATAGGCGGCATCTTAAAGCGCGTGGAATGGCGAGTAAAATTCACTATTAAACTTCTCGGGTAATGCAAACAGAGACCCGATTAGATCATTTTATATTACGGTTAATATAAGATTTCAGGGAACTTCTATCACATTTGTTCAATTTACGTCGCAATCTATTTCAGATAGCTATTGGGCTAAGCGGCATCTCAAAGCGCATGAAATGGCGAGTAAAATGAACTATTAAACTTCTAGGATAAGGCAAACAGAGACCCGATTAGATCATTTTATATTACGGTTAATATAAGAATTCAGCGTAATTCTGTCACATTTGTTCAAGTTACGTAGCTCCTATTTCAGATAGCGTACTGGGCTAGGCGGCAACTTAAACCGCGCGGAATGGCGAGTAAAATGCACTATTAAACTTCTATGATAGGGCAATCAGACACCCGATTAGTTCATTTTATATTTTGGTTAATATAAGAATCCAGCGAAATTCTATCACATTTGTTCAATTTACGTCGCTCCTATTTCAGATAGCGTATTGGGCTAAGCGGCATCTCAAAGCGCACGAAAGGGCGAGTAAAATGCACTATTAAAATTCTATGGTGGGGCAAGCAGAGACCCGATCAGATCATTTTATATTACGGTTAATATAAGAATTCAGCGAAGTTCTATCACATTTGTTCAATTTACGTCGCTCCTATTTCAGATAGCTTATTGGGCTAAGCGGCAACTCAGAGCGCATGAAATGGCGAGTGAAATGCACTGTTAAACTTCTAGGGTAGGGCGAACAAAGACCCGATTAGATCATTTTTCATTAAGGTTAAAATAAGAATTCAGCGAAATTCTATCACTTTTGTTCAACTTACGTCGCTCCTATTTCAGATGGCGTATTGGGCTAAGCGGCATCTCAAAGCGCAAGAAATGGCGAGTAAAATGCACTATTAAACATCTATGATAGGGCAATCAGAGACCCGATTAGATCACTTTATATTTTGGTTAATATAAGAATTCAGCGAAATTCTATCACATTTGTTCAATTTACCTCGCTCCTATTTCAGATAGCGACTTGTGCTAAGCGGCATCTCAAAGCGCAAGAAATGGCGAGTAAAATGCACTATTAAACTTCTAGGGTAGGGCAAACAGAGACCACATTAGATCATTTTATATTTTGGTTAATTTAAGAATTCAGCGAAATTCTCTCACATTTGTTCAATTTACGTCGCTGATATTTCAGATAGCGTATTGGGCTAAGCGGCATCTCAAAGCGCAAGAAATGGCGAGTTAAATGCACTATTAAACTTCTAGGGTAGGGCAAACAGAGACCCGATTAGATCATTTTATATTACGGTTAATATAAGAATTCAGCGTAATTCTGTCACATTTGTTCAAGTTACGTAGCTCCTATTTCAGATAGCGTACTGGGCTAGGCGGCAACTTAAACCGCGCGGAATGGCGAGTAAAATGCACTATTAAACTTCTATGATAGGGCAATCAGACACCCGATTAGTTCATTTTATATTTTGGTTAATATAAGAATCCAGCGAAATTCTATCACATTTGTTCAATTTACGTCGCTCCTATTTCAGATAGCGTATTGGGCTAAGCGGCATCTCAAAGCGCACGAAAGGGCGAGTAAAATGCACTATTAAAATTCTATGGTGGGGCAAGCAGAGACCCGATCAGATCATTTTATATTACGGTTAATATAAGAATTCAGCGAAGTTCTATCACATTTGTTCAATTTACGTCGCTCCTATTTCAGATAGCTTATTGGGCTAAGCGACAACTCAGAGCGCATGAAATGACGAGTGAAATGCACTGTTAAACTTCTAGGGTAGGGCGAACAAAGACCCGATTAGATCATTTTTCATTAAGGTTAAAATAAGAATTCAGCGAAATTCTATCACTTTTGTTCAACTTACGTCGCTCCTATTTCAGATGGCGTATTGGGCTAAGCGGCATCTCAAAGCGCAAGAAATGGCGAGTAAAATGCACTATTAAACTTCTAGGATAAGGCAAACAGAGACCCGATTAGATCATTTTATATTACGGTTAATATAAGAATTCAGCGTAATTCTGTGACATTTGTTCAACTTACGTAGCTCCTATTTCAGATAGCGTGCTGGGCTAGGCGGCAACTTAAAGCGCGTGGAATGGCGAGTAAAATGCACTGTTAAACTTCTATGATAGGACAATCAGAGACCCGATAAGATCATTTTATATTTTGGTTAATATAAGAATTCAGCGAAATTCTATCACATTTGTTCAATTTACGTCGCTCCTATTTCAGATAGCTTATTGGGCTAAGCGGCATCGCAAAGCGCATGAATTGACGAGTGAAATGCACTATTAAACTTCTAGGGTAGGGCAATCAGAGACCCGATTAGATCATTTTATATTATGGTTAATTTAAGAATTCAGCGTAATTCTATCACATTTGTTCAATTTACGTCGTTCCTATATCAGATAGCATATTGGGCTAAGCGGCATCTCAAAGCGCATGAAATGGCGAGTACAATGCACTATTAAGCTTCTAGGGTAAGGCAAACAGAGACCCGATTAGATCTTTTTATATTACGGTTAATATAAGAATTCAGCGAAATTCTATCACATTTGTTCAATTTACGTCGCTCCTATTTCAGATAGCGTATTGGGCTATGCGGCATCTCAAAGCGCATGAAATGACGAGAGAAATGCACTATTAAACTTCTTGGGTAGGGCGAACAGAGACCCGATTACATCATTTTATATTATGGTTAATTTAAGAATTCAGCAAAATTCTATCACATTTGTTCAATTTACGTCGCTCCTATTTCAGACAGCCTACTGGGCTACGCGGTATCTTAAAGCGCGTGGAATGGCGAGTTAAATGCACTATTAAACTTCTAGGATAAGGCAAACGGAGACCCGATTAGACCATTTTATATTACGGTTAATATAAGAATTCAGCGTTATTCTATCACATTTGTTCAACTTACGTCGCTCCTATTTCAGAAAGCGTACTCGGATAGGCGGCATCTTAAAGCGCGTGGAATGGCGAGTAAAATGCACTATTAAACTTCTCGGGTAATGCAAACAGAGACCCGATTAGATCATTTTATATTACGGTTAATATAAGAATTCAGCGAAATTCTATCACATTTGATCAATTTGCGTCGCTCCTATTTCAGATAGCGTATTGGGCTAAGCGGCATCTCAAAGCACATGAAATGACGAATAAAATGCACTATTAAGCTTGTACGCTAGGGCGGACAGAGACCCGATTAGATCATTTAACATTATGGTAAATAAAAGAATTCAGCGAAATTCTATCACATTTGTTCAATTTACGTCGCTCCTATTTCAGATAGCTTATTGGGCTAAGCGGCATCGCAAAGCGCATGAATTGACGAGTGAAATGCACTATTAAACTTCTTGGGTAGGGCGAACAAAGACCCGATTAGATCATTTTACATTAAGGTTAATATAAGAATTCAGCGAAATTCTATCACATTTGTTCAATTTACATCGCTCCTATTTCAGATAGCGCCTTGTGCTAAGCGGCATCTCAAAGCGCAGGAAATGGCGAGTAAAATGCACTATTAAACTTCTAGGGTAGGGTAAACAGAGACCCCATTAGATCATTTTATATTATGGTTAAATTAAGAATTCAGCGAAATTCTCTCACATTTGTTCAATTTACGTCGCTGATATTTCAGATAGCGTATTGGGCTAAGCGGCATCTCAAAGCGCAAGAAATGGCGAGTAAAATGCACTATTAAACTTCTAGGGTAGGGCAAACAGAGACCCGATTAGGTCATTTCATATTATGGTTAATCTAAGAATTCAGAAAAATTCTATCACATTTGTTCAATTTACGTCGCTCCTATTTCAGATAGCGTACCCGGATAGGCGGCATCTTAAAGCGCGAGGAATGGCGAGTAAAATGCACTATTAAACTTCTATGATAGGGCAATCAGAGACCCGATTAGATCACTTTATATTTTGGTTAATATAAGAATTCAGCGAAATTCTATCACATTTGTTCAATTTACCTCGCTCCTATTTCAGATAGCGACTTGTGCTAAGCGGCATCTCAAAGCGCAAGAAATGGCGAGTAAAATGCACTATTAAACTTCTAGGGTAGGGCAAACAGAGACCACATTAGATCATTTTATATTATGGTTAATTTAAGAATTCAGCGAAATTCTCTCACATTTGTTCAATTTACGTCGCTGATATTTCAGATAGCGTATTGGGCTAAGCGGCATCTCAAAGCGCAAGAAATGGCGAGTAAAATGCACTATTAAACTTCTAGGGTTGGGCAAACAGAGACCCGATTAGATCATTTTATATTACGGTTAATATAAGAATTCAACGTAATTCTGTCACATTTGTTCAACTTACGTAGCTCCTATTTCAGATAGCGTACTGGGATAGGCGGCAACTTAAAGCGCGTGGAATGGCG
Organism: Macropis europaea; assembly: GCA_916610135.2. Classification (NCBI taxonomy): domain Eukaryota; kingdom Metazoa; phylum Arthropoda; class Insecta; order Hymenoptera; family Melittidae; genus Macropis; species Macropis europaea. The sequence goes on along the minus strand of CAKAJE020001277.1, from coordinate 1,911 downwards.
AGTAAAATGCACTATTAAACTTCTATGATAGGGCAATCAGAGACCCAATTAGATCATTTTATATTTTGGTTAATATAAGAATTCAGCGAAATTCTATCACATTTGTTTAATTTACGTCGCTCCTATTTCAGATAGCGTATTGGGATAACCGGCATCTCAAAGCGCATGAAATGCCGAGTAAAATGCGCTATTAAACTTCTAGGGTAGGGCAATCAGAGACCCGAATAGATCATTTTATATTACGGTTAATATAAGAATTCAGCAAAATTCTATCACATTTGTTCAACTTACGTCGCCCCTATTTCAGATAGCGTACTGGGCTACGCGGTATCTTAAAGCGCGTGGAATGGCGAGTAAAATGCACTATTAAACTTCTAGGATAAGGCAAACGGGGACCCGATTAGACCATTTTATATTACGGTTAATATAAGAATTCAGCGTTATTCTATCACATTTGTTCAACTTACGTCGCTCCTATTTCAGAAAGCGTACTCGGATAGGCGGCATCTTAAAGCGCGTGGAATGGCGAGTAAAATGCTCTATTAAACTTCTCGGGTAATGCAAACAGAGACCCGATTAGATCATTTTATATTACGGTTAATATAAGATTTCAAGGAACTTCTATCACATTTGTTCAATTTACGTCGCTCCTATTTCAGACAGCTTATTGGGCTAAGCGGCATCTCAAAGCGCATGAAATGGCGAGTAAAATGCACTATTAAACTTCTAGGGTAGGGCAATCAGAGACACGATTAGATCATTTTATATTATGGTTAATTTAAGAATTCAGCAAAATTCTATCACATTTGTTCAATTTACGTCGTTCCTATTTCAGATAGCCTACTGGGCTAGGCGGCATCTCAAAGCGCATGAAATGGCGAGTAAAATGCACTATTAAACTTCTAGGATAAGGCAAACAGAGACCCGATTAGATCATTTTATATTACGGTTAATATAAGAATTCAGCGTAATTCTGTCACATTTGTTCAAGTTACGTAGCTTCTATTTCAGATAGCGTACTGGGCTAGGCGGCAACTTAAACCGCGCGGAATGGCGAGTAAAATGCACTATTAAACTTCTATGATAGGGCAATCAGACACCCGATTAGTTCATTTTATATTTTGGTTAATATAAGAATCCAGCGAAATTCTATCACATTTGTTCAATTTACGTCGCTCCTATTTCAGATAGCGTATTGGGCTAAGCGGCATCTCAACGCGCACGAAAGGGCGAGTAAAATGCACTATTAAACTTCTAGGGTGGGGCAAGCAGAGACCCGATCAGATCATTTTATATTACGGTTAATATAAGAATTCAGCGAAGTTCTATCACATTTGTTCAATTTACGTCGCTCCTATTTCAGATAGCTTATTGGGCTAAGCGGCAACTCAGAGCGCATGAAATGACGAGTGAAATGCACTGTTAAACTTCTAGGGTAGGGCGAACAAAGACCCGATTAGATCATTTTACATTAAGGTTAAAATAAGAATTCAGCGAAATTCTATCACTTTTGTTCAACTTACGTCGCTCCTATTTCAGATGGCGTATTGGGCTAAGCGGCATCTCAAAGCGCAAGAAATGGCGAGTAAAATGCACTATTAAACTTCTAGGATAAGGCAAACAGAGACCCGATTAGATCATTTTATATTTTGGTTAATATAAGAATTCAGCGAAATTCTATCACATTTGTTCAATTTACGTCGCTCCTATTTCAGATAGCTTATTGGGCTAAGCGGTATCGCAAAGCGCATGAATTGACGAGTAAAATGCACTATTAAACTTCTTGGGTAGGGCGAACAGAGACCCGATTACATCATTTTATATTATGGTTAATTTAAGAATTCAGCAAAATTCTATCACATTTGTTCAATTTACGTCGCTCCTATTTCAGATAGCGTACTGGGCTAGGCG